>QXEO01000541.1:14819484-15200514 GCA_007115705.1 Dactylis glomerata | reverse complement strand
CCTCAAGGGCTGCTCCACGCCGGGCTTATAAAGGCGCCTGGCGTGGGCTACACGTTGGTACCGGAGCGGATACAACTTGGAATCCTAGACTAAGTCCTGCGCGTACGCTACAAGGTCACCCGCCATGGGCCGTCATCCGGATCCGCCATGAGCTCGCCGCTAGTAGCCCGCCATGGGCCTGTCTCCGGATCCGCCATAAGCGCCTGCGTCCAGTACCGCCGTGCCATCTTCAGCAACTGGGCCGCCCGGTATGGCGAATCCGCCATACCACCCCTGATGGGCCACCCTGGCTTGCTGATTTAGGACTACGTCGCTGGTATACCTATTTGGTATATCCCCAACAGTAGCCCCCAGGGAACTTCAAGATCACCATCTGCATCCGCCATGCTTGTCCTTGATAAGTCATTTCCGCCATAGCTCTTCTTCACTGGGATGGCGGTTATCTTGAGGTTCCTTTTTCCATCTATCAATCCGCCGTAAATAACGGATCAAGCGACGTAGTTATCTTAGCGAGATTTTCGGGATCCAGTGGATCATACCGTTGAAATCCGCCGTAAATTTCGGCATACAGTTCCTTCTAGGGCAAGATTTACCAAGTTACTTTCTTACCCTCGGACACGTGTCGCCAGATTAGGGTTTCTGCGATCGGGATGAGCGGTGGTGATGGCGGGCACGAATCTCGAGGCCCGGGGTCTATATATACCCCGGCCTCTCACCCCCGGCCGGTCACCCCTTCATTCTCCCCCGTCGCACTCTCTCTCTTCAGCGCCGCCACAAGAGCTTTGTGATCTCCGACGAGCCACCGCGGAAGACCTCGCCGCCGGTAGCGTTTTTCGCCGGACCACTTCACCCGACACCATGAACTCCGGATCACCTGCCCGCCATTATTCCGATGCTGAGGAGGAAGACTCTCCCCTGCAACAGTCAGTCCAGGGAGATCATTCAGGGATGGCGGATTTGGACCCAGAAGACAATATGTCTGAAGCTGAGGAGGAGATGGCGGGTGCAAACCCAGATGACCCCGCAGCGGATGGCGAAGCTGAGGAGGAAGAAACAGAGGGCGAAGAGCAGATCCCCCAGAACCTCCATGGGTACTGGCAGAAATCCCATGTTAAGGATTCTGACGTCAAGGCCATGGAAAGCGAGGGCACCGTAGCTCCTCAAGCTGAATCCGGATGGCGGACTGACTTCAAGGCCCCAGTGCCTCTTCCTAACCCCTCCGAGATCGTGATGCTCAAATTCCACGTGGAGAGGGGTCTCAGTATGCCTCCATCTCTTTTCTTCACAAATCTTCTGAAGTACTATGGACTGCAGCTCCACCACATATCCCCAAACAGCTTGGTGTCTGTGGCGGGTTATGCAGCTTTGTGCGAGGGATACCTCGGGATCCGCCCCAGGGTAGACCTCTTCCAACTCTTTTTCTCCGTGCGTGCGAACTATGAAGACGACGGATCTCTTCGAACCTGCGGAACTGTTTGCTTCCTTCCACGCAGGTCGAAAGAATACCCTTTCATCATGCCACTTGACTCCGCCATCGGATGGAGAGGGTCCTGGTTCTACATGGCGGATAAGCCTGCGCCATCTCAAGCCCGCGGCCTTCCTCCATTCAAGAACGTCGCTGCTGAATCCCGCGACACCTGGACAGCTGTCAATGACGAAACCGCCACTCCCTATGTCAAGCTCCTGGCTCGGCGAATTGCCAAGCTATCTGTGGATGGCTTGAAGGGAATCGACACCATCAACTGCTGGATATCCCGGCGAATTCAACCACTGCAACACCGCGATCGCCTGATGCACGAGTATACTGGTGCAAATGATGGCATGCGTTGCTCGGATCAGGAGCTCGACCCTAAAGTGGTTGAGAAGCGCATCCGTTCCCTGATGAAGTCTCCCAGGAAGAAACCTCTGAAGTTCGGCATGGCTATGTTCGAGAATGGCTCCTGCCCTCCGGTAAATTTCCTTTCCGCCATAATACTGTACAGTATCTTTATGTTTTATAGGACATAACATTTGTCTTATTACCAGCTCAAATCGCTTGGCTCTGCTCACTTCGCCCATCCCCTTCGCCGCTCCAACCTTAAATCTGCCGCTAAGGAAGAAGTAGTTCATTCTAGCGGAAACAAGGAGGAGATGGCGGGGAATGTTGAAGATACAGCCCATACGACCCAAGAGAAGGCGGTTTCCAAGAAACGGGGCGGTAGCGGGAAAACTCGCGGAGGTGGCGGAAAATCTGCTGATTCCCGTCGTTTTGAAGCTCAACGCAGGGCGGAGCTTGAAACGCCATCCGAAAGTACCGCTACCATCAATTTGCCCAAGTCAAGGTAATCTTTGGACACCCTTTTTCATTGTTTTACTGCTTTCCATTTCTAATTCCTTTTCTCTTTAGAAGAAAGAAGCCAACTATCAAGGAGCCGTCCTCCAAGCGAGCCAAGCCCTCCCCTGCGACTATCCCGCTCACCCCTGATGCACCAACTCCCTCCGTTCGTATCGATATTGATATGGAGGATGCTGGTGGTCAGTTTGACCAAATGCCAGAAATCAACCCAACGACTGAAGCTGCGGCTAATGATGTCGTCCGAAGCGAAAAGGCTTCTGGTTCTCAGGGTCAAGTGGCGGATACTCCGTCTGGGGGCAGTTTATACTGGAGGCAAAAACAACTTGAGGTCGTCAATCTTATTTCGAGCCAGGAAGATGCTAGCAACCAGCTGTCCAGCGGCATTGCCGCTTTTGTTGAGAAAACATCGACTATGAAGAAGGTATGTACTCCCAGTAGCCCCCGAGCGCCATGGCGGATTGCAGACTCAATCCGCTATGGGGCTTCAAGATGGACTTCTGTAAGTTTTTGAATAGTATAGCCCTCGAGCGCTGGTAGTTCACCCAGTACTCTAGAGAACTTTAAATTTTCATACTGAGTAGCCCCCGAGTGTTATGGCGGATAATCATCCGGCATAAAGCTCTTAGAAGACAAAAAATCAGCATAAGTAGTCCCCGAGCATCATGGCGGATAATCGTTCATCATGATGCTCTAAGAGTGACTAAAAAAGAATCAGTGAGTAGCCCCCGAGCGTTATGGCGGATTCACATCCGGCATAAAGCTCTAAGATTGACTAACACTTCAAATTTTGCCAGAATTACAAGAAGGTGGTGGAGGACCTGGTCCAGGTTGTCAGCTCGCAGGAGAAGGAGCTGGCGGAGAAAGGCGCTCTTGTGGCGGAGTTGCAGCAACAGCTTGAGAATAGCGGTATTTAACCTTAAGGTTCCTTTCCTTTACGCTTATTCAATCAAACGTTGAACTGACAAAATTCCGCCATGCAGACGCTGCCAAGCTCAAGTCCACACTTGAGGGGATGAAGAAAGGCCACGCCATTGCGATGGATGGGCTGAATGAGCAGCTCCGGAAATCGCTGGCTGAAAACGCCACCCTCGAGAGGCAGCTGAAGGACCAGGAGAACCAGGGCAAGAAGAAGGACAAGGAGATAGCGGTTCTCCGCAAAGCCGCCGCTAACTTTGAGAAGCGGCGTGAAGGCTTTAACGAGCTCCTCCATCACTTCCAAGACAACTTGCTAGGTACCACCTCTTATAACTTGTTTTTCAACTTCTGCTATGTAGTTCGTGACGCATCTTCTTTTTTCCGCCATGCAGCTTCCTTGGGGCAAAGCGAGGTGGACACCGCTGAGGGCTTGCGCATGGCCACCGACGCAGCGAGGAAGGAGCTTGATGGCCTTCTCAGCGCTGGTCGCCAAGCGTGCGGGAGCCTGCAGATAGCGGGTTCTTCCAACCTTTCCGCCATCGCGCTCACGCAGAAGCTGCTGCTGGTGCCAGGGCTGGTGGCGGATTGGAAGCTGTCCTCTGCTCGGGGTGGTGCCAGAACAGCGCTGACATTGGCGAAGGCCCACTACCCCGACATGGACCTGGACCAGCTCACCTCCGGCATCCCTGAGAGCGGCGAGGATGGCGCGCCGGTGGACGAGGCCGCCATCCGACAGAGCGTGCTTGGATACGATCAACTATGTGCCCTTGGCACTCAGTTGAACGTGTACTATGAAGCATACGAGCTGCCAGGGTCGCCAAGCCAAGCTTCGGCATCCGCCTCCGCGGCAACTACAGGTGGTGATGGCGGTGACGAGGTGTCCTCCAAGGTTCCGCCATCTTCTTGAGATGTGCCCTGCAACATGGCAGGAAAAAATACTTTGCATCAATTCGGCCCCTGAGTGGGTCTGTAATCTACTATATACTAAAAGCACAATACAGGGTGTTAAAATAGAGACACCACGTTAAGCCACATCCTTCTAATTATTATGATTGTTAGATCTGAAATTTGTGGTTAGGATTTATTAAAATTAAAAGTTTAAGAGTAACGTAACCATGTAGTCTATTTGACACGGCCATTGTTTGGAGAGTCTTCTCGTACCATGTCAATAGGCCTAACCGGTAAACCTAATAGTTTTTAATCAGATTTGAACGTGAAAACATATCCTAACTAGGATCTGGTGGCCTCCAAATAAAAAACAAAAAATCACGTATACTAGCAGGTATTGCCATAATTAATTAACACATTAGACGTGTCAAAGTAGTCACCTGCTATGTAATACATGGAGTCCATGTAATGTAAGTATAACAATAGCCTGACGTAGGCATCCGTAAACCAGATATGGTTGCTCTACTACTTGAGTATCGATCAAATAATGATTTTGTCTGGTACAGCCAGGCCTGACGTAGGCATCTGTAAACCAGATATTGTTGCTCTACGACTTGAGTATCGATCAAATAATTGATTTTGTCCGGTACAGCGGGGGATTTTTATCGGCTACCAGCAGAACCAAATCGATTGTAACAAAATCAGCAGCTAGCATATTATGTGGGTCCGGTGTAAGTTCGCGCAGTTGATCTCGGCAACATTTTTTGTCCGTCCATCATTTTGTGTTGAAGACATGTCTCAAAAAAGTGTAATCCGAGGTAAGAACAACATTTGTTCAATATGGACGTGCCATGGATATAGTTTATGCCTGTCTGATGTGTACATGTTCAAAGAGCAAAAATGCTTTAAAAAATTAGTTTATGTCTATCTATTTTTTTTCTACAATTAGAATCGACTGAATCTTATAATTATTTGAAGAACTGGTATATATTTTTTCCCGCCACAACCAAAACCACATCCTAAGCATTCCCCGCAAATACTGCACCTACGCTCTTGTAATTTTCTCTATGAATTAAACAATTCTAATGAATATCACTAAAAATAAGTAAATCTAAATAAGTCAGTATTATCCAAGATTTCACCTAATAGTATTTATAATACTTCATGAGCTAATGAAACTATTTTGGTAAAATTAAATTCAACAATTCCTCAGGAATCGCGCCAAAACTCGAGTTCCTTTTGGATTTCCTTTTTGATCAATTATAACCGCTGCATTGTCATCATAGCGGATTTGGTGCACATACTTATAATATGACTATTATTGAAACAAATCTAGAGATATATAACGATTAATCTACCATGGTACAAATTATCACATCTATCTATTATATATGAAAAACATGATATATGCTCAAAAAAGGATTTGCTTGAATGTTTTATGAAAAAAAAACAAAAAACTACACCGCCAACCTTTATGTGTGGACCACAACAAACAATCTTTATACATGAACATGAAAATAATTACAAACAATAGGTTTAACTACACAAATCGCCAACGGTGATCTATCGGCACAATACGTCATAACAAGAGAGATATGCAGAACTTATCATTTTAGAACTGAAGATCAGATTATTGTCATATTATTTACCCAATGATACGAGAAGCAATTAAAACGTCACACACTCAATGGATTGAAGGCATAAACCATGTATCATTTATCGTGATCATATACTCTAGATTCATGATGGGGGGGAGGACTTATGTGAGAATCAACGATGGCCCATGATTTCTTTATTTAAAGGCTTACATATAAATAATTGATGGCATTGTTTGATCTTTGCTTCTTCTTTATATTTGTAATATTGTATTTAAGTGTATGAAACGCAGCACTTCCTTACATTATGGATAGATCGGTGCAATTTCACAAAAAATGCAGCACTTCCTTACATTGTGGATAGGAGGAGGTGGGAAGGATTTTCTTTTTGGCCTTATCTATCAATTAGGTTGAAAAGTAGCATACGATGAGAAGAGAGTTGAAAAAAACTCATGTCCATGAGTATTGAACGTACTAACCGGTAACCAAGGCGTGCACATAGTACCTTGACATGCACCTCATGCAACCAAGAAAAATTAGAGTACCACCATATGCAATAACATGCATGTAGTCAAAAGATACTTATTAATTAACCACACTCCGTACTGACTACATGGTTTTGGTAAGTCGCCAAACATCCCATTAGACTGAGATAGAAATAGAACTACCTAATTATTATCATAGCATCTGTAGTGGCATAAAATCATATTTTTGCATAGTAAATATATATAAAAATATACAGTTGTTCATTAATCAATTCGGACAAACCAAATACCACAATTTCATCGCATTTGAGAGGGCCACCGTGCTAGTTTAAACTTAAACTGCGTGTGATGTGTCTGCACTGTGACTGATCTGCTTGTGGCGGATCAGTAAAATGCTTGTGAACTTTTGCAGTTTGTTGTTTATGAAGTGGTTTTAATTGCGCGAAGAAACTGCCAGGCCTAGTTTTATGCAACTTGCAGTTTTTGCCATGCCCAAAAAACAACACTTAAAATTTTTCACGCGTAGGATTATGCGATCCGCCATCCGGCTCTCTGTGCTTGACTTTTCGTGAGATGGCGAAATCTTCGCACGAACAATCCGCTAGGGCAACGATACTTAATAGCAACCGTCCAGAACCCTCAGCAGATGGCGGCTTGGATCATCAAAAAGTCACTACTCTGGAATCCACACAGAGAACATCGAATGAAGATCAAAACATAAAAAAGCTACGCGGACCGCTTATGGCGGATTTAAAGATACGCAAGTGCAGAGCACAATTGCGCAAAAGGTTCTATACGATCTAAATGAACAATAAAGGAGGTAAAAGACTCGGAAAAAATCAAGAGTGAACCAAATGCTTTATTTCATTGATCATATAGAGGTGCCTATTACATAGCTAGAAAAGTGCTAAGTGTAGAAAGGACGTAGCTGTGCGATGTTCCATGGACGATCTGTCTCGTCGTAGATATCGTCAGGGTCTCTTCGTTTGCGCTTCTTACTTGGTCGCTTATCTAGCTCGCGAATATCAACGAGGTAGTAGGAACCATTCAGTAGAGCTTTGCTAATGACGAAGGGTCCTTCCCAAGGCGGGGATAGCTTGTGGGACTTCTGCTGTTTGAGGCGTAGCACCAGGTCACCTTCCTTAAACGAGCGTTGGCGAACTCGCCTGCTGTGATAGCGGCGGAGATTCTGCTGGTAGATGGCGGATCTCTGGGCTGCGAGGTCGCGCTCTTTTTCTAGCAGGTCCACAGATAGTTGTCTGGACGCTTCTGCATCTTCTTCCTTGTAGGCCTCGACTCTTGGAGAATCATACTGAACATCACTTGGCAAGATTGCCTCTGCTCCGTAGACTAAGAAGAAAGGGGTAAGGCCGGTTGATCTGTTTGGCGTGGTCCGTAGACTCCACAGTACAGATGGCAACTCCTCTGCCCAGGCTCCAGCTGCTCTATGTAGCGGTGCTTCTAGGCGTGGCTTGATCCCTGACATGATTAGTCCGTTGGTCCGCTCAACTTGGCCATTAGACTGTGGATGTGCCACAGATGCTAGGTCAAGGCGGATTCCGTTGTGATGGCAGTATTCCTCAACTTCTCCCTGAGACAAGTTTGTGCCATTATCGGTGATGATGCTATGTGGGATGCCGAATCTGACCACAATGTCCTTCACAAATTTTAGGGCGGTTTTGCCATCAAGCTTTCTGATGGGCTTAGCTTCCACCCACTTCGTGAATTTGTCTACCGCTACCAAAAGGTGCGTAAATCCCGAAGGTGCTGTTTTTAGCGGACCCACCATGTCCAGCCCCCAGACTGCGAAAGGCCAAGTTATAGGGATCGTATGCAGTGATGTGGCGGGCATATGGGTTTGCTTGGAGTACATCTGGCAACCATGGCAGAGCTCCACAATGCGGTCTGCATCTGCTTTGGCTGTTGGCCAGTAGAACCCATGGCGGAATGCTTTAGCTACTAGGGATCTGGCGGCGGCGTGATGGCCACATTTGCCTTCATGGATCTCTCTTAGTATCTCGATTCCATCCACTTGAGATATGCACTTCATAAAAACTCCCGAGGAGCTTCGTTTGTAGAGTTGGCCATCAATGATGGTGTACGCTTTGACTCTACGCTCGATTTGTCTTTTCTAGACTTCGTCTTCCGGAAGCTTCTTGTTCGTCAGATACTCCAGGAAGGGCTCTGCCCATGGCGGATTGCTAGGCAAAACCGCCATAACAGGGGAGCTCGCTATCTCTGGATTTTCTGGATCCACCATCTTAACTGATGGTACGTGCAGATGCTCGAGGAATACGCCTGGCGGAACTGCCTTACGGCTGGATCCCAGTTTGGACAAGGTATCGGCCGCCATGTTATCTTCTCGCCGTACATGCTTTATGTCGTAGCCGAGGAAACTTTTGGCCATCTCGTCCACTTCATCTCTGTATGCCGCCATGACTTCGTTCCGAGCTTTATATGTGCCAGCCACCTGCTGAGCCACAAGGTCAGAGTCTCCACAACACATGATGTGTTGTACGCCGATCTCCTTTGCGACACGTAGCCCGTGTAGTAGCGCTTCATATTCCGCTATGTTGTTGGTGGTGGGGAAGTGAATCTGGAGAACGTAGCTTAGCTCATCTCCCTTAGGAGATTTGAGCGTCACTCCAGCCCCCGAGCCGTGTAGCAACTTTGAGCCATCAAAGTGCATCACCCAATGCTCTGGTTCTGGGACAGGCGTAGTTTCCTGCGCTTCCTTCCAATCCGCCATAAACTCCGCCAAAGCCTGAGACTTGATGGCGGTGCGAGGCTTGTAGTCGATGTCGAAAGAGGCCAATTCAATGCCCCACTTCGCAACTCGTCCAGTTGCGTCGCTGTTGTTGATAATGTCCTTTAGTGGGGCTTTGCTCACCACTGTGATCTTATGGTCATAGAAGTAATGCCTTAACTTACGAGAAGCTAGGAAAACTCCGTATGCCAATTTTTGGTAGTGAGGGTAGCGCTGCTTAGATTCCGTCAGGACCTCGCTGACATAGTAGACTGGTCTCTGTACGCCATACTCCTGCGCTTCTTCCTTACGCTCTACCACCATGACGATGCTGACCACCCTATTGGTTGCCGCCATGTATAGTAACATGGGCTCCTGGTCTTCGGGTGCCGCTAGGACTGGTGCAGTGGATAACACTCTCTTCAGATCCTTAAGTGCAGCGTCTGCCTCGTCGGTCCAGACGAATTCGTCTGATTTCTTCATCAGCTTGTAGAGTGGCAAAGCCTTCTCGCCAAGACGACTGATGAATCTGCTCACTGCTGCCACACAGCCTGTGAGTCTCTGCACGTCTTTTAGGTCGATGGGCCGGGAGATGTCGAGGATTGCCTTGATCTTCTCCGGGTTAACCTCAATTCCGCGGTGGGAGACGATGAATCCTAGGAGTTATCCAGCTGGGACCCCGAAGACGCACTTCGTTGGGTTAAGCATCATGTTGTACTTCCTGAGATTGTCAAAGGTCTCTTGCAAATCCGCTATAAGGCCATCTTGCTTCTTGGACATGACTGCGATATCATCCACGTATGCGTGGATATTTCGTCCGATTTGATCCGCCAGGCACTTTTGCATAGTGCGCTGATACGTTGCTCCTGCGTTTTTCAGACCGAATGGCATTGTGACATAGCAATATGTGCCATAAGGTGTTACGAACGACGTAGCGAGCTGATCGGACTTTTTCATCTTGATCTGGTGGTATCCGGAGTAGGCATCTAAGAAACACAGTAGCTCCGATCCCGCCGTCGAGTCAATGACTTGGTCAATGCGAGGCAAGGGAAAAGGGTCTTTTGGACATGCTTTGTTCAGGCCAGTGTAATCTACACACATGCGCAGAACTTTTGTGTTTTTCTTAGGAACTAGTACCGGATTTGCCACCCACTTGGTATGTATCACTTCCTTGATGAAGCCTGCTTTCAACAGCTTGGAAATTTCCTTTGCTATGGCGCGGCGCTTTTCATCTCCGAAGCGTCTCATGGCTTGTCTTACTGGCTTTGAGCCAGGAATTATCTGCAGAGCGTGCTCGGCGAGTTCCCTAGGTACACCCGTCATGTCAGATGGCTGCCATGCGAAGATGTCCCGGTTCTCACGGAGGAACTCGATGAGCGCGCTTTCCTATGCGGGGGACAAATTTGTCCCAATGGCGGTAGTCTTGGCGGCATTGCCAGTGACAAGTTCCACCTGTTTTGTATCGACTGTAGGCTTGAAGGTGGGCGGGGTGGCGGAAACGTCCTGCTTGGATGCCGGTATCTCCGCGGGGTCCGTTGCGGCGTGGATTTCTTTGAACTCCTCACCGAAGAACACTGCTTCCGCGAAGGCGGCTTCTCCTTCCTCGCACTCCTTTGCCTTTCTGAAGCTGCCATAAACGGTGATTATGCCATCCGGTCCTGGCATCTTTAGTTGATTGTAGATGTAGCATGGCCTTGCATGGAAGCTGTGGAAAGCGGGGCGCCCGAAGATCACATGGTAAGTGCTTTTGAACGGGACTACTTCAAAGGTTATGGGCTCTTCTCTGTAGTTTTCCTCACTACCGAAGGCAACCTTGAGTGTGATGGACCCGAGGGACTTAGCTTGGTGACCAGGAACCACCCCATAAAAGGTGACCGCGCTATGGCGGAGTTGGGTCTTGGTGAGGCCGAGTTTTGTCAAAGTTTCCACGTACATGATGTTCAGGCTGCTGCCGCCATCCATTAAGCATTTGGAGAACTCATAGCCATGGATTACATGGCATACTACCATGGCGTAATAGCCATCCGGGATATGCTCTGGATGATCTTCGCGGCTCCAGTGCACCGGTACTTCGGACCATCTGACGTACTGGCGGATTTTTGGCACGGTGGCATTAAGTGAGCGCATAGCAGCTCTCTGTGCCTTAGCCGTGGGGGGGTCCAAGCAATGTGTGAAAGGCACCTTTTTTGTCCTTGATTGGGTTACCCTTGCCAGCACCACCCTCTGCCTTTTCGGCGGGTTTGGGCGCAGGGTCTTCATCCATGTCACTGCCATCCCTAGACTCCTTGTCTTTATCCGCTTTTCCTTTGCCATGAGGCCGTTGTCGCCGGCTGCGCTTGAAGCCAGCTTCTTGATCCGCCTTGAGGTCGTTGACAAACTTGCAGTTCCGGTTGGTGTGGTTGCACTTTCCTGAGGCGTCGCGGTGGGCAAAACATGGCATATCGCGGTATTCGTCGTAAGACACGGGGGCGGATGGCGCCGAAGCGGGAGTTGCAGAACTCCGCGGCTGGCCACCGCCACCTCCGCGTCCCCTGCCACGCTGGCTGCTTTGACCCTTGTCAGCGAAGGTTGTGGCGACCATGTCCGGGGCCTGCGGCTCTTCTGGCGGATTCTTCCGTTTGTTACTGCTATTCCGCTTTCCAGTGTTCTGGATGGCGGAAGCCTTCAGAGATTCGCGGGCGTCGTCGTCGGCGGCCGCGTAATTGCTTGCGATGGTGATCATGGAATTTAGGGTCAATTTCCCTTCGTTCCTTTCCCGCAACAGGCGATGGCGGAGCAGTTGGCCTCTCTCCAAACTGTCAATGAACGCGAGGATGGCGGATTCGTCAGTAACCCCTTCACAGGAGTTCTTCATATCCAGTCATCGCGCGAGGAAAGTTCGGGAGGTCTCGTCGTCGGCTCGTCGGCACCGTTGGAGGTCACCAATGTTGTGGGGTCTCTTGTAAGTCCCCTCGAAATTTTCCGTGAACGCAGTTTGCATATCGAACCAGGTTTGGATGGAGTTTTCTGCCAGGTCATTGATCCACTGCCTCGCAGTGCCGGATAGCATCAGGGGCAAATAGCGGACATCGACATTGGGAGATCCCCCGGCGAATTGTACTGCGTTGAAGTAGTCTTGTAGCCAGGTCAAAGGCCTATCGACTCCATTGTACTGGCGGATATTTTTCTCGATTTTGAACCCATACGGGATGGGCTCGTCATGAATCCGTGGTCCAAAGCACTTTGGGCCGAGGAACAAGGCCGTTTGAGACTTGGCAATCTCGTTTAGATGGGTACGGGCATCGTAGGGCTTCTGGTCTGGCGGATCTTTGCGGGAGTTGCGCGACTTTGCTGGCCCGCCGCCACCACCACCGCCACCATGGGGGCTCCCTGGTGGGGATGGCGAAGGGTCGCGTCTGCGCTTACTCTCACCGTCCTGCGACTGTTCTCTGCAGCTACGACTTCCGTCCGTTCTTCGCGATGGGTCACCGTCATGGCGGCGGGAGCCTTGCCCTTTGTCATCGTGGCGGCGAGTGGAGCGATGCTTGTCCTTGTCACCGTCATGATGCGCGTCGTCGTCATGGCGAGATCGGTCCCTTCTCTTGGATCCGCCATCCCTGCTGTTTTCCCGTCGTGGCGGATCGTCTTTGCGTCCAGCGTCACGGCTTCGTCCTCGTTTGCCATCATTGTCGATTATGACGATTCCTCCCTTAGGGACTTCGAACGTCTTATGCTTTGGCGGCGGCATTTTGGTCTTATGGCGAGGAGCAGCAGTGGTTTGTTGGTATCCGTAAGCCGGGTAATTCTTGCGGGGTGGCGATGGATTTCTCTGTGGGCCTTTGCCATGTGGTTTGTCGTCATCGGAGGATATTGGGATGGCGTGTCTCCGATTGCGAGCTTCTCTTCTTCGGATCTCCGAGGATCCGGTATGAGATTCGTTGTCAGGACGACCACCATTATTGCCAGCTCCCTGAGCTTTAGACGCAGTACTGGACCTGCATAGCGCAGGATCAGATTCGAGCCGCCATGACGACGTAGCCTTTTCCTGCTGCACTAATGCTTTGGTCATCAGTTTAACCGCTGTCTCTAGAGCTGCTAGACTCTTGTTATGTTCCAATAGCTCCTTTGCGGCCACGATGTTCTCGATGGGCGTAGCCCTAACTTCATCGTGGTTTTTGTCCACGTATGGCGGATTCTTGATGTACATCCTGGCCAGAGTTTCCGCTGTTGGTACGGTGAACTCAAGGTTTCGTACCAGCTGCGGGTCGCCTCCCTCGTTGATCTGGTTCTGAATGAGAGTGGCATACTTCTCTTCCATGTTCCTTGCGCGCTTCAGCGTGTCCTGAGCTTTAGCAATGTCGTCATCAACCTGCTGGCCCATCTTCTCGACTCGCTTTGCTTCCTTGAGGAGTGCTCGCCTCTTCTTCTCGAGATTGTTCACATCTCTGACATAGTCAGGGGTGATTGGATCTGCTAGAGTTCCGTAGACGACCTTATCCAGCGGGGTCGTGAAGTCTTCTTGGTGCTGGTCCTCGGGGATGGCGGGTAACGGCCTGGGTCCGCCATGAATCTCGGGAAGTTGCTCCGCGGTGGGATCGGCGGCTGGTGGCGGGTTACCCTGCTCATTGCCGGCATCTCCGTCGTGGGCTGCCTGAGATGGCGGATCACCGGTTGTCTGCCCAGCATCATCTCCTTTGTTGGTGACAAACACCTGCTTGGCTGCTGCGTGTTGCTCTTCAAGTGCCTGCTGCGCCAATTCTGCCTCGAGTTTCCTCATGGCGGCATCGTAATGGTCAGAATCATAGCCTTTGCTATCCCAGTCATCCGATTCACCACTTTCGTTAAGTGCCTCTAGGATGGATTCACCCGGGCTATCTTCTCCATTGGAGGTAGATCCCGAAGTGATACCTGCGAACGCAACAAGGCAGTACCGCGGTGTCTCTAACGCCAGATTGCTCATGGCGGATTCACTGTGGTCTTCCACCACTTCCTCTACCTCTGGGGCGGGCTGGGTGGGATTATTTTTCAGATCCGATCTGGGCATCTTGGAAACTTCCAGATCAGATGAGTCCTCCTCCGTATCCAGCTCGAAAGCGGTCCGTTTGGGGATTTCAGCCATACCAATCCGCCGGAAATTGGTTTCCGTAGCGGGGGTAGGGTTTGTCTCTCCAATGAAGATATGGATATCTCCAATTGGGATGACGGTGAATCGAGCAGGGTCTTCTCTAGCCGGAACCCAGAGGTTATCCGCTGGGACGATAGGGAAGCCGGAATCGTAGAGGACGCGCCCGATGGCGACGGTGTCGCCGATGCCTGCGAAGGCGGATCCCCCCTGGATCCGCGCTCCAGACGCGCTTAGCCCCACGGTGGGCGCCAACTGTCGTGGTTTCGTCAACAGATCTGCCATAGGGGTAGGGATATGGCGGTTTGTGGAAGGGGGTGAACACGGAGGAGCGATCCAGGACGGTGGTAGCACGAGTTTACCCAGCTTCAGATCCCGCAACGGTGGCGAGACCCTACGTGCTGCTATAATTCACTATAAGGCAACAAGTGCTCGGTTACAATGATGAGGTTGGCTGTTTCGCTATGCAATTGGCCGTAAGGTTGGTCTCTAACTTCTCTCTCTCAAGGGCTGCTCCACGCCGGGCTTATAAAGGCGCCTGGCGTGGGCTACACATTGGTACCGGAGCGGATACAACTTGGAATCCTAGACTAAGTCCTGCGCGTACGCTACAAGGTCACCCGCCATGGGCCGTCATCCGGATCCGCCATGAGCTCGCCGCTAGTAGCCCGCCATGGGCCTGTCTCCGGATCCGCCATAAGCGCCTGCGTCCAGTACCGCCGTGCCATCTTCAGCAACTGGGCCGCCCGGTATGGCGAATCCGCCATACCACCCCTGATGGGCCACCCCGGCTTGCTGATTTAGGACTACGTCGCTGGTATACCTATTTGGTATATCCCCAACACTTCCGGTATTAGTGATTAACATGATCTCATGGTCTAAGGATTAGAACTACTTCGCATGAGTTTGATATAGCAATGAACTTGATGACTTGATCGTATTGCTATTCGTACTATGGGTGTGAGTGTTTATCACATCATTCTTCTAATGATATGACCCCGTTATTAACAACATCCAATGTTCATGATCAGGAAATCTTGATCATCAGTTAATTAATGAGAGGCTTTACTAGGAACCCTTTTAGTTTATTAATCACACAAGTATTAATGTTTCCGATTAATACAATTCTAGCATGAAAAATAAACATCTATTATGAACACGGAATAATATAATAACAACTTTATTATTGCCTCTCGGGCATATTCCTTTCAATGCTCGTGTAGAAGAATCCGGCCAGAGTTTGGGGGAGTCTGGCGTTGTGGCGGCAGCAGCGCTGTCGAGCGAGGGACGAGGACTGCAAGACCTATGGGGCTGCAATGTTCTCTAAGGCTGTTCGGGAATTTCTCCGAACACATTGAAGGCGGCAACACCGCCATCGTCACAAACCGCGCAAGGTGGAAGGTTCTACAGCAGTGAAGGCCAACGCAGCTCCTAGTGCTCACCTAGTCTAGGCACGGACGACGCATGTATGGACTGGATAACACACGAGCTTGCCGGAACCAAGCTCCACCAGCACTCGTCCGCTGTTAGCACCGCATCCAGGCCTTCGGAGCCGAAGGGCAAGCTGCAGCGAGGCAGGATAGGACGATAGAATGCCACAGCCGCTGCCCCATGGAGGGTTGATCCGCCGCGCAGCCTACCGTCACCCGGCTGGCCACCAGTTACCGGGCTAGTGCGCTCTGTACGAAGCGGTCCATGGCGGCCTGAAGGTGGGGGAATTGGGCGAATTGGTCCAGGGGCGGCTGAGGGACGTGCTGGATTGCACTTCGGTGGCGATAATCGAGGCGGGGTGGCGGCGGCTCACTGCAGCGCCGCTGCGCTTCGGGAGAGAGGAAGAGAGGGTCGGGTCGGGTCGGGGAGAAGAGAGGGGAATGGGGGTGGGCATGAAAGACATGGTAGTTTTGCGGAATTCCTAACTCCCGCTCGTTGCGGGAGCGAAATCCGCTCCACCCACAAGGGTTCACCCGCTGGGCCGGTCCAGGTAAGCATTTTTTCCTTTTTTTCCTTTTTCTGTTTTCTTTATTGTTTTGTTTTATTGTTTTTTTAATCTAAACAGCCTTACATTCTAAATTTTGTGTTATGCTTTCAATTTTTGTTCGGATTCAAATTTTGTGCAAATTTGAATTTTGTTGCAAACATGAAATTTGTTCCAAACTTGAAATTTGTTCCAAACTCGAAATTTGTTCCAAACTCGAAATTTGTTCCAAATTCAAAATTTGTGCCAAATTCGAAATTTGTTCTAAATTCGAAATTTGTTCTAAATTTGAAATTTGTTCCAAATTCGAATTTTGTTGCAATTTGAAATTTATTCAGATTTCTCATTTAAAATATATTTATGCACATTCAAAATTTATTTGAACAAAAAAAAGAAAAAGACTACCTATTGGGCCGAATTGGCTTGACCCATCCGGAGGCTGCTCCCAGGCGGGAGCGAATCGCTCATGCAACGAGCGGGGCATAGCAGCCCCCGTAGTTTTGCAACCCTTGGGGAGTTTCATCGCTGTGTAGTGGGCCTGGATCATGGATGGGACCAATCCCTGGACGGAGGAGTCCCCAGCTCGCGGTAAAAAAAGTTTCCCTTACGACCCCTGCTCGACGACTGAGATTGGCTCCAATCCAGTATCAACGGTTGAGAGTGTACCTGCTGGAAGTGGCCTCAGCACGCTGGGTCACGACCCAGCTGAAAGCTGTATCTAGGTAATTAACGTGGCACTAGTACATTGTGACATATTATTTGGAAGGAACAAGAGGCGGTAATGACGCTAGCATTGCATCACACATGACACAATAGCTTCAATTATTTCTCATTCGTGCCAAAGCTCTTACGTCACGTTCTATCCCGTATACACGTAGAGTCGTAAACTCTTGGTGTGGCTAATTCTCGGTTAATTCACATCATCCTACATCTTTATACTATATAAATAAATTTTGATTGTGGGAATATGTTTTTTGCTGCATGAACCTTTTGTCTGTTACAGCCTACTTGGCATTTAAAAATAGTAGTTACAACCTAACTTGCAACTAGCAAAATCTTAGTTAGAACTTGACTTGCAATTGAAAATTCTAATTACAACTTGACTTGCTACTAAAAAGTCTCATTTGCAGCTCGTAGATACAAAAATCACAATGCATACATGTTGGTTTTGGAATTGACTGAGCTCTAAGTTTATTCTAAGCTAGCTAAGAATTACAAATTCTAAACCGCTAAACACCGTCGAGTTCTATTACTAATAAAATAATGTACACTTCCAAAGTCTAAATGGGCAAATTGCTTTCTTCAAGAACACAAAAGTCATGAGGTCTAGGCCCATAAGAATGTCGCTGAACTCATCTATCTATTTATTACTCCCTCCATTTAAAAATATAAGATGTTTTAGCTTTATGAAGCTGATGTATCTAGACATCTTTTAATGTATAGATTTGAGCAAATATATACACTAAAAGATGTCTAGATACACTCGCTTTACAAAGCTAAAATATCTTATATTTCTAAATGGAGGGAGTACATACTAAAAGCACAATATAGGGTTAAATTTTTGAGGCACGACATTAATCCACATATGTTGAAAGCATATAAACCAATGATTTTAGACTTAACGTCTGAGATAAAAAGATACAATGTCTTACGTTCAACTATAGACGTGTACAAAGAAAACTTATGTCACGTAACCCATGAGCGTGGATCAATCTGCTCTTACCAAGGCAATATTTGGGCTATTGAAGTTTCCTAGCTGATCATGTTCCCTTTTTTCTTATACTTCCTACTATGGGCTGTTGAAGTTTCCTAGCTGACCGTGTTCCCTTTTATTCTTATACTTCCTATTATGGGCTGTTGAACTTTCCTAGCTAATCACATGACGTTTTTTCTTTGGGTTAAGTGCACTATTGGTCCCTCAAGTGTTGCAAAAGTCTAACTTTAGTCCCTTATTACTCTAAAACTAGTCCCCAAACACTTAATTAGGTCTACTTATCGTCTCTGGCACCGGTTTTTAGCCTTTTTTTTACATTTTGTGCCATGCTGGAAAGTTTTTAGCTGAATTTTATCAAGGTAGGCTCATCTGAAGGTGGGAATCCGTTGTCCTCGATCAATATTGCCCTCTCGATCTCTTAACAAACCCTCTCTGAATGGCCCAGTCTATGAAGATGGAGGTATGATGGAGCTAATCAACGACCCTTGACTCGAAACTGTCGTCCATGGAATGCAGGCGCCATATAGGGCGGACGTCCAAGGAGGTAGGGTCGTTGATTAGCTCTGTCACACCTCCATCTGCATAGAATTGGCCATCGGCTAGGATTTGTTAAGAGATCGAGAGGGCAATGTTGATCGAGGATAACAGATTCCCACATTTAGATGAGCCTACCTCGATAAAATCTTGCTAAACACTTTCCAGCATGGCACAAAAACGTAAAAAACGGTCAAAACCGTTGTCAGGGATGATAAGTAGACCTAATTAAGTATTTGGGGGCCAGTTTTAGACTAAAAAAAGTTGAGGGACCAAAGTTAGACTTTGGCAACACTTGAGGGACCAAAAGTGCACTTAACCCTTTTTCTTATACTTCCTATTATGGGATGTTGAAGTTCCCTAGCTGATCACGTTCCCTTATTTCTTATACTTCCTA
The DNA here is from genome assembly GCA_007115705.1 of Dactylis glomerata. Classification (NCBI taxonomy): domain Eukaryota; kingdom Viridiplantae; phylum Streptophyta; class Magnoliopsida; order Poales; family Poaceae; genus Dactylis; species Dactylis glomerata. Next base: position 15,181,829 of record QXEO01000541.1, on the reverse strand, counting down.
TTATCTCGCATGAAGGACCAATAAGAATCCAACCCGACAATATATGCTTTGTTAAAATGGATAGGTTAGTAATTCACACCATAGCTAAACCCCAAAAGTTTGACAGGACCAAACCAAAAAGCTGCCTAATAGGCCTTGGAACTGAGCTGCTGAGGGGGCGAAAGACAAACGCAAAGTGGATCTTCTTCATCTATTTTTCACATGAAGATCAACATAATACAAAGATCGTTTGATCCTCCAAATTACCTGGCTGAGCTACGGCCTAGAAGCACAATTCTTGGTGCTCACAATGCACCTTACCATTGCAGGGCCTCGCCAGAACTTCCCCGCTGGAGGAAAGATAACCCAGCCGCCGCCACGGAGGCCGGAGGTGATGAGAGATAGATCTTGGATTTCATTGAGAAATAGCTAGGTATGTCAGATGGGTCGCCTCCTGTATTGCTCGATCCGAGCGACACAAAGGCGGTTCCTCAATCTTGAGACGCCGAGATAGAGAGATGCTTGTCCCTATGAATATCCCGTTAACCATCTAAAATCACCCAATGGAACAATGTACCCACTCAGACCATCAAAGTGAATATTGAGACAATTAGAGACTATAAGGTCTAGAGTGTGGTAGTTTTCTCATTACCGATGTCTCCTATTCCCTAAATCTACTTTCTCTCATTTTACTGTGTTTTTTCATATCTCCAACTTGACCAACAACTCCATGTATTTGGTAGTTAAGAGTTTGTCGTCTATTAGAACTTACAACCACATGCTACCGATGTGAGCATTGAGCTAGCAGTATAACAATATATATGCACGCACTGGTACATTACCACATGGTTGATGGTTGGTGTGCATTTACTATTTTCACAACTACCATGATGGCCCTCGCAAATGTGAGGGCATCACTTATCTAGTTACGAAGATGTTAAATATTTTCATTTTATACACAAATGCTTACATGGTGGCTAAGGTTTTCTCTCAGATTAAATCTTTTATTATTTTGAGAGAGAAAACCTGATTTTTATAATGATGGGAAGGATTATTTTTAACAAATATCAATGTTATTTAGAAAAATTGCTTACATTATAGAAAATATTATGAGTGTCGTCCGGTTATCTATTTTGGGCTTACATTAAGCATATATCCAATACACTGTTTTTTTATGGATAAGCAAATAGATTTAACGCACTTCTATGATCCCTTAAAATAAGTAGGGAATTAATGGTCAGCCCCGCTAGGTGTGACAACGTGAATCTTCCATTTTCCAAACTATGATAAGAAGGCACGGTCTTATTTTTTTCTTAGAAATTAGATATAGATTATGATATTGCTCTATATAAATGGCATAGTCAGATATGTGATATATATATTGTTTAGCATACATAAAGTTAAAAAGGCTATGGCTATACAACTACAATATTTCCTATCGCTTAGTGTGACTATGCCTGTATGCCTGTATGAGGATATAGATCAATTTCTAAGTCAAAGTAAAAAATAATGCCCTAGCGGTTGGTAGGGCCACTATGCTAGTTACATAGAACAAAAATGAACACAAGATCTGGCGGTGAAAACTTGGGCGTCACTGTCTAACTTGGGCGGTCAATCTCTCCAAATTCTGGCCGTAGAAAGGTGTACGTGGGTCCCAGATAAACGGAGGAATGATTCGGCCCTCCACTTAGCACGAGTACGTACTAGTACTATATATAGTCTGATGCATGCATGGCCCGTCTCGTTGTCACGACTTCGACGCTGCTCCCCTCGCCCTTTCCATCTCGTTATCTCTCTTGATAGTGGGCCAGGACTCAGGATTGGAGAGAGGTGAGGTGAGAGGACGGAAGCTGCCGATGATCATTCCGTTTCCATGCCCTACAGGGCAAGGCCACGATATGAAAGCTTGCAGTGTCCCTACGCGACGGCCATCTGGGCGGGAGCTGCGATGCGCCTAGACCTACCTAGCATTGTTTCCTCCGAGTAAGCCGCGATTGGAGAGTGGTGGCCTCCGGTTTGCGCCGCGGGACAGGAGGACAACCAACTCCTTCATTATGCTGGTCATGAGGTCGCTATGACTCGAGAGGAACGTGCGGGTGTTCAACCGGAAGGCTACCTCGGCGCATACGTTGCTCCGATTGCTCCTAGACGAGTGGAAGGCGTGGATGAGTTGTAGGCATGGGTTTAGGAGAGAGAATGAGTAGTAGTTTCGTGGGTGGGCACCTCTGTGGGTGCAGGTTGTCTCCTCTCTGTAATCGGTCTACGGCCTTTTTCCGCAAGCTTAATACAATGACGCGCAGATCTTCTACGGGTTTAAAAAAAAATGAAAGCCCTGCCGTGTACGTCCCTATCCTTGCAGAATGTCTCCGATCGATTGAGAATAGACACTACTCGCGACACGCAGATGCACATTACCGGTCGTTTATCTGCCAGTCAGTCAGTGCATCCGATCAACGTGTTTAACTCTCATTTCAACAAATTTCTTTGTGTCTCAGCTGATGAGATCTTGCTTTTGTCACATACCGGCCCCAGTTACACTACGGAAATGGCGCAAGACACCGGACGACCAACGTCTACACCGACGGACAAATGTCGGTACCGTCGGCGTAGGCCATGGACCAGGCTGCGCACAAAGTTGGCCGTCAGTGTAGAACTGCCGTCAGTATAAGATAGCTACGCCAACGGCAATGCCTTCGGCATAGCTATTTTCTATTTTATCATATTGATTTTAGAAAAATTATAACTAAATCATTCTAATTCATAAAAATACAAATAATATATCAAAATTTGCAGAAAAATAATATCTATTCATCTAAACCTTCCAAAATTTAAAAATAATTAATTTAATTAGTTATGATTTTCAGTTTAGGGATTTAGGGTTTTGATTCAGTTGGAAGTCGGGAAAATTTGAACTAGAGTCGCATCATAGTTTGCCCATGATTTTTCAAAAAAATCATTTTCAGGTTCACCAGTAGAAGTTTTATCAGAGATGCATAAACAGTTTTGCAAAATTCAGCCCCTAGCTAAGAAGGTTCATGTCCGCCGTTTTGACCGCATTTTGAATCGAGCATAAGAAATCCAAAAAAAAGTAAAACCTTCGCATTGTGTCATGTTATGTGACCTAGTTATGAGGAAAAATAATAAACTTGGATTATTGCAAATATTGCAGAAACCCCTTCTCAGATATGACCTATCATGTACGAAGTTTCATGGCTTTCAAGCCACATGACCTAGGTCATGACCCAAATCATGGAATAGTTTGTTCAAATGACCCCATATTGTGGACATGTGTGCATATTGAGATGGAAAACAAAGTTCATATTAGGAGTTCTCATTTTCTATGCATAAAAAAATCAATTTCCATTTTCTAAGTGTCAAAGTTGGGTTTTATTAAGGAAGTACTAAAAATACATTATAAAACTAGACCACCATAATTTTAAACAATATTAGGACATATTTTATGTATATATCACCAATTTTTTTGTGTGTATGAAGCTTTGAATTAACCTTTCACAAAAAATAAAACTCTTGCCAATTCAGTAGGAAGCGGGGTAAATTTGAACTACAACTGTATCATAATTTGCCCATGCTTTTTTCCAAAAATCATTTTCAGGTTTATAAGTAGATGTTTTATCATAGATCCATAAATAGTTATGCAAAATTCAGCCCCTAGCTAAGAAGGTTCGTGCCCGTCGTTTTGACCGCATTTTGAATCGAGCAAACAAAATTCAAAATAAAAATAAAACCTTCACATTGTATCATTTTATGTTACCTAGTTGTGAGTAAAAATAATAAACTTGGACTATTGAAAATATTGTAGAAGCCCCTTCTCATAAATGACCTATCATATACGAAGTTTCGTGGCTTTCAAGCTAGATGAGCTAGGTCATGACCCGAATCATAGAATAGTTTGTTTAAATCACCCCATATTGTACACATGTGTGCATATTGAGATGGCAAAGAAAGTTAATATTGGGAGTTCTCATTTTTATCCATAAAAAAATCAATTTCCATTTTCTAAGTGTCAAAATTGGGTTTTTTTTATTAAGGAAGTACTAAAAATACATTACAAAACTAGATCACCATAATTTTAAATAATATTAGGACACATTTTATGTATATATCACCAACTATTTGTGTGTGTGAAGCTTTGCATTAACCTTCCACAAAAAAGATAAACTCTTGCCAATTCAGCAGGAAGCGGGGTAAATTTGAACTACAGCTCCATCATGGATTCCTCGTGATTTTTTGAAAAAATAATTTTTAGGTACACAATATATTATTTTATTAGAGATACACAAAGAGTTTTGCAAAATTTGACTTCTAGCTAAGAAGGTTCATGCCCGCCGTTTATCAATAGGGTAAAGCGAGGGTTAACGGGGTAAAGTGGGGGTATGGTATAAGAAAACTATGTAGAACTTGTTCATCAAGTGGACTCGTTAGTATTTGACATAAGAAGACTATGTGTGAAGGTTTTTTTTTTGATTTTTTTGAATTGTTTATGATTTTTTCAACGTAAATCTCATTAGTTCGAGATATCACTGATGATACGTGAAATTCAAAAATGACCATAAGAAATTAAAAAATAAATAAAAAAAATTACATATTGATGTCATATTTGGATTCCTCTCATTTTTCTGATCGATTTAGACATATAATTTGTCGAATTCCAATTTACAGATTTAAAGATATAAATTATTCAATATATTTATTAATTATTCATTGTTATGTACTTATTATATAGTTTTGAATTCAATATATTTATTACTTATTATTGTTGTTTATTTAATATATAGTTTGTAAATTCAAAAACCAATGACGTGTGACATAGTGGTATAAGGGTTAATAGGATTGATATTGTAGTATTATCAATAAGGTATAATTTGTTTTGTGGAAATTCATTGAGATGGAATAGAGAAGTTAAGTTTGACCAAGACTTTAATTTGACCAAAGATTAAGTGCAATTAGTGTTAAAAATGTTCCAATTGAGAGATTAGCGAGTCAAACAATTCAAAGATTAGAAAAAAATAAAAAAATTGATTTTTTTGAACTTTTAAAAAATATTATAAATAGCGTTAGGCTATGCCGACGGGACTACGCCGACGGCTTTGCCATCGGCATAGCCTACGCCGAGAGCAAAACCTACACCGACGGCCAAACAGAGCTATGCCGGGGGGCATCTACGCCAAGGGGCTACGCCGAGAACAGCCCTCGCGTAGACTACACCGACGGCCAAACATGGCTACGCTGAGGGTAGTCGGCCGTCCGCGTTGCGCTTCGTTCCTGTAGTGTTATTTGTTCACTGACCACCTAAATATAAATATTTTGCGCCTTTAGTTGTTTTATCATGACTAACCTTAACCTATACTCATTGCGTTGTTCATTTGTATTAGTACTATGATTGCGACCTGAGCGTAGCAGCTGACACACGACTTTTTTGCCTTTCTCTTTTTCAAGTCTGGTTATTGTTCTCTTTTTTTGTTTTCCAGATTTTGCTTTGAACTTTATATATACATAGAGGGTGATGTCCGACCTTCTAATATGTGCACCCTTTGTCTAGCTAGTAGCTACGTCGACGTCACTTCCGTAAGTTAGTTAGGTTGTCAGAAGAAAAAGTGTCTATGTTTTCCTACGCTCGACCTTGATAACCGCCATAGTTGTTGAGTGTTGAATTTTGATTGCTTGATTAGTCTGGGTGTTTCTTATAGTCTATGTGGACTGATCATACATGTTTATATATATGGGTTTAACATCTCTGTCTGTGGTCGCCCAAAATCTTAGTCCTAATCATGCATGCATGCATGTATACCTCTCAACTTTCTAAGGAGAACCGAGGCATAGCCGAGCTGCTCTGTCTGCCCGCTCGAGTTCGAGTGCTAGCGCTCGCTCGCAGGTGCGTACTCACCAAATATTCTTCTAATAACTGTTTTTATATGACCATTTGGTTTTAGAGGGAGCGTTGCGAAGCTCTGCTGGCTGTTACCATCGTGCAACGTGATTTCTCGTTCCATGTTGAAGTTAGCTAGCGGGGAATGTTATGGATGCCGAGTTCCGGACAATTGCATTGGTGGTTCGAGTCTTCGTGGCAAAGAGGAACTTGCTTCGTGATTCTTAACTCGTAGCAGCGACATGGCTAGTGGGGGCGATAGTACAGGAGAAGTTCAAGGTCCGACCTTGCAGGGTGAAAATCTAAGGTCTAACCTTAATTGGTTGTGACTGGCAATAGCCCTGTTGAAGGCATTGTTTTATAAGCGCGAACTTTTCTCCAGGGTGAAAACCTAAGATCTATGATCAGACGACGACAATGCTAGTGTATTGTTCTCTCTTGAAAGCGTCGCTTTTGGAGATGTTGGACTTTTGGTGTTGCCTTGGTGGTGTTAGTGTTACTGCTACAAAGAATTTATCACTATAGCGGGTTTTTTCTTTTTTTGTAATTCTCTTCTTCTTTCTTTTTAGCTGTGTACATCTGTATTGTCACTAGGGCAGCACGTTGTTGCAGAGACTGGATATAATTGGTATCGTCTTCATATTAATATATACTCTTTATTAAAAAATCTAAACCTCCAAGTCGCATTTTTTCTCAACTTTCTATGCACAACTTACGCGGTAAGATGTCAACGTGTACAGGGGCGTTGTATCGGGATCGCTAGTAAAGCCATCGATCGTCAGCCAACTCCGTTTTCTTCTGGATCCGTAAACAAAATACACTAGAAGAGAAATAGTAATAGTGCATGCAAATGAAGGATGCATGCATGGGCCGGTCGAGCCGAAAAATCCGTAGCCCTGTGCGAAACTCGGAAATGTCGTTTTCGCCTTTCTTTAAGACTAACGAGATAGCTTGAGCTCCAAATCGTATTTCCGATACATATCATAGTAGTGATACTAAATATGCTAGAGGTAAGTTTCCTGCAACTCCATGGAAAGCAACTTTGAGAGTTAAAGATGACTGTTTTGTGCAGCCTGCGAGTTCTGTTAGCTTGCTCTGCGTGCGACATACATGTGCACCACCACCACCACCACCACAACAAGAGTAGAATCCCAATGCAAACGAACTGCGTCTTGTGATTTGAGTATTCTCTGGCTTGGTTTATTTCCTCGTGTGCACCTTTCCCTTAGAGCATACTCGTGTTGATATGAAATTTCTCGTCTTTGTGTATGGTCCAGGCTTTGAATGACTAGTCCTTGTCGTCCATGCCTTGAACAATGGTGTATTATTTTTAAATTCTCTTATTTTAAATATTATATCTGCAATTTGTTTTCAATAAATTAATACTTTCAAAAAACTCGTGCAACACAGCATGTAGGCGCGCTACTGCAATGCGGGCTACTGAGCTGGCTGCTGCCTACGGTAGCTCGGGAAATGATTAGACAGGAAATTTAAGCGTGTGGGATTCAGTGTTTTTGTTCTCCTCCTTTTCATCCTAAACAAGCATTTCATGTAGGCCTGTTTGTTGTTTTCAATCCCAGACCAGTCTTGGTGAAAGTGTGTTGGATGGGACGCTAGCTAGAGCCGCAGCTAGGCCAGCAACTGCTTTTTGGAAAGCAACCTATGATGAGTACGAATGGGAGATAAACCGATGGTGAAGTTTGGGAACAAATACGCGGGCTCGTCTGCGGGCTATTTCCTCTTGCTAGGTGTCGTTTGTTCCTAGGAGACAACTATTTGGCTCATCTTTGCGTGGTGCTGCAGCGTCACAATTTGTCTCGCATACGCGTGGTTTGTTTGATCCATTTGGTCATTTGTGCCCGGGAAGAATAACTGAAGTTACATGAGTGCCGGCCCCTGAAACATATTAGCATGCAGTGAGACAGTGGGCACATTGCCTGTTCAGTCACCATCTGAATGAATCAGGACACAAACTAAACCGTCCGCTCGTTCAAAAATCCATCATCCATGATCTGCTGCTGGATCTCGTTTGACTTTTGGACCATCCACCTGTGCAAACATGAGCCCAAAATCATCCACCTGCACACAGACATGGCAGCTGATAGTGATGAACTGATGATAGTTGGGGTGTGTTCAGAGGGACGGAAACCAACGTTTGGAAAGACCCCATGCATGGACGCCCATCGAAAGAAGCTAGTAGACACAAACGCTTCCAAGGATTAAGACTGCATCAACCTCGATTCCGCTAATCCACACCGTCTCCCATGAAAAATGCTATGCGCCTTCAATCCTTTTCCCTATTCTGTCTGCGCTTCTTCCAACGACGAACACCACACTCAGAGCATCTCCAGCCACGAGCCTGGCGAGGCCCCCGGCAGCCTTTTTTTCATCCGAATGACGAAAAACGGTCCAGTCGCTTCCCTGGTTTCTCGTTTTCTCCCGGATTTGGGCCTTAATCCATCCGGCGAGCCCAGGCCATCCCCGGTCCCCCGGGGCGCGCTTGGGGACTCCGGACGAGAGAAAAGCGGGAACGAGCCTGCTCTATCGGCGAGGGAACACGCAAACCCTACAATCTGGTCGCAAATCCCCCTCTCCCTCCCCTCGTTGCTCTGTCGCCGCCGGCAGCACCCCTCGCCAAATCGGCCGGCCGGTTGCCTGAACCCCGCCGTCCCTCCTCCCACCAGCCCCCACCAGCCTATATTCCGCCGTCCGGCGTGCCGTCTGGCTATATTCCGCCGTCGGGGAACTCCTCCCGTCGCGCCTCATCGACACGCCTGGCAGGTGTTCGTCCATTTGCCTGGCCGGACATGGACTCGGACGACGAGGAGGAGCAGATGTTCACCGAGATTTTTGAAGAAGAGATGGCAGCCGCCGCCCAAGACAAGGAGCATATGTTGATTCTAGCTTGCCTGTCGGGCTTGTACGCGGAGACGGCCATTGATCGCCGTGGTGGTTCGGCACCAGGTCGCCGGAAGTACAAGCCAAGGCAGCGAATGGAGGGCTACTGCATACTCTATGCCGACTACTTCGCCGACAATCCATTGCACGGTGAGGCTGTATTTAGGCGTCGTTTCAGGATGAGTGCTAACGCCAAGTTGACGTGGAATATGCAGTTGATGGTCCTTGTGCGTGGTGAACAACCAGCCCGTTGGGAACCCCAAGAGGAAGGTGTGATGAGTATAGCAGCAAATTTTCCCTCAGTTAAGAAACCAAGGTATGTCGATCAGGAGAGAAGGGACAATAACGACTGAAGGTGATGCTTGCTAGTTTGCGACAGCTTCGGACAATTTATATATGGCGCCTCGTCCAAGCTTTGCTTGCTAGCTGCAACGCGGAACCTGCACACAACACAACCAAGTACTTTGTTCCCAACTTGCGATGAGGTTGTCAATCTCACCGGTTTGCTTGAAACAAAGGTTATGAGCGTATCGAGTGGAAAACAGTAGAAGTATGCGAGTAAAGTAAACAGTGCGAGTAAAGTAAACAGGTGATAGCAATATGATGGAAATAGGATAGGGGTCCACAGTTCACTAGTGGTGTCTCTCCATAAGATAAATAACACATGCTGGGTAAACAAATTACAGTTGGGCAATTGATAGAATAAAGATAAACATGATATGTCAAGAAGATCACTATGAGATTTACTCTGGGCATTACAACAAAATACATAGACCTCCATCCAACTGCATCTATGACTAATAATCCACTTGTGGCGAATCAATCCGAGAACTCCACAAGTATTAAGTTGCGAACAACAGATAATTGCATTAAGCAAAGTGTGTAATGTAAACAAAGCATATGCCCTTGAGCATATGAATGTTGTTTTCTCCCTAGTAGCAACAACACATCTACAATCTTAGAGGTTTCTGTCACTCCCCCAGGTTAAATAGAGGCATGAACCCACTATCGAGCATAAATACCCCCTCTTGGAGTCACTAGCAACTACTCGACCAAGATAGCTACTAACAACGGAGAGCATGCAAGATCATAAACAACATAGAGATAACAAAAGATAATATTCAGTACAACAACTCAATCATAACACCAATATTCATCGGATCCCAACAAACCAAACATGTAGAATTACATAACGGTGATCTCAATCATGTAGGGCGGCTCATGAGATCTAAACATGAAGCACATGGTGGAGAAGAAAACCATCTAGCTACTGCTATGGACCCATAGTTCAAGGTAGACTACTCACTAATCGCTCCGGAGGCAAGCATGGCGATGAAGAAGACCTCCGGTGGTGATTCCCCTCTCCGGCAGGGTGCCGAGAAGAGCTTCTGGACCCTCCCGATCTTCGGGTCGACGGTGGCGGCGGATCGCGATGTGTTCTGGAAAAGTGATCGGGTCCTTAGGTTTTTCCCGTCAGGGGGTCTTTATACGCGAAGGGGCGATGTCAGAGGTGGCCCCAGGCCTCCTCACGCTAGGGCGGCGCGGCCAGGGGCTGGGCCGCGCCAGCCCTGCGTGAGGGCGGCATGTGGCCCCTCTCCTTCTTCTCTTCGGATGACTGGAAGCTCCCGGACAAAATAAGACTTGAGGAACTTGTTTTGTCCAATTCCGAGAATATTTCCTGTGTATCACTTCTGAAACACAAAAACAGCAGAAAACAGGGAACTGGCACTGTGACGACTTGTTAGTAGGTTAGTTCCGAAAAATGCATAAAAGTGCCACGAAGTGTAACGAAACAGTAGGTAAATGGTGTAAAACAGGCATGGAGCATCAAAAATTATAGATACGTTGGAGACGTATCAAGCATCCCCAAGCTTAACTCCTGCTCGTCCTCGAGTAGGTAAGTGATAACAAAAGAATAATTTTTGAGGTGACATGCACCTACACAATCTTGATCACATATGTAAGCATTTGTGAGCTGGGATCATAACAACTTAAAATATGGGAATAAAAGATATAATCTTGACAATAAGAACTTAGCAACCATGTTGTAAACATGCAAATGAACACAAACAAAAGATCATTAAAATGAAACAATGAAAGTCAAACGTGTGTTCAAATCATAAGGAAAAACATACAAATGGTTTTCAGCTTGTCCTTCAAAGAGAGCAAAACATAAATGCATAGGACACCTTCAAGTTTAAGAGGGCGACTAGATACAAATAATTTGAGAATAAGTGAAACCAACAATATAAATCAATCAATGAAAACTTTGGGACAATGCACATTATACTAAGAATGACAACTATGCTCTCTTAATGGTGCATAAAGATAGAAGGTGGTGACTCAACATAAAAGCAGAAGAAAGGCCCTTCGCAGAGGGAAGCAGTGATTGCAAGTTTTATAACCTTCAAAAATTATGGTACTTACCGGCTTTGAGCTCTCATTGCCCCCATCATAACCGTCTTGAATGGTTAAAGTTAATGCGAGAACAATTATGATGCATATGCTTGACAAATCATAAGTTGAAAACCTCGTGTCCCATGAATACGAGTACCCAAACCTCATGCTACTTTACTTAGAGTCCCAAGCAAGGCTCTTGTCATTGTAAATATATGCATATCATTGAGAACCGCCAATGGGGTACCTCCGTGCCCGATGACATGGAACAAGCCCACATCAAAATGACAGAACAAGCAGACAATGAACACCTCAACATCTCTTTTATTTGCCATTTGTTTAGCTTTTTATTGTGAAATGCGTCGTCGAATGTTCACCATGGGTATGCTGCAAATTTCCACCATGAATTATGCATGGCTTAGATTAGCGGCCCGGCGTTTCCCTAACACATATACAAACTCCATGATCCCCACAAGATTTCCAATTCATTTCACACCGCGGGCATCCATAAACAAAAGATCACGATATCAACTCAAATAAGAAGTGCAATGTTGAAAGCTTGCCCATGACTGCATGGCTGGGCTAGTCTCCAACTTACAACTTGCAAGCATAACAACTCAACATAAGAGACCACAATGTCAAATTTTTAAGAACAGGAAAAAGTAAAGTGTGCCTTCCGGTTCGTGAGAGCTTTACTGACTGAATTTCGCATAACACTGGTAAGAGTTTAATTTGAAGAGAAAATAAAAGCAAGTCAAATTTACTTGGAATAGCAAATTGCTAGTAGGTATGTATGGTGGACACTTTGGAAAACTTTGGCTTTTAGGAGTTGGATGCACGAGTAGAGCTCATACTCAGTACAAGGCGAGGGCTAGCAAAATACTGGGAGCGACCAACTAAGAGAGCAATAATGGCCATAATCATGCAAAGCGACAAAGCGTCATTAAAAGAAGCATAAGATGGCATCAAAATTCAAAAACTAAATGATCATAGAGGCTATTGGTGACTTTGTAAGAGTCTAACATGTGTGAGCATGCGCCAAGTCAACCCAAATAAAGCATCAAGGAGAAAACCAAAATAATGCTTCCATACAATAAAAACAACGCATGCTTTTTTCAAAGGCTCATTAAGCAATCTCAGTTATTTGAGACAAGTCATGCTACAGCAAAACCACTAAGCATACTATCAAAAAGATATCAAGCATGACATGAAAAAGCCTAAGCCGCAGTCTACACAAGCTCCTTCTTGTACCGCTTTTTTGCATAAAGCTTTTTCTCTTTTCCAACACCATTTGAAATTTTTTAAAGACACCACTTTTGATGAAAACCAATAAAGATCAGAGGCAAAAATACACCTTGATGAAAAGATATGACGAGGTATGAACGCAAATCAAGGCGAAAACGAAAACCAAAAGCAGTAGCAGAAAAAGAAGAACACCCGATGAAATTGTAAGAATAAAAACGGAGTGTTCTTGGCAAATGAAAACGAGGCAACTTCTCCAAAGGAAATTTGTTGGGATCCAACCATTTATTGCAGCAAACAAAACTAAACTAACTAAGAAAACTAAAACAACTGACGCTCCAAGAAAAACACATAGTGCATGAAGCAATAAAAATATAGTGTTTTGAAAGGTGACCTGATTTTTGCCGATGAAGAAGGGGTGCCTCGGGGGCATCCCCAAGCTTTGACGCTTGTACTTCTTGGATATTTCTTGGGGTGATGCATGGGCATCCCCAAGCTTGAGCTTTTGTCCATTCTTCAACTCATCTCATCATTCTCCAATCCCTACACTTGAAAACTTCCTTCATACAAAACTAAACACAAATCTATTAGCAACATTAGTGTAGCATAACATATAATCAACCTCTTTTTGCTTCAGGTTTCAACTCAAAACCACCACATATATAGCAAATACTACTGTAGCAACTTCCCCAAAAGTTCCATGATCAAAAGAACTCAAAAGAAAGCGATAAAGCGGCAAACACAAATATTGGCAGAAATCTGTCAAAACAGAATAGCTGACAAAGGACGAATTTTTGAGGGGTTTTCTGTTGCTCAAATCAAAAAGTGTTCAACGAACGAAAGTTTGGATATAACCTGGGTCATATGCACAAGAAATCGCAGGTCCAAAAGATATACAGAGAATTTATACGAATTTTTACGGTGCAGCACCGAAAACAGTTTCAGGATAGCAACATCCCCAAATCTTTACCTCACTCGAATTAGAGGCTTCTCTTGGCACAAAAACAAAATAAAAAGGATAAAGAGCGGTCATTACAGTAGTAATGACTTCCAAGACTCAAATAAAATAAAAAGTACTGAAAATAAAACATTGGGTTATCTCCCAAGAGTGCTTTTCTTTAACGCCTTTGAGCTAGGCTCAGTAATTTGAGAAGATGCTCATATAAGAAATATGAATGGAAGTCAAAAAGAGCATCAAGTAACAAATATAAAACATATTTAAGTCTAACCCACTTCCTATGCATAGGAATCTTGTAAGAAAATAAATCAAAGAAGCACATAGTCAGAAGTATGGGTAGATAAAACAAGGGCAACTTCGGAACTTTCAATATAAAGAGAGGTATTTTAGTAACATGAGAATTCCAACAATCATATTTTCCTCTCTCATAATAATTTTCAGTAGCATCATGGACAAATTCAACAATATAAATATCACACTCATCCTCCTTTGTTAAGCATGGAGGGCGATCAAATAAGGTATTAGTTAAAGAGTTACTCTTATTGGGAGGTAGACATGGGTAGCTCCATTCTTCCTCCTCTTGATCATCACTCTCCTCATCTTTTTCATCCAATGAGCTTCCAGTTCCGGCAATTTCTTCTTCCATAGGCTCCTTCAAGGCATTAGTCTCTTCCATTGGAGAGCATCTATTAAGATATTTAAGAATATAGCCATTTTCTTCCTTGTAATTATCAAAGCAAAATGTAAGTATATCATAAACCTCATATTTATACGGTGCATCATCAGTATTTTCAAGCAAATAAGCAAGTTCGAATGCACCCTTCCAAGCAATAAATTCTTCAATTTGTTCCACATCATAAAAGTCATAATTTCCATTAATATAAGAAGATATGGTAACATCATTATTATACTCACATTGAAAAGGGAGGTGTTTATACCTCCTGCAGCAACAAGATCTATCAAAGCAATAAGTAACATTATAAGTAGAGCACACATTTCTAGCAATGATATACAATCTATTGATTTGTTCCCATAACTGCTTCCCTTTTTGTGACAAGCGGTGTTCCTCATAATAATTTTGCTGCTCTTCCGTGAACCCACATTGCCAAAAAGATTTAGTTTCAAAGAAACCAACCATTGATAGAAAGCATGATAAAGCAAGACAATAACAGGCCAACAAAAATAACAACTATAGTAGGAACTAATTTTTTTATGTTTTTGATAAAACGATGCAGGTAAAATAAATAAAGTAAAGCAAAACAATAACAAAGTAAAGGATGTGCGTGCGAAAACTCCCCTCGCAGAAGTCTTCCAATCTCCCCGGCAACGGCGCCAGAGTTGACGTGGAATATGCAGTTGATGGTCCTTGTGCGTGGTGAACAACCAGCCCGTTGGGAACCCCAAGAGGAAGGTGTGATGAGTATAGCAGCAAATTTTCCCTCAGTTAAGAAACCAAGGTATGTCGATCAGGAGAGAAGGGACAATAACGACTGAAGGTGATGCTTGCTAGTTTGCGACAGCTTCAGACAATTTATATATGGCGCCTCGTCCAAGCTTTGCTTGCTAGCTGCAACGCAGAACCTGCACACAACACAACCAAGTACTTTGTTCCCAACTTGCGATGAGGTTGTCAATCTCACCGGTTTGCTTGAAACAAAGGTTATGAGCGTATCGAGTGGAAAACAGTAGAAGTATGCGAGTAAAGTAAACAGTGCGAGTAAAGTAAACAGGTGATAGCAATATGATGGAAATAGGACCGGGGTCCAAAGTTCACTAGTGGTGTCTCTCCATAAGATAAATAACACATGCTGGGTAAACAAATTACAGTTGGGCAATTGATAGAACAAAGATAAACGTGATATATCAAGAAGATCACTATGAGATTTACTCTGGGCATTACAACAAAATACATAGACCGCCATCCAACTGCATCTATGACTAATAATCCACTTGTGGCGAATCAATCCGAGAACTCCACAAGTATTAAGTTGCGAACAACAGATAATTGCATTAAGCAAAGTGTGTAATGTAAACAAAGCATATGCCCTTGAGCATATGAATGTTGTTTTCTCCCTAGTAGCAACAGCACATCTACAACCTTAGAGATTTCTGTCACTCCCCCAGGTTAAATAGAGGCATGAACCCACTATCGAGCATAAATACCCCCTCTTGGAGTCACTAGCAACTACTCGGCCAAGATAGCTACTAACAACGGAGAGCATGCAAGATCATAAACAACATAGAGATAACAAAATATAATATTCAATACATCAACTCAATCATAACACCAATATTCATCGGATCCCAACAAACCAAACATGTAGAATTACATAACGGTGATCTCAATCATGTAGGGCAGCTCATGAGATCTAAACATGAAGCACATGGTGGAGAAGACAACCATCTAGCTACTGCTATGGACCCATAGTCCAAGGTAGACTACTCACTCATCGCTCCAGAGGCAAGCATGGCGATGAAGAAGACCTCCGGTGGCGATTCCCCTCTCCGGCAGGGTGCCGGGAAGAGCTTCTGAACCCTCCTGATCTTCGGGTCGACGGCGGCGGCGGATCGCGATGTGTTCTAGAAAAGTGATCGAGTCCTTAGGTTTTTCCCGTCGGGGGGTCTTTATAGGCGAAGGGGCAATGTCAGAGGTGGCCCCAGGCCTCCTCACGCCAGGGCGGCGCGGCCAGGGGCTGGGCCACGCTAGCCCTGCGTGAGGGTGGCCTGTGGCCCCTCTCCTTCTTCTCTTCGGATGAGTGGAAGCTCCTGGACAAAATAAGACTCCAGGAACTTGTTTCGTCCAATTCCGAGAATATTTCCTGTGTATCACTTCTGAAACACAAAAACAGCAGAAAACAGGGAACTGACACTGTGGCGACTTGTTAGTAGGTTAGTTCCGGAAAATGCATAAAAGTGCCACGAAGTGTAACGAAACCGTAGGAAAATGGTGTAAAAATAAGCATGGAGCATCAAAAATTATAGATAAGTTGGAGACGTATCAATGAGTCGGAAGCTTTTCCTGAAAATTGTCTATGCGCTTCGAGACTACGACTCCTATTTCAGATGCAACTTAGATTGCACCGGCATGGCAGGGTTTTCCGCCCTCCAAAAATGCACGGTGGCTATGCGGATGCTGGCATATGGAGCTCCTGGTGATTCTACCGATGACTATCTTCGGATGGCGGAGTCCACCGCCTTTGAATGTTTCTACCGGTTCTGCAGGGCGGTGATAGCAGTGTTCGGGGACACCTACTTGAGATCACCCACTGTCCAAGACACTGCTCAGATCCTCGCTTTTAATGAAGCTCGAGGATTTCAGGGGATGCTTGGAAGCATTGACAGCATGCATTGAAAATGGAAGAACTGTCTGTTTTCCTGGCAGGGAATGTACAAGGGTCACAAAAAAGGCTGCACTGTGATACTTGAGGTAGTGGCTACACATGATCTCTGGATTTGGCACTCCTTCTTTGGTATGCCGGGATCCAACAACGACATCAACGTCTTGCAGTGCTCGCCGATCTTCTCCAAGCTTGTTGAGGGTCATGCTCCCCCGGTTGACTTTGTGATCAATGGTCGACACTACAACAAGGGATACTATCTTGCAGACGGTATCTATCCAAAGTGGGCAACATTTGTGAAGACTATCTCGAGTCCCATTCTCCCGAAGGAGATGGAGTTTGTGAAGGCACAAGAAGGTTGTCGAAAGGACGTCGAGCGTGCATTTGGTGTCCTCTAGCAGAGATTTGCTGTAGTCCGGTTCCCCTCTTTGAGCTGGTCCAAAGATCAGATGTGGGAGGTGATGAACTGTTGTGTGTGCTTACACAACATGATTATTGAGGATGAGCGAAAGTATCTGATTCCTCTGAGCGAACAAGCTGCACCATATGAGAGAGAGAGTCCTCTTATACAGCCTAATCACCAGGTGCCGGTATCGTGGGCTGCGTTCATCGCTATGCGTCAGGAGATTTGAGACTCCACTATGCATCAACTACTGCAGGATGATCTGGTGGAGCACATATGGAGGTTTCGAGGCAATACCAACTAGTTTCCATTTGATTTGTTTGAAAACTTGTCAAATTATTTGCTTGTTTTGTTAAACTGTATGAAATTCGCCGAACAGTAACGTTTATTTGAGCCAAATGTTGGCAAACTGTATGAAACTCGCCGAACTGAACGTTTATTTGTAAAAATAAGCCAAAAACAGCGATTTCCGGGCGTCTTCATGAGGTGTCGGCTGAAAGTTCGGCGCTCCCCACGTATAATTTTCGTCCAATCTGGCGTAATTTAGCGCCGGATTTGGCCGTGGGGGCGCCAACGGCTGGAGATGGTCTCACACACCCATCCATACCCTGCTCGCTCGCTTGGCCCGGTGAGACGCGCTTGTCTCTTCCGCGGAGAATCTCTAGGGAGCCAGGACACCAATGAATTCGCCAATGGAGTAGTGGTGGCGCAGCACTTGACATGCATATGCACTTATGCAGGCAGCTGCTCTCCCTCGTGCTCCTTTCAATTCGTCCCACCACCATTTGAGGGAAGAGAAGGCTGTTCTTCTCTCTTTATTTCATTCTTTCTTGGGCTCGCTGCTTCTCATCTTATTCATTCATTTGCTCTCATGCATGGTGATGGTCAGTACTCGTGCGTGCGATCCATGGTGAATCGGTGGCCACATCATGCGTGCCGGCCGGCGGATAGAGATCGAACCCGAATGGCCGAATCATGCGTCTTTTTCCAGCACCTTCTCTGCAGAGTGCTGGCAGTCTCCTGTTAATCTATCCACAGTCTCGCTTCCTTCCATGCGCCGGAGTCTTTACCTAGTGATCAGCATGCAGCTAGTGGCAGTTTACATACGGATTTTGTACAATTAGCATACGTTTTGACCCATAATAATGCCACTATTTGGCAAAGCTCACGAAAAGCAGCGTGTTGGGATGGAGCGGATAGTATCATCACATGATCTATCTAGAAAGAAGCGATGCGCGCATCGATCAGGGATATACCCAGTACTCCAAAATGTTAAGCTCCATGGAATCGTGCGTGAGATCGTGATTTTACATGTTTTGCTGTGACATATCCGTCCGTACTTCAGTTGGTCTCACATTATTTTTTATCAAAAGGTCACCTGTGTATTAAAATAATGCACATAACTTTAATTTTATTGTAATATTATAAAGTACTCCCTTCGATCGGAAATAACTGTCGACGACTTAGTATAAAATTTATACTAAGCTAGTACAAAATCACCAACACTTATTTTTAATCGGAGGGAGTATCAATTAATACATCTTAAGGGTCACACAAAGTGGGTAAAGATCTGCCATCTAAAAAAAATCAGGGAGCATAACATTTGCTAAGCATCATGTAGGCGTTTAGAGTGCAGCCAACCATCCTGGCTAAATATAGCTCATATGTACTGCATTTTTTTTGGTTTGATATGTCTATTAAAGATAACATCGTTCGACAATTCTAAATTTCCCGAACTAAAGCACAAAAACCTACATGGATTAGGGCATTCGTTTCCTTACCAATCCCATTTAGCCAATTGCTAAAGAGATTAGTAACACTTGCTGGAGGTGATCTCACGTTATTAAAAACGAAAAAGAAATTCAAAGGAAAAGAGAACGACCTAAAACTCAAACAAACGGAGTCCTTTTCTCACAAGACTTGCATGCATAACAGGACTACTTACGTGCCGGGAGTAGTTAGTCGGAATCGATCAACAAGCGTGGTCCATGCATGAATGGCTGCATTTTTTGCGCCACCTATGATGCATCCATTTGTTTTGTTTGACTCTGCATGTGCGTATAGCCACATACATGGCGATTGGACAATTTTTTTTTTTGAAATGGGGGCAAAAAGCCTTGCCCCAATCTATTAATTAAGAAGAAGAGAATGCCCAGTTAATTAACGGGAAACCGGGCAAAAACCGTTGCAACAACACAACATACAGACTACCCAAAGTCTGCAACTCTCAAATCGCCTAGGAAGATCAATCAACTCTCTCTCTCTCTCTCTCTCCCAACCGATACAACGGCAAACTCTCAGCCACTGAAACCACGCACACATAAACCCCACTAAAAGCACAAGAGCAAAGATCTCGAACACACGAACTCGAAAAGATGAAAATCATCCATCAAGCAGCTGCAGACGCCTTCCTTGTGGTGACACCCCTCTTGCATTTGCTCCCTAGATAATCCTTCACCTTCTTGATTTTATCTCCTGTATCCTTCTTCGATAGAAGACATGCAATCTAGTGATGAATGAAACATACCAATTTGTGACATATAGTATTTGAAAGGAACAATGAGGCGCTAATGACGCTGGCATTGCATCACACATGACACAAAAGCTTCAGTTAGTTCCAAATCGTGCCGTAGTTCTTACCTCATGTTCAACTAATTTTTCCGTCCCATATACTTCATCCGTTTATAAATACAAGATGTTTTAAGTTTGTGAAGTAAATGTATCTAGATAAGTTTTAGTGTGTATATTCGAGTGAACCTACACACTAAAAGATGTCTAGATATATTTACTTCACAAAGCTAAAACATCTTATATTTATAAACGGAGAGAGTACGTACACATAATCAAGTACACCATCGTGTTGAAATATTTGCGAAATCCTGTACGCTTCCAAAGTTCAAACAGATTCTTTCAATGAAAGTAGCACGTAGTATAGGTGAAGTCATTACTTAGTACTATCTCTATCAATAATTACCCCGCATTCTATATTTAGTCAGACTTAAACTTTATAAATTTTAACTAGACATAAAGGAAAAAATATTAACATCTAAAATATGAAAAATATATTATTAGAACCATTATAAACTACTCCATCCGATCAGAAATAAGTATCGGTGATTTATACTAACATAGTATAAAGTTTGTATTAAGTCACCGATACATATTTCCGATTAGAGGGAGTATATATACATATATGTGTTCTCTGTTAAAGATGTTAATATTTTTCTCCATTTGTTCGATCAAATTTTGTAAAATTTAACTTTAAAGAAATTTAGAATAAAGAATAATTTCGGAAGAAGGGAGTATAAAAAGTTGGAGCGGTCTTATGAGCAAATCTGGCGGTGAAACTGATGCTAGGCATCACTGTCTAATCGATCGGTCAATCTCGTCACATCCTGGCCGCACAAGCGGTACACATGGGCCCCAGATTATTGGAGGAATGATTTGGCACTCCACTTGGTACGTACTACTCTCATGCATGCATGGCCCGTCTCGTTGTCACGACAGCGACACTGTCCCCTCCTAACTTTCCTCGTGACGTTCTCAATGTTGATGGTGGACCATGGGAGAGAAATGAGTGACTTGAGAAGCTCCCAAACGCTCATCCCGTTTCCATGCCATACGGATACGGGCAGGCCACCATATGAAAGGTCTGCCGTGTACGTCCATGCGTATATCCCGTATTTTGTTCTACTCCACCAGATCCACGTGTTTCACTCGTATTACAACAGGTTTACATTTTGGTGTGCAGGTGATGATATACTTTTGTCACACACCGGCCAGTCATATGTTCACTAACCACCTCAATATAAAATATTTTTTTTGTATCTTTAATTGTTTTCATATGATTAAGATAGTTATGACCCACATATCTCTACTAATAATATTGCTAGAGGTATGGTTCGTGGCTCGCAAGTACGCTTTTAATTCACCAAAAGTACGCTTTCAATTTACCAAAAGTACGTTTTCATATAAACATAAAACTACCCACCAATGCCATCGGTAAGTCAAAGAAAACAAAACTTTTCTTTTAGCGATAAAAACGGTTATATCCCTGAGCTTCGCCCTCGAGGCCGTATTGGGCCTTGCGGCAGAAACCCACCGCCAACCTGCCCCCTATGCCGTAGCTCCTACTAATAATATTGCTAGAGGTATGGTTCGTGGCTCGCAAGTACGCTTTTAATTCACCAAAAGTACGCTTTCAATTTACCAAAAGTACGTTTTCATATAAACATAAAACTACCCACCAATGCCATCGGTAAGTCAAAGAAAACAAAACTTTTCTTTTAGCGATAAAAACGGTTATATCCCTGAGCTTCGCCCTCGAGGCCGTATTGGGCCTTGCGGCAGAAACCCACCGCCAACCTGCCCCCTATGCCGTAGCTCGGCGAGATGGCCGAAATTGATGGGGGTCAGGGCCACGCAACCAGCCAGATCAAGCGCCGCAAATTAGATCAATCGTCGTAGGGTACTAGCTAGCCGGCAATCACGGACTATGGAGCATCGTTGGTGGAGGAGCGCAAGACGACAACGGCGGTGCTGCAAGCCTTCCTGGAGCGGGCAACGTTGAGCGTGAACGAGCTGGCGGTGGCGGCTCAAGCGGACATGATCCTAGCTATGTGCAGCACCGAGAAGGTTGGTGGTGTTGATGCTGCTCCGCCTCTCCTTCTTCCTCACCTATGCCGAAGACCTCATTGGGCGGCGACCCGGCTACCTTGCAAGCCTGCGACTCTGTATCTGGATGGGAGGCTGGTTGGAAGGGGAGAGGAAGGGTACGACCCGGGTACTGCTCACCCATGACTCCTTCCGGGATCAGATCCTCGCCTCCATCTCTTCTGGTGACTGATGGCTGGCGTGTAGTTGATGATGATGATTATAACCAGTCAGTTGGGAACCCCAAGCGGAAGGTGTGATGAGCACAGCAGCAAGTTTTTCCCTCAGTTAGAAACCAAGGTTTATCGATCGAAGAAGAAAAAGCCAATACGACTGAAGGTGATGCTTGCAAGCTTCGCGACAGCTCCGGACAATTTATATGGCGCCTCGTCCAAGCTTTGCTTTGCGAGCAGCAACGTAGAACCTGGACACAACACAACCAAGTACTTTGTTCCCAACTTACGATGAGGTTGTCAATCTCACCGGTTTGCTTGAAACAAAGGGTATGAGCGTATAGAGTGGAAAACAGTAAAAGTATGCGAGTAAAGTAAACAGTGCGAGTAAAGTAAACAGGTGATAGCAATATGATGGAAATAGGACCGGGGTCCACAGTTCACTAGTGGTGTCTCTCCATAAGATAAATAACACATGTTGGGTAAACAAATTACAGTTGGGCAATTGATAGAATAAAGATAATGTGATATGTCAAGAAGATCACTATGCGATTTACTCTGGGCATTACAACAAAATACATAGACCGCCATCCAACTGCATCTATGACTAATAATCCACTCTCAGGGATATCATCTGAACACCCCATGAGTATTAAGTTGCGAACAACAGATAATTGCATTAAGCAAAGTGTGTAATGTAAACAAAGCATATGCCCTCGAGCATATGAATGTTGTTTTCTCCCTAGTGGCAACAGCACATCTACAACCTTAGAGGTTTCCGTCACTCCCCCAGATTAAATAGAGGCATGAACCCAACTATCGAGCATAAATACCCCCTCTTGGAGTCGCTAGCAACTACTCGGCCAAGATAGCTACTAACAACGGAGAGCATGCAAGATCATAAACAACATAGAGATAATATAAGATATATTTCAGTATAGCAACTCAATCATAACACCAATATTCATCGGATCCCAACAAACCAAACATGTAGAATTACATAACGGTGATCTCAATCATGTAGGGCAGCTCATGAGATCTAAACATGACGCACATGGTGGAGAGGACAACCATCTAGCTACTGCTATGGACCCATAGTCCAAGGCAGACTACTCACTCATCGCTCCGGAGGCAAGCATGGCGATGAAGAAGACCTCCGGTGGCGATTCCCCTCTCCGGCAGGGTGCCGGGAAGAGCTTCTGGACCCTCCCGATCTCGGGTCGACGACGGCGGCGGATCGTGATGCGTTTCTGGAAAATTCATCGGGTACTTAGGTTTTTCCCGTCGGGGGGTCTTTATAGGCGAAGGGGCATCGTCAGAAGTGGACCGAGGCGGTCTCACACATAGGGGGCGCGGCCAGGGGCTGGGCCGCGCTGCCCTGGTGTGAGGGCCCCTCGTGGCCCCACTCTGTCTCCTCTTCAGTTCTCTGGAAGCTTCGGTGGATTTCTGGATGTTTGGCTTTTGTTTCGTCCAATTCTGAGAATATTTCCTGTGTAACTTTTCTGAAACACAAAAACAGCAGAAAACAGGGAACTGGCACTGTGGCGACTTGTTAATAGGTTAGTTCCGGAAAATGCATAAAAGTGGCATGAAGTGTAACGAAACATTAGGCAAATGGTATAAAAACAAGCATGGAGCATAAAAAATTATAGATACGTTGGAGATGTATCAGTGACCGACGAGCCCCTTCGGATCCTCTGACCAAGAGCAGGGCCGAAGCCCTTCTTTGCCACCCTGGCCACGCAGACGCTCCGCCATACACAACGTATCTTGCGGAACGATTTATTTAACTTTCAATACTGAACTTAGGAAGTGTTCTAGAATTTATACTTGCAGATATTACAGATGGCGCATAGGCAGAAAAAGTTAATCCGTTTGCCTATTCCTCTACTGAAATTTGTTTATGGTGGACAGGGAGGCCACCGCAGACCCATACAGGGGGTTTCTCTTGCTTTTTCCTCTGTGGAGTGGAAGCTATATGCATTGATTCGTGATGTTTTGACAATGACCTAGGTGAAGATTGGTGTGATCGATTGGGACCTGAGAAAGAGATACCTCTTAGCAAGGGGAGGATCTCCATGTTGGAGCATATGTAACCCTCTTGATGTTATCAAACCCCAAAATTTATTCAACATCTCTCAGCTAATCTTATATTATTTCTATATGTGATGAACAAATGAAGCATTCTGTCAAGACCAGTAGGACATCATCCAATCGAAACTGATGGTCTGCAGCTTTTCAATAGAGGTGTTATCTTCTTACCTAGGTTATTAGAATACATTTTTTTTGTTTCACAAATCTGTACCATCTTCTTGCATATGAATTACTGAATTCACGTTTCCAAATTGCTGGAGGCTTCCATTAGCTTAAAGATAACTATGTGAAGGACAATGAGTTGATGTATGTTCCATTTTAACATATTATCTCAGGTCATCTATTTTTCTATTGCATCTATGGCGGGCCAAAGGTAGCCTAGAAACATGGTTCAATCAATTATGCAAAGTCAATTTTTTTTCAAAATTCCACTGATCTATTAGTAATCATCAACAACAATACAAAGAATCCCAAAAGTAATAAAAATTACAATTAGGTCACTGAACCACCTAGCGACGACAACAGACACTATCGCGAGCCGAAGGCGCGCCGCCGTCCTCATCCTTCCATTACCGGAGCCGAGCAAAGCTTGATACAACATCTCGCAAATTCAATGTGTCTCAAAGGAATTACGTCCGAAAACTAAATAGTTCTTTGCAGGAGGACATGTATCTGCAATTGTCCTTCTATGTTCTTACATATTTAACCACATTAGACTTGTGTATGTTACCTATCTCAAAGTTGTTATTGTTATCATTTTAGCATGTCTTAGTTTCTTTTGAATTGTAATTTAGAATCATCCATCGTCGATGATGTCAACTCCGTAGCAACACACGAGTATTTTGCTAGTTGTTAATTAGTATTAGTACTATGATTGCTGCCTGAGCAGAGCAGCTCATACTCCCTCCTACACATGCCTTTTGCCTTTCTCCTTTTTATGTGTGGTTATTGTTCAGTTTTTTTGTTTTTCCAGATTTTGCTTTGTTTTTTATAAATGGAGAGTGATGGCTGACCTTCTGATCCTTCCTTTTGGCTAGCTACATCGACGTTCCATGCATAAGTTTGTTAGGATGTTAGAACAAAAGGTGGCCATGTTTTCCTACGCTCGATCTGGATATATGACCGTCATTGTTGTTGAGTGTTGAATTTGGATTGCTTAATTAGTCTCGATGCCTCTTAGTCTTTGAGGAGTGATCAGGCATGTTTATGGGTTTAACATCTCTGTTTGTCGCTGTCAATCTTAGTCACAATCGTCCGTGTATACGTCTCAACTTTTTACGCACTAGTCATGCGGTAAGATAAGATGTCAACGAGTACACATGCAGTGTGTTTAGTTTAAACCAAAGATCGGCGCATAATAAAGGCGTGACATAAAAGACTAGTATGAATGTGTATCCATTATCCCCTTTCACTTTCCTACCAAACAACGAGTACTGTACTCCTACATCGTACTATACTCGTCTCACTTACCTTTAATCAACCACGTTGCATCGGGATCGCTAGTAAAGCCATCGATCAGATCGGACGTAGAGAATCCCAGCAAGCTAGACCGGATATATCCTTTTGATTGATAAACAACCTACACCTTATCAGATAGATTGTGGGCGTCATCATGGTAATCACCATCTCACATGCATGATACTCGCTCGTACTTAATTTTCCTAATATAGGTTGTTAGGAACATACCCTTGGCCGGCTAAGGCCCTAGCTAGCACTCATGATCTTTCCACACCATCAAGTGCATAAGATTATCCAAAGGTTCCATATGAGAGTGATGTGCACATGCTAGGTGCCTACTAGAACTCACATATGTTAGAGAGATAAACTAAGCTGTGAATTAGCTGTGTCTATTAAGTTTATTATAATTTTTAGGAACGAAGCCTATGCCTAGCCACGACGGCCTTGTCACACAACCAAAGACACCAAATTCTAAGCAGTTCCACGGTATTATTTCATTGCTAGATTCAGATAGGCAGAGGAGGAGTCGGTGGAACCATGATGGCGCAGACGACTCCTGTCCTTTGCCGTCTTCTCGCTGCGTATCCGTCAGCATTTGGCGAAAGGAGGAGAGAACGTCTGAATCGGTCTGTTTGGGTCGGGCCACGAACAGGCTGGGCTGCTTTGTCCGGTTGGGTAGGGGGTGAACTCAGCGGGCCGACGCATTTATTGCGCCATCCTCGCCGGCATGGCCGACGTGACGGCAAGCACGCCGCCCCAACCCCAAAATTTCCACGCCGGCTCCCGCCTGTTTCTCCCGCCGGCCGAACATTTCCTGCCGGTGCTTCCCACGCGCGCAGT
The DNA here is from genome assembly GCA_007115705.1 of Dactylis glomerata. Classification (NCBI taxonomy): domain Eukaryota; kingdom Viridiplantae; phylum Streptophyta; class Magnoliopsida; order Poales; family Poaceae; genus Dactylis; species Dactylis glomerata. The sequence continues at coordinate 15,155,509 of QXEO01000541.1, read as the reverse complement.
CTTACCCGCCTCGCCATTCCGGCCAGGGGCGGAGGCAGGAAAATAGTTTGAGGGGGGCCAATGCAAGAAAATAGAGCACCAAATCAGTTGGAGGGGGCCCAATAAGTAAATTTGCCTAGTTTGAAGGGACTTTAGCATAAAAAACCAGGGGTATATACAGAAATTTTCCAAGTTAGGGGGGGCCAGGGCCCCTGCTGGCCCCCCTGTCTCCGCCACTGATTCCGGCTATATATACGGCGGCGCGCGGCGGCCATGAGCACCAAAAACCCTCTACCTCCACCTTCCTCCACCTTGCACAATGGCTCCCGACCTCTGCAAGTGGGCCGCGCTCGCCCAGCTAGCTCGGGAGCGCTTCCCGGAGGACCCCGACGTGGCTGGAGCGCTCGCTCTGGCCGCAACTCGTGTCGCCGAGGGTGAGCGGGCCGAGGAGGCGGTCGTGGCGGCGGCCGTGGAGGCGGAGGCGGAGCGCATGCGCGTGCACGCGGCGGTTGCAGAGGCGGCGGCCCGCGGCGTGGCGGCCCTGGTGGAGGCGGAGCGGGAGGCGGCCGCGCGACATCGCCACGGTCGGCTCGACGGCCGGTCCCTTCCTCCGGCCGTACCTCGCCGCCGCCGACCTCATCGCGGAGGCCGACGACGCGGCCATAGCGGAGGTGGAGGTGGTGGCTGCAGCGCAGCCGCAGGAGGCGGAGGACGACGACCTCGACGGCCTCTTGGACGACGAAGAGGTGGCGCCGGCGACGAGCGACGAGCAGGCCGTCCTGCTCGCCTCCTTCGAGACCGCGCGCCGCGAGGGGGACACGCGCCTGTTCATGGCGGCGGAGCGGGAGGCTCTGTCCGCCATGCTCGTGGTGCGTGCCGCCACCGCGAAGCGCGCGGCGGCGGAGATGGTTGCGGAGGAGGCGGCGTTGGGCGCCGCCTTGGCGGAGGAGATCGCCAGGGACCGGGCGCGCTGGGAGGCCAACAGGGCCGCCGCACGCAGCCGCCGCGACGCGGCCAACGCCGCCGCCGCCGACCTGGAGGCCCGACGGCGGGGAAAGGTGGAGCGCTGCCGCCGCGCTCGCCAGGAGGCGGCGATCACCCGCGCGCAGCAGGCCATCGACGACGCCGCCCCCCACGTCGAGCGGCCCTGGGCCGACGTCGTCGTCGTCGACGACGACATGGCCGAGGAGTAGCCGCGCGACGGCGGCGGCGAGGACGGCGGCGCACGCCGGCGAGTAGATACGGCCGGCAGTAGGAACCTTTTTGTATAGCGTCGTCGTAGACACTTTTTGTGTAGCTGACAGTGGGGCCAGCGAGGACACGGGCAGACAGATTGCCTCTCCGGCTTCTGTCCGCGCGGACCCATCGGTGCCCCAAATTTGGGCCGCGGATGGGTGTGTCCTCCCCCCCCCCCCCGGACTAGTTAATTAGGTCGGCCCGCTGGGTCGTTGTTTTTCGGCCGGTCTGTCCGGACGGACAAATTCGGACCCGCGGTGTCCGTTTGGGTCGACCCGCTGGAGATGCCCTAATCACGCCCTCCTCGCCCTCTTCCCTATAGTATATCCCAAGTGCTTATTACCCTCTCTCTCTCTTTTTCTACAACAAGCATTTCCCCGATCTTGAATCAAATCTCAGTCCTCTCACCAAAGATTGAATACTCCCCAATACTCTAGCAGTAGGATCTTTGATTCATCACGGTCATCATTAGGGCTACCTAATTTGCGTCAGCCCATGGAGGAAACTTTGTCAAATATAATGCTGGCTATGATTATGCTATCACTAGCTGCTGCCTCTGGAAAATGGAGAGGAGATATACCAAAAACACATGATTTGATCTTATCCTGCAGGGTTGAGCGAACATATTCCAAACCTTGGACGGCAAGGTAGTAGTGAATAAATCACCTTTCATCCGGAGATGATGCTTTTCAGAAGTCAAAACAAATCCAAGTCTAGGGAGAGGAAGTAGGCAGCTCTTTTTGAGAGATGCAAAATTTCTTCACGCGGCCTCGCATGCAAACCAAGAGAGATTTCTTAAATTTCAACTCAAACATAGTCAATTTAAGCCAAAATTACGTTTTATAGGACATGCCCTTTCGCCGTCCAGGCTTTGGACAATAAGGACTTATTATCCAGGCCTAGATAATAGGTTATTGTTCAGGCCTGAACAATAAGTTATACTCCCTCCGTTTTAAAATATAAGATGTTTTAGGTTTGTGAAGCAAATGTATCTAGACATGGTTTAGTGTGTATATTCAAGTGAACCTACACACTAAAGCATGTCTAAATACATTTGTTTCATAAACCTAAAATATCTTATATTTTGAAATGGATGGAGTATAATGCTATATTTTTTCCAGAATTTTTTGCCCGCCTACGATTCCTACCGAGATTTCTGACAAATGAAGACAAATAGTATATTTTATCATATGATTTTTTTTGTCACATACCAGTTCTAAAATATGTAAATCCATTTCACTTATTTTGGACTACCAAGGTGAGGCACATCACTTATTATCTGGCTTTAATTGACTGAAATTAAGATGTGTTTAGAACACACTAAAATTAACAACTGGAACTTGCAACTGAAATTAAGATACAGTTCAAACTAATCTTGGTAGAAACCGCGGGCGAGAAAATAATTCCGGCAAGAAAACAACACTATATGACTTATTGTCAATGCCCTAGACAATAGCTCATGCAATATTTCAAGGCTCTGTTTTTGGGCCCTACCTATTGTTCAAGCCCTAGACAATAATTTAGATTGCATGCAAGCATTGGACCAACTGGCCAACTAGGACTAATCGTCAAATGCCAGGACGACGGTGTATTATTTTTGAAAATTTATGATTTTGTATATTATTTCTAGAAATTGAGTAAAAAGAAATGATATTTTAAAAAAATGATTCGACTTTGACAGCTCAGCACTGCAATTGTAACACGGCCAGCTCGATCTCAGCCGGCGACTCTGGTCAATGCCAAAAAGTATCTGCACAGTCCGCAGACCACAGCAGGCTCCCCTCGCAAGGAAGCCAGCCAGCTCCTAGCTAGCCTGTTTTACTTTACCCTTTACCTTGTCCTTGCCCCTCCTCCAAAGTCCAAACCACACACATTCCGTTCCCCCTCTCTCTACAACAAGCTCAGCAAAGGGTCCAAGAAGAGAAAATTGGATTTTTTACAATGTATTATAAAAAAGAGCAAATTAACAATGGCCGGTGGAGTAGGAATGGTGAAGAGGACAAGTGTAGATGCTCTTGCTGTCTTTCATGTGTGCGTATATATATGTGCTGAGATTGATCTGGTTCATCGTTCCCTCACTCCGGTGCAAAAGGGTGAAAGGAAAGGAGGAAGCAAAGCATCTCATTCCCTCTCCCCAACCCCACCTCACATTGGCACCACCTCGCTGCCCCATTCTCCTCTGTTCTTCCCTTTGATCCCCTTTCTTCCATTGTTGGTTCAAACATCTTTCCGAGCTCACGCCACCGCCACCACACCCCTGTTTCTTCTTCTCCTACACTCCCCTGCCGCATGCCACTCGCGTGCTGCCTCGATTCGTTGGTTGGTTGCAACGACGCGTCCTCCTCCCGCATTGGTTGCCACCTTCGTCTTCTTTAGCGCGCTCCAAGCAGAAGCTCTGCTCTCTACAGTGTGCATTGCTCGCCACCTTCGTCTTCTTGCTACAAGTGTAAGAAGTACAGGAAAGGAGCAGAGCACACTGCTCTGCAATCTGCGTTGCTCACACAAAGAGTCTATTTTCTCCCTCTACGGCAGCGGGGGTATTGCCGGCGATGCGGTTCACAGTGGGGGGTTCGTCGACGCGGTCCTGGCAGCCGACGGCGGCGGGGGCAGACACCACGAACCTCAGCTTCTGGCTACGCTGGCGGGTGGGGCTGTGCGGCCTCTGGGTGCTTTGCGGCGTCGTGGCAGCGGCTTACCTCATCTGGCGCCACGAGGGACCCGGCGCGCACCGCCACGAGGGCGGCGCCGGGAGCGACGGGAAGGCACGGAGGAGGAGGCCGGACGGCGTGCTGTACAGCGACGAGGCGTGGCGGCCGTGCCTCCGCGATATCCACCCGGCGTGCCTCCTCGCGTACAGGCTCGTCTCCTTCATCGCCCTCTTCAGCCTCCTCATCGTCATCGTCATATCCGACGGCGCTGACATCTTCTACTACTACACACAGTAAGCCACTGTCATCAACTCCCACTGCTTCTTCTCAATACAGTATACACCTTTTTCCCCGAAAACTTCTTTTTTTCGTTCCGAGAGAGAAAGAATTTTGTTTTGTTTTTACTTGGTCGATTTTGTGTATGCAAAACTGGATTAAAGATTGGAGTTTTTAGACAAAACCAAAAAATACTGCATTGTTCCAATTGGATTAAAATCTTTCTTGCTGTGAATTAACTGGAGCTGCAATGTGGTTTCGTGGGGAACTTTAGCATCTGTTCTCTTTTCCAGTGAATTTGAAATTTTAGTTCAGCGAATAAAGGGAGAGGTTTCTCATGATTACATCAACTACTGATGTTTGACATATGTTTCCTGAATAAACTAAGAAAATTAAGAATGTCCAGCAAATTTCCTATGGGCGAACTTATATTCACATTGGAAACGCCCTTTATACAACATTGATACTACTAGTACTATTCTACTGTGTACAACTGATGGCTAGGAACAGTTCGCTACGCAGCTTTGACAGCAACTGACTCCTCACCTGTTGGGCTTCGTTTTCAGTAGTACTACTCCCTCCATACCGGATTATTGGGCAAATATGTATTTTAAGACAAATTTTAGCCATTAATTTTAGTCAAAAAAATCTGAGATTATGACATAAAAATTATACCATTGGAAAGCCCTTTTGAATATGAATCTAATAGTATAATTTTTATATAATATATCTTATATTTTCTTGACTAAAATTAGAAGTCAAAGTTTGTCTCGAAGTAATCCGGCATGGAGGGAGTACAATTTTCTTGGTGCATCAATGCATTTAAGAGACAGTTTCATTGACGATGCAGTACTTCGATTTGATAATCGGAGAAGGACCTCATACATAAGACATGTTTTGTCAAGCATATTTAAGAAACAATCTTTTCGTGCACAACATCACAACTTAACATAAGCAGGACATTGTCAGTGTTGTGGAAATACCTGTTCCATTGAAGATTTTGATTATGTCAGACTACTCTAACTGCCCCCACTTTGATAGTATTACTTTTTGAGGTGGATTTTTTTTGTTGTGCTTTTCTTTTCCGAAAGAAAATAAATGTGCTGTAACTGCTTGGTAGCATAATTATCTGCAAAGATGTGATACTACTTGTTTGTGCGTACGTGACTCTGCTCTCAGTAGCAGCATTTGTCCCCAGCATTTGCTAATTGGTTGTTCAACTTTCAATCATGCAGGTGGACCTTCATTCTGGTGACAATTTACTTCGGGGTAAGCGAAATAATCTGTCTCTTCACTGAATTCAGCAAACACAATGATTCATTTCGACGACTTCCACGTCCACACCATCCTTATCTGAAAAACCTATGTATTTTATTTGAATCCTTCAGCTTGCCACGGCGCTGTCGATCTACGGATGCAGCAAATTTGCCAAGTGGAACACCGTTGCGGCGGCAACGGATTCCGAGATGGGACCTTACGCCGCCCACGGAGGCGCCGCTAAACCGACCGCCGATGAAGAGGACGACGGCACAAGAGAGATCGCTGGATTCTGGGGGTACCTGCTCCAGATAATTTACCAGGTACAGAGGCTTTTACGTACCACCATAAACTTACTTGGAGCGTTTCCAGATTTCGTATTGGAGAGGGACATCTGAACTGTATCACATCTGCATAGCATTGCTGCATGGAGAGGTGGTCTCATTTTGCTTTTCAGGTGCAATTATTAGTGCCCTGGGTGGTTAACATAATGCATCAGAATCTAAAGTATGTTTATAATTATGCTCTGGTGAATTGGATTCTGTTCCCAAAGATCAGATGTGACCACATAGCATATTTGTCTGTCAGATCCTACATGAGAGCCACCATGGTTGTTGATCCAGCCCAAATGCCCACTCTCATAGTTCCTTGCACCTGAAGGGCTTCATCACCTTTACCCCATATTTCCCTTCAAAAAACCTTTACCGCATATTTCAAGTGTAGGGCTGTCCCTTTTAGTAGTAGTATCTGATAAAGACAAACTGTTTCTTTTTTTAATCTGTTAATTTGATAGGCCTAACTATATCAGAATTGTGACTTGGTATCTGCCTAGGCTGGGGTAAAACATAAATAACCTAATAGCTAAAGCTTCCGGCTAAGCTCCCATAGTATTGGGCTTCACAATCCAAATTGTAGTTATTATCTAGAAACTGGCAGGAGCACCGTATTTCAGTTACAAAACAGAGTCCTGTCCAGTTTTTAATGAATGTTATCTGGTCATTCTTTGTGAATCCCCTTTACGGGATTCTGAATAGCTTTAGTTTTCAGCTGTCCCTACTGTAGACAAAAGGAAGCCTTGTTTTGTGATCTAGCAGCTTATGGAAGTTTCCTCAAGCTAGTATTCATTCTGATGTCACTATCTCTTTTGACAGATAAATGCAGGAGCAGTCATGCTTACAGACTGTGTTTTTTGGTTCATCATTTTCCCATTCCTTACCGTCAAAGATTACAGAATGAATTTCGTGAGTACGCTTTTTAATTTCCAAGGAATGCACTCGGTAAACGCTTTCATAGCTATCGTTTGATTGACAGTCATCAGTTGGCTTACTTGATCCTTGTCTGACAGTTGTTGATAGGAATGCACTCGGTAAACGCTGTTTTCCTGCTTGGGGAAGCGTCCCTGAATAGCCTGGTAAGTAGATATGAAACTGAGCACCCAGGCAACTTGATGCACTGTTTTAACTTTTAACAGTTCTACTCACCACCTTTACAGCGCTTTCCGTGGTTCCGCATAGCTTATTTCTTTCTATGGACCGCGCTTTACGTCGTTTTCCAGTGGATTGTCCATGCTTCAACTCCAATCTGGTAATTTCCTCAGGTCCCATTCCGTTACTGGACCAAAATAACCACTTTCACATATTCTTTTTTTCACTGAGCACTTGTTGTCAATTTTTCAGGTGGCCCTACCCGTTCCTCGACCTCTCAGCTAATCTAGCGCCTTTGTGGTAATTTCTCATTACCACTCTAAAGTAGGAAGAAATTCCTACGTTTCATGTACACAATTATTAATTTAATTTACTATGATGGCAAGCTGAACCAAGTTTTTCTTTTCTTCTAAACTTTTTACGCAGGTACTTTGCTGTTGCGTTCATGCAATTGCCGTGCTACGTGATCTTCAGAATGTTGATGAATCTGAAAATCAACCTTCTCTCCAAGCATTTCCCAGCAGCGCAGTAGTAAGAGACTAGCATCATCTGATGAACAACTATGCCGTCTTCCTAATTGGAGCGCTTTTTAGTTGGTAAAAAAATACTTCTATCATTTCTTAACTAATTATAACCAGCTAGCGTGGATAATTTCATTATAAATGGAAAAATAACTAATATATTTTCTTATGATTCATGAAGGTACACACCAAAAGAGGAAACTGACTGCACCAAGATAAGATGAGTGATCTTGTGTTTGCGATGTACAATTTCAAACTAAAAGAAAGAAACATGAGAAGGGATGCCAAGGCTGTCCTTGAGTTTCAGTATATTGAATCCGATGATGAATGGGTCACAGTAAAAAGAAGATCGAGTGCTTTTCCAGACCAAAGATTGGTTGCACTCAAAGAGAAACATGTGTTGCTGCATAAGAAAATATTGACGATGGAGTTGAAATCACAGTGAAGAACTGAGGTGATGCATGTAAGTATAGTTGGTTATATTACATGTAATTCTAAATATTCCCAATGTATGCAAAAGTGTATATGTATTAATTTATATACATGCAGGTGGTCGCGAATTTAAATTGGACAATGACCAGTATAATCAAGTATATGACAATAGTGAGAATGAAGCTAACAATGAGGCCAGCGATGATGAAGAATATGATGCTTTCCAAGACGAAGATGATACCACACATAATTCCACTTCACACGCGGCAGTACCAAAGAACAAATATTGACGACTTTTACTAGATTCCTATTGTATTAGCTATTTTAGTTTTTTTTGTCACACAATTTGGTGGTAAAACCATATAGAAGCCATGTAGAGGATATTGAAAGATTGATTTTGCTGTTTGCCGTGGTTTGCCCCGACGGCTGGCTCCTCCTTTATATTGATCAAACAATACAGGTTATAATAGTTAGTTAGGTCTCTAACTCAATACCGATCCAAATAGGATCGCTAACCTATCGCTAGGCTGGGTCGTGACCGACCCATACTCTAATACACCCCCGCAATCTAAACCGTCGTGTACAAGATTAAGATTGGAACAAAAACGAGTAAGCAACTGGTGAGTAACCGGCTTAGTGAACATATCAGCTAGTTGATCGCTAGTGGCAATGAATCGAACATCGAGAGCTCCCAACGCAACCTTCTTTCGCACAAAGTGGAAATCGACCTCAATGTGCTTGGTACGGGCATGAAATACTGGATTCGCGGATAAATATGTTACTCCAAGGTTATCACACCAAAAGATAGGAGAACGAGATTGATGAACACCAAGTTCTCTAAGCATATACTGGATCCAAACTGCTTAGTCGTACCATTTGCAAGAGAAACCGTGGGCTGTTTACGAGAGCTCCAAGAAACAAGATTTGGTCCAAGAAAAATAGCATAGCCACCAATAAACCGACAATCATCTGAACATCCAGCCCAATCAGCATCGGTATAAAATATTTAGACTGTCGGAAGGAGCTTTCTGAATGAGAAGTCCGGTTGAGACGATACCCTTGACGTACCTAAGGATCTAATTGATAGTTTCATAGTGCACAGTAGTAGGCTGAGACAAAAACTGACACACCTTTTTAACAGCGAACAAAATATCAGGCCGAGTCAAAGTGAGATACTGAAGACCACCGACCAAACTCCGATATCTGAAGGCATCATCAGATGAAAGTGTGTCACCTTGGGCACGAGACAATTTTTTCGCCAAGGAGATATGAGTAGACATCGAACAACATCCCTCCATGTTGTTGCGATATAATAAATCTTGAGCATATTTATGTTGTGTGATAATCATCCCGGAAGAGACATATTTGGCTTTGATGCCCGGAAAATACTCAATATGGCCCAAATCCTTGATAGGAAATGTGTGTGCCAAGGTCTGCACCAAACGCTTGACGCATCCGCTGAAGAACTAGCAAGAACAATGTCATCAACATAAACAAGCATACAAATAGTGACACCACCATCAGCGAAGATAAATAATGAGGTATCAGCCTTGCTGAAAGTGAAACCAAGCTCATGTAACTTATCACTCAAATGAGCATACCAGGCACGAGGTGATTGCTTCAGACCATAGAGAGTATGCTGAAGCTTGCTAACATGCTAAGGGTACCAAGGGTCCTCAAAGCCAGGAGGTTGTTGCATGTAGACTTCTTCGTCAACAAAACCGTGAAGAAACACATTAACATCAACCTATCGAAGACACCATCCTCGAGAGATAGCAAGCGAGAGAACCAGACGAAGCGTAACTAGTTTAACCATAGGACTGAATGTATCATGATAATCAATGCCATGATGTTGTGTGAAACCACGGGCAACAAACCTGGCCTTGTGTTTATCAATGGAACCATCATGACAGAATTTTGTTTTGAAAATCCACTTGCTGCCAACAATATTAGTGCAAGAGGGTCGAAGAACCAGAATCCATGTCTTATTTCGTTAAAGAGCATCAAAATTGGCATCCATAGCAGCCCGCCAAGCCGGCTCAGAATGTGCCAAGTGATGTGATGCAGGAATAGCTAGAAAAGCACCACGTCGATACAGATTGTACCAGATAGTGCCATCAGTGTATACACGTGGACGGTGAACATTTTTCTGGCGACGAGTAACCGTCAGATGCACCACAGCAGGATCGGGTGCACCTGGCGAGGGAGGTGGAGCATCATCCGCATGGGAGCTGGAGGGCGTTGCCGCGCCAGGCTAGTTCGTTGGTGAGGATGGGCCAGGCAATGGGGGCGAAGAAGGCCCTGTCGTGCAAGACATGGGCCTAGTATCGAGACCAGACGGCTGCCCAGGAGCAGGACGCCTGGCGTCGGGGGTGGCCCGGTCAAAGCCGAAGGCGCGGGGACCGAGGCATGCATGGGAGCCACGAGGACATCAATCGGAGAAGCCTCGATCAATCCGTGCAGGTACCTGCAAAGGAAACACAAAAAGAGAACTAGGAAGGTCAACTGGCAACATGGAAGTGTCATATTTTTCCCTATATAGATGATTCTTGTGCAGGAAACAAAACTGGATGAAGTGAAGACGCATCAACAACAACACCGGGAGGGCCGGCATGGCATAAGGAAACACATGCTCATCAAAGATGACATCTCGGGAGATAAAAATACAACCCGTGCTACGATCAAGACACTTGTAACCCTTATGTATAGGACTATAGCAGAGGAAAACACACATCGTAGAGAGAAATTCTAATTTGTGCGAGTTGTACTTGCGCAGACTAGGCCAACACGCACAACCAAAAGTGCGGAGAAAGAAATAGTCAAGAGGCTGGTTAGCAATCGAGTGATTGGAGTAGAGTTCTTCAAAACAGGTGATGGCACCCTATTTATGAGGTAACAAGCACTGAGAAAAGCTCCATCCCAATACCGTAAAGGTAGGAAGGCGTGGGCCAGAAGTGCAAGCCCAATTTTGACAAGATGACGGTGTTTGCGCTCAATGATGCCATTTTGTTGGGATGTGTGAGGACAAGAGACACGATGTAAGATGCCTGCATGTTGGAAATAATCTTGGAGATGGTGGTACTTGATACGTCTCAAACGTATCTATAATTTTTGATGCTCCATGCTTGTTTTTACACCATTTGCCTTGTGTATTGTTACACTTCGTGGCATTTTTATGCGATTTCCGAAACTAACCTATTGACAAGATGCCACTGTGCCAGTTCCCTGTTTTCTGCTATTTTTGTGTTTCAGAAAAGCTACACAGGAAATATTCTCGAAATTGGACGAAACGACCACCAAAACTCCTATTTGTCCCGGACGCAGGACGAGGACCGAAAGAGAGTCGGAGGGGGGCCAGAGGGCTGGCTCACCATAGGGTGGCGCGCCCCCCTCCTGGCCACGCCCCCTGGGGGTGAGACCACCCTAGTCCACCTCTGATGATGCCCTTTCGCCTATAAAAAGCTTCGGGATAGAAAACCCTAAAACAATCGGTGAAATTTCCAGAAGAGTTTCACAGCTCTGCCGCCGCCACCGACGAATTTCGGGGGACATAAGTCTCTGTTCCGGCACCCTGCCGGGACGGGGAAGTGCCCCCGGAGCCATCTCCATCGGTCTCCATCGCCGTATCCACCGTCTCCATCGACCTCACCGCCATCTCCATCGCCGTTGCTGCCTCCGATGATGAGGAGGGAGTAGTTCTCCCCCGGGGCTGAGGGCTCTACCGGTAGCTATGTGGTTCACCTCTCTCTCCCATGATGTGATCTTTATGTGATCGTGAGCTTTGTATCTAGTTGAATTGGTAGATGCTATTATTCAGATATTATGCTACTCCCATGCTTTATATTTGTAATCTCCGGAGACACCTTGTATCATGATGTGAAGGTGACTAGTGTGCGCATTATGTGTGTATTTTTGGTTAATGTCTCTATAAATTGTTGGTGTTTGTTGGAACCATCTAGTGCGTTCATGGTGATAGTGTGAGACAATCTAGTTTGGGTACATGCGAACGTTGAGGAGTGCTTTGTAGCCCTATGCATGATTAGTGTTCGTTTTCCATTAGAGAATTGTTTTGAGTTGCATATTGAAGTTAGTATCTATTGGTTCAATAATGTTATATTTGTTGGGAGTGTGTCCACTAGTGAAAGTATGATCCCTAGGCCTTGTTTCCAAGCATTGAATACTGTTTACATTCAGTTTTGTTACATGTTTGCTCGCAGCGATATTTATTTCAGATTATATTTACTACTCATAATCATCACTACTACTTGTATTTCACTATCTCTTCGCCGAACTAGTGCACCTATACATCTGACAAGTGTATTGGGTGTGTTGGAGACACAAGAGACTTTCTGTATCGTAATTGCAGGGTTGCTTGAGAGGGATAGCTTTGACCTCCTCCTCCCTGAGTTCGATAAACCTTGGGTGATCCACTTAAGGGAAACTTGCTGCTATTCTACAAACCTCTGCACTTAGAGGCCCAACACTGTCTACAAGAACAGACGTGTGCGTAGATATCAAGCTCTTTTCTGGCACCGTTGCCGAGGAGGTAAGGTAAAAGGTACTCACATTCTTTTGTTACTAAGTCTTTTAGTTGTTGGTGAGTGCTCGGAGTTATTTACTTTAGATTCTACAATTATATCTTTTTGTTTCTTGTTTTTATTTTTACTAGTTAGGCTTAATGGAAAACAAAGATTTCTATAGTATTTTTCCTATGTTAGGATATGAAGTGTTTGAAGAGAAAATTGAAAAACCTTTGGAGCTTAATTTGCATGCTAATAGTGTTGTTAGTATGAATGCTTTGAACACCGTTATTGCTAATGCTATAGAAAAGTCTAAGCTTGGAAAAGCTGGTTTTGTTAAGCATGATATTTTTAGTTCCCCAGCTTTAGTGGAGAAAATTTGCTCTGATGATATTTTATCTCCCATATGTGATGATTCTAATGATGCTTGTGCTCCTCATCCTTTTAAAATACCTATGAAAATTGTCGAATGTGCTATGAATAACTGCTATTTAGGAGATGGAACTGTCCATCCCGGTGATCATTTGCTCTTTATACATGAATTATGCGAGTTGTTCAAGTGTGCAGGTATTTCGATGAACCAAGTTAAGAGGAAGCTATTTTCTTTATCACTGAAGGGCAGAGCTGCGGAATGGTATAAAACACTGAAGGATGGCCGACCTATTGATTGGGAGGAAATTATACATCTCTTTTATTCTAAATTCTATCCTTCTAGTGAGGTTTATAAAGATAGGAATTATATTTATAATTTTCATCCGTATGAGGGAGAAAGCATTGCCCAAGCGTGGGGAAGATTGAAGTCACTAATGCTCAAATGTCCTATTCATGATCTTCTCTGTAATATTGTTATTAATAATTTCTATGCAAGGCTTTCAGGATATTACAAGGACCATCTAGATGCATGCTTCGATGGGTCTTTCACAAGCAAGGATGTTGACGTCAAGTGGGATCTGCTTGAAACAATTCAAAACAATATTGAAGATTGGGATAGTGACAAAGGTAAAGGATCAGGTATAAATTATGAGTATGATTGCATTAAGTCTTTCGCTGAAACTGCTAATTTTCAAGAGCTTAGTGCTAAATATGGGCTTGATCCTCAAAATATGGTTGATTGTTTTAGAGCCTTTGCTTCCTATATTAATGTTCCTAAAGGAAATGGGGACGTGTATCATGCACCTTTTAAAGACACTTGCATAGAAAGTGATATTGTTATTAATGATTGCAATAAACATGCTCAAACTTCTGAAAGTACTATTTCTTATAAGCATGTTAATTTTTGTGGAGTACTTAGACCTTGTGAACAGAGTCACAACAAAGAAGATTATTTTAACCACCACAGGAATGAAGAAACCCGAATGTGGGATAAGGCTCTAGATGAGCTTGGTAAAAAGGTTTGTGAGCTTTATCCTTTTATTTGTGAACTTTGCGATGACAAGGGTCATTTTAATTTTCAATGCTCAGGCCATAATAGTGACCCTTCTAATCGAATGAGTACCGCAAGTTTGTATTGTGATGATAAGATCACTCTCAATCAGCATGATGAGCTTACTTTGTTTTTGGGGTATGAAGAGTTATCTAGAAAAACTTCTTTGGTAGATATGAGCGCTTTTAAAAATATTAGCATTCTGCAGGGTTGTCGTCTTTATTATGTTAAAGATTGCCACAAAAATACTTACATACAAAATGTTATAAAACATGATGTTTTGCCAAGCTATGACAGGACTAATAGATGTTTCCATCTTATTAACAAAAAGGAGGAATCCTCCAAAGTTTCTTCTGTTGTTTCTATCAGTAAACCAGATTATGTGGAGAAGATGCCTTTCAAGTCTCTCCCTCCTAAAGGAGAGAGTAAGAAGAGTAAGAAGAAGAAGAAGAGGAGTAAAAGGAGAGAGGAAACGGTATCTTCCCCTAAGCATGTTGCTCCTATTATAGATTATGATAATTCTGATCTTGATGATGTTCTCATGCCTGTTACCTATGTTAGTGATCATGATTGGGAAAATCACTCTACCTTTGATATTGAAAATCTTTTTGGTACCAATTCTGAAAATTATGAGGTTAATAATTGTTGTACCATTAGTACTATCCATGTTCCTTCTTATGATGATATGTTTGATGAATATGCTTTGGAAGATAGCTATTCTCTTGCTTATGATGATACTAAACCTCTAGTTTATGATGGTTACGATGATGAGTATAATATTTTCAGTTCACCTACTTTTGAGGAGAAAATTAGTTATGATTACCATATGCCTCCTGTTTTTGATGATTATGGTAATGAAAATAACTATTCTGTTGACTTTGCTCCTACAAAGATTGTTAAGAATTATGTTCATGTGGGGAGTATTAATTCTTTTACGCATGTGGCCCATGATAGGGATGTTTTATGTCATAGTTATATTGTTAATTCTATTCATTATGCTACTGAAAGTTACTATGAGAGAGGGAAACATGGTTTGATGGATCTCAACAATATTAAGTTTCCCCTCTCTATGTTGCAAATCTTGAAGTTGCACTTGTTGTATCTATCCATGTTTGCTACTATGTGCCTCGTTGATTTTTTTTTCTTACAAGATTCCTATGCATAGGAAGTGGTTTAGATTTAAATGTGTTTCATATTTGCTTTTTGATGCTCTCTCTTGCTTCAAGTTCCTTTATAGCGTATTTGCCTTAAGCTCTTTTATGGCGCCTACATGAGCATCTTTTCGAATTACTGCGCCTAGCTCAAAGGCGTTAAAGAAAAGCACTCTTGGGAGATAACCCATTGTTTTATTTTCAGTAATTTTTCTTTTATTTGAGTCTTGGAAGTTATTACTACTGTAATAACCGCTCCTTATCCTTTTTATTTCATTGTTGTGCCAAGACAAACCTCTAATTTGAGAGAGGTAAGATTTGGGGAAGTTGCTATCCTGAAATAGATTTCGGTGCTGCACCGTAAAAATTCGTAAAAATTCTCAGAATATCTTTTTGACCTGAGATTTCTTGTGCATATGCCCCAGTTTATTTCCAAACTTTCATTAGTTTTGCACTTTTTGATTTGAGCAACAGAAAACCCTCGAAAAAATCGACATTTGTCACCTATTCTGTTTTGACAGATTTTTGCCACTATTTGAGTTTGCCTCTCGATCGCTTTCTTTTTGAGTTCTTTTGATCACGGAACTTTTGGGGAAGTTGCTACAGTAGTGTATGCTTTATATGTGGTGTTTTTTAGTTGAAACCTGAACCGAAAAGGGTTGATTCATTTTTATGTTTATGCTAACGTTGCTAATAGAATTATGTTGAGTTTTGTATGAAGGAAGTTTTCAAGTGTAGGGATTGGAGAATGATGAGATGAGATGAAGAATGGACAAAAGCTCAAGCTTGGGGATGCCCACGCACCCCAAGAAATATCCAAGAAGTACAAGCGTCATAGCTTGGGGATGCCCCCGAGGCACCCCTTTCTTCATCGGCAAAAATCAGGTCACCTTTCAAGACACTATATTTTTATTGCTTCATGCACTATGCGTTTTTCTTGGAGCGTCTTTACTTTTGCTTTCAATTTTCTTTTGCTTTGTTTGCTGCAATAAATGGTTGGATCACATCATGTTTGTTTTGGGAGGGAGACATACTCCGTTTTTCATTGCCAAGAACACTCTAGTTTTCACTCTTACCGTTCAACGAGTGTTCTCTTTTTCTGCTACTGCGTTTAGCTTTCGTTTTTCGCCTTGACTTTTGTTCAGATCTTGTTATATCTTTGAATCAAGGTGTATTTAGACCACTGGTCTATGTTGGTTTTCAGCAAAAGAGTTGTTTCAAAAAGATTTGAATGATGTTGAAAAGATAAAAAGTTTCATGCAAAAAAAGTGGTACAAAAAGGAGCTTATTTAGACTGCGACTTAGGCTTTTGCATGTCGTACTTGATGTTGTTTTGATAGTATGCTTAGTGATTTTTTCTGTAGCATGACTTGTCTCAAATGACTGAGATTGCTTAATGAGCCTTTGAAAAATCATGCGTTGTTTTTATTATGTGGAAGCATTTATTTGGTTTTCTCCTTTGATACTTTATTTGGGTTGACTTGGCGCATGCTTACACATGTTGACTACAAAATAAGTCGCCTATAGCCTCTATGATCATTTGGTTTTTGACTTGTGATACCACTTTATGCTTCTCTTGATGATGTTTTGTCGCTATGCATAATTATGGCCGTTATTGCTCTCTTAGTTGGTCGCTTCCAGTCTTTTGCTAGCCCTCATTTTGTACTGAGTATGATCTCTACTCATGCATCCAACTCCTAAAAACCAAGTTATTCCAATGTGTCCACCATACATACCTATTTGCAATTTGCTATTACAAAGTATATTTGACTTGCTTTTATCTATCCTTCGCATTAAACTTTTATCGGTGTTATGCAAAAATTGGTCAGTAAAGCTCTCACGAACCTGATGGCACACTTTACTTTTCTCGCTTTTAAAAATTTGACATTGTGACTCTCTTATGTTGAGTTGTTATGCTTTCAAGTTGTAAGTTGGAAATTAGCCAAACTATGCCGTCATGGGGTAAGCTTTCAACATTGCACTTCTTATTTGAGTTGATATCGTGATATTTTGTTTATGGATACTCGTGATGTGAAACAAGTTGGGAATCTTGCGGGATCATGGAGTTTTTATATGTGTTAGAGAAACGCCTGGGCCGCCAATCTAAGCCATGCATAATTCATGGTGGAAATTTACAGCATGCCCATAGTGAACATTCGACGACGCATCTCAAAATAAAAAGCTATACCAATGGTAAATAAAAGAGATGCCGAGGTGTTTATTGTCTATTTGTCCTGTTATTTTGATGTGGGCTTGTTCCATGTCATAGGGCACGGAGGTACCCCGTTGGCGGTTCTCGATGATACACATATATTTACAATGACAAGAGCTTGCTTGGGACCCTAAGTCGAGTAGCATGAGGTTTGGGTATTTGTACTTCATGGGACACGAGGTTTTCAATTTATGATTTGTCAAGCATATGCTTCATAATTATACTCGCATTAACTCTAACCATTCAATATGCTTATGATGGGGGCAATGAGAGCTCAAATCTAGTAAGTACCATAATTTTTGAAGGTTTATAAAACTTGCAATCACTGCTTCCCTCTGCGAAGGGCCTTTCTTTTACTTTTTTGTTGAGTCTCCACCTTCTACCTTTATGCATCCTCTAAGAGAGCATAGTTGTCATTCTGAGTATAATATGCATAGTCCCAAAATTTATTATTGATTGATTCATGATTATGGTTTCGCTTGTTCTTAAATTATTTGTATCTAGTCACCCTCTTAAACTTGAAGGTGTCCTATGCATTTATGTTTTGCTACTCCATGAGGGACAAGCTGAAAACCATTTGCTATGTTTTTCCATATGGTTGAAACACACACGTTTGACTTTCATTGTTTTATTTTTCATGATCTTTCGTTTGTGTTCTCTTTCATGTTATAACATGGTTGCTAAGTTTCTTCTATCAAGATTATGTCTTTCATGCCCATGTTTTAAGTACTTTGATCTCAGCACTCAATGCTTTACCTAGATGATCAAGATTGTGATGGTGTATGTCACCTAAAAAATTATTCTTTTGTTATCACTTACCTACTTGAGGACGAGCAGGAGTTAAGCTTGGGGATGCTTCATACGTCTCAAACGTATCTATAATTTTTTATGCTCCATGCTTGTTTTTACACCATTTGCCTTGTATTTCGTTACACTTCGTGGCGTTTTTATGCGATTTCCGGAACTAACCTATTGACAAGATGCCACAGTGCCAGTTCCCTGTTTTCTGCTATTTCTGTGTTTCAGAAAAGCTACACAGGAAATATTCTCGGAATTAGACGAAATGACCACCGAAACTCCTATTTTTCCCGGACGCAGGACGAGGACCGAAAGAGAGTCGGAGGGGGGCCAGAGGGCTGGCTCACCATAGGGTGGCGCGCCCCCTCCTGGCCGCGCCCCCTGGTGGTGAGACCACCCTGGTCCACCTCTGACGATGCCCTTTCGCCTATAAAAAGCTTCGGGGACAGAAAACCCTAAAACAATCGGTGAAATTTCCAGAAGAGTTCCGCAGCTCCGCCGCCGCCACCGACGAATTTCGGGGGACAGAAGTCTCTGTTCCGGCACCCTTCCGGGACGGGGAAGTGCCCCCGGAGCCATCTCCATTGGTCTCCATCGCCGTCTTTGTCGTCTCCATCGACCTCACCACCATCTCCATCGCCGTTGCTGCCTCCGATGATGAGGAGGGAGTAGTTCTCCCCCGGGGCTGAGGGTTCCACCGGTAGCTATGTGGTTCACCTCTCTCTCCCATGATGTGATCGTGAGCTTTGTATCTAGTTGAATTGGTAGATGCCATTATTCAGATATTATGCTACTTCCGTGCTTTATATTTGTAATCTCCGGAGACACCTTGTATCATGATGTGAAGGTGACTAGTGTGCGCATTATGTGTGTCTTTTTGGTTAATATCTCTATGAATTGTTGGTGTTTGTTGGAACCATCTAGTGCGTTCATGGTGATAGTGTGGGACAATCTAGTTTGGGTACATGCGAACTTTGAGGAGTGCTTCGTAGCCCTACGCATTATTAGTGTTCGTTTTCCATTAGAGAATTGTTTTGAGTTGCATATTGAAGTTAGTATCTATTGGTTCAATAATGTTATATTTGTTGGGAGTGTGTCCACTAGTGAAAGTATGATCCCTAGGCCTTGTTTCCAAGCATTGAATACCGTTTACATTCAGTTTTGTTACATGTTTGCTTACAGCGATATTTATTTCAGATTACATTTACTACTCATAATCATCACTACTACTTGTATTTCACTATCTCTTCGCCGAACTAGTGCACCTATACATCTGACAAGTGTATTGGGTGTGTTGGGGACACAAGAGACTTTCTGTATCGTAATTGCAGGGTTGCTTGAGAGGGATAGCTTTGACCTCCTCCTCCCTGAGTTTGATAAACCTTGGGTGATCCACTTAAGGGAAACTTGCTGCTGTTCTACAAACCTCTGCACTTGGAGGCCCAACACTGTCTACAAGAACAGACGCGTGCATAGACATCAGTACTCACCACCCTAGTCGGACTATATGGCAAGAATTTTAGTGTTTAGGAAACTCTCAACATGGCGCTGAAAAGTGTAGAAAATATCCTGATCATCAGACTTGTGTTTGATCAAGTACATCCAGCAATGCGACTATAGTCATTGATAAAACTAACATAATATTTGTAATCTCCAGAACAAGGTAAAGAAGGATCCCAAACATTAGTATGAAAAAGCTCAAGAGGTGCATTAGAAATATGATAAGATCTTTATAAGGCAACCAATGACTCTTAGCTCGTTGACAACCATCACAAACGGAAGTATCACTATTTGGGTAACACAAAAGATTATTGTTTCTAACAATATTTTGAATTACATTATTGGAAGGATGACCGAGACGTTGATGCCATTGCCTAGGGGAAAGATTGATACTAGAACAAGCATGATGTGTGGAGGATGGCGCCTTGCTGAATGGAATTGGGTAAAGGCCGCCACAACTTCTACCTTTCTTCGTGGCTTGTCCTTAACATTGAAAAATCGACGATGAAATGTGAAGAACACATCATTGTCACTTACAAGCCTATGAACAGAGAGCAAATTTGTGCTAATATTAGGTACATGAAGGATATTTTTAAGGCTAAAGAATGCATAGGACCAGCTAAAGGCTAGTGACCAACATGAGAAATAGACAAACCTGCACCATTGGTGAATTGAACTTGATCCTCGCTGTGATAGTGGTCCTGAACTTGTAGCCGATCCGTGTCGTTAGTGAGATGGTCAGTTGCCCCGGTGTCAGTGAGCTAGTGAGGCTCCTCTTGGCCCTGATAGGTTGCCTAATTTTCGGAGCGATGATCATCAGGTTGATACACCTGGTTGAAGAGGTTGCGACAGGCGAAAGCATCATGACCCCTAATCCCGCATATCTGACAACAAGAGTGGAAACGACGCGAGCCCCCACCGCTGCCATTGCATGGACCACCTTGTCCACCAGCCTAGCTATCCAATTGGATAGCTAACCTATTCGCTAGGCAGCTAGGCTTGGTTGTGACCAACCGTACTGTAATAAAGGAAAATCGATCAGACTTGGAATCATGACTTTTACTATCGTGATCCAAAAGGGTGATTCATAGATAGAAATCAAAGGTGCCCCATGAAACATGTTATTTTTTCAAATTTTCATTTCAAGCTAGAAGTATCAAGGAAGTATATAGCACATGTTTGTTGGTTTTCCTATCAGATGCTATTGCATTACCAAACTAATCGTAAATAGTCCCTTATTATACATCACATAGGGTGAGGGACTCTTGAGTTGCTCAAAGCGACCCTCTGTTCACCTGATTTTACGCATTTTTCGATAATGGGCTTTTATTACTTAGTAATTAAGTATTACACCCGGCCTCTACATAGCAAAGATGCACACAACCAAAACACACAAGGTTCTCATAGTGCTAATGAAATAAAAACTAAGCAAATTATATATCACACTGAGAAATTGTAAGACGCCTAAGATGATGGAGGGCTAATGCGCAGATTATGCTGCCATCCATGCCGCGAAAAGAGGTCCCTCGCCGTATCCTCCAGACGCGTGCACACCTCTAAAAAGAGGTCGTGATCCTCCGTGTGGTGAAGCTGTGACCATAGTCGGAGGGTGCCTGTACGCCGGTAGATAACCTGCAAAAGAGAAGAATTTTTGTTATCAAACACTTTGTCATTTCTACATAGCCAAAGCAACCTAATTAGTGCTATCGCTCCCACCCTAAGAAGAATTTTGTACTTGTTATCGATACCATGTACCCAATTCCCAAAGACATTGGCAATACTAGTTGGTGGATACAAGCCTGAAGCTGCTTGGATGACTGACCATATAGAACGTGCAAAGTTGCATTGGAAAAGAAGTGTTTTATTGTCTCATCATGAGACCAAAAAACACATGACTTACTCCCATGCCAATTCCATTTAATAAGATTATCTTTAGTAAGAATAACCCCTCGACGAAGATACCATGCAAAAAAAAATATTTTTATGCGGAATCTTCATTTTCCAGATTTTCTTATTATCTAGGACTGGTAAGTCTGATGAAATCAACACATTGTACATAGAAGCAACTAAAAATTTACTATTCTCAAGAAGATTCCAATGGAATTCATCTTTCCCATCGGTTAATTGAAACAGTAGCCAAGGTTGAAGCAAGGACTCCCAAGAAACAAGCCTAGGACCATATAAACTCCTTCTGAATGACACATTTGGAGGAGTAGACTCCAAAACTTGGGCGATTGTGTCACCCTTATGTCGTACAATATCATACAATGCCAAATACTATTCTCGGAGAGTAGTACCTAACCACTTATCTTCCCAGAAGTGTACCTCAGATCCATCCTTAATCGAAAATTTACCATGACCAAAAAATGTTTCTTCGTTGCCATGAGTGCGGCCCAGAAATGTGAATCACCAGGTTTCCACAAAACTTGTGATAAATGAAGGGAATATGCCCGAGAGGCAATAATAAAGTGGTTATTATCATATTCCATGTTTATGATAAATGTTTATTTCTCATGCTAGAATTGTATTAATCGGAAACATTAATACTTGTGTGATTAATAAACTAAAAAGGTTCCTAGTAAAGCCTCTCTTTTATACTAGCTCGTTGATTAACTGATGATCAAGGTTTCCTGATCATGAACATTGGATGTTGTTAATAACGGGGTCATATCATTAGAAGAATGATGTGATGAACACTCACACCCATAGTATGAATAGCAAAACGATCAAGTCATCAAGTTCTTTGCTATATCAAACTCATACGAAATAGTTCTAATCCTCAGACCATGAGATCATGTTAATCACTGATACCGGAAGAGTGCTTTGATGATATCAAACGTCACACCATCACAGGGTGATTATAAAGGTTGATTTGGGTATTCTGAAAGTATTAGTTGAGGCTCATGGATCAAGAGTGGAATTTGTCTGACCCGATGACGGGAAGATATTCTCTGGGCCCTTCTCGGTGATTGATACGTCTCAAACGTATCTATAATTTTTGATGCTCCATGCTTGTTTTTACACCATTTGCCTATTGTTTCGTTACACTCAGTGGCATTTTTATACATTTTCCGGAACTAACCTATTAACGAAGTGCCACAGTGCCAGATTCATGTTTTCTGCTGTTTTTGTGTTTCAGAAGTGATACACAGGAAATATTCTCGGAATTGGACGAAACAAGTTCCTGAAGTCATATTTTACCCGGAAGCTTCCAGAGATCCGAAGAAGAGTCGGAGGGGGGCCACCAGGGCCCCACACAAGGGGGCGGCGCGGCCTGGCCCCTGGCCGCGCCACCCCTGTGTGAGAGCCCCTGGCTCCACCTCTGACATCGCCCCTTCGCCTATAAGTACCCCCCGACGAGAAAAACCTAAGGCCCGATCAGTTTTCCAGAACACATCGCGATCCGCCGCCGCCGTCGACCCGAAGATCGGGAGGGTCCAGAAGCTCTTCCCGGCACCCTGCCGGAGAGGGGAATCGCCACCGGAGGTCTTCTTCATCGCCATGCTTGCCTCCGAAGCGATGAGTGAGTAGTCTACCTTGGACTATGGGTCCATAGCAGTAGCTAGATGGTTGTCTTCTCCACCATGTGCTTCATGTTTAGATCTCATGAGCTGCCCTACATGATTGAGATCACCGTTATGTAATTCTATGATGTTGGTTTGTTGGGATCCGATGAATATTGGTGTTTATGATTAAGTTGCTGTACTGAATTATATCTTTTGTTATCTCTATGTTGTTTATGATCTTGCATGCTCTCCGTTGTTAGTAGCTATCTTGGCCGAGTAGTTGCTAGTGACTCCAAGAGGGGGTATTTATGCTCGATAGTGGGTTCATGTCTCTATTTCACCTGGGGGAGTGACAGAAACCTCTAAGGTGGTAGATGTGCTATTGCTACTAGGGAGAAAACAACATTCATATGCTCAAGGGCATATGCTTTGTTTACATTACACACTTTGCTTAATGCAATTATCTGTTGTTCGCAACTTAATACTTCTAGGGTGTTCGGATGATATCCCCGGGGGTGGATTATTAGTCATAGATGCAGTTGGATGGCGGTCTATGTATTTTGTTGTAATGCCCAGAGTAAATCTCATAGTGATCTTCTTGACATATCACGTTATCTTTATTCTATCAATTGCCCAACTGTAATTCGTTTACCCAGCATGTTATTTTATCTATGGAGAGACACCACTAGTGAACTGTGGACCCCGGTCCTATTTTAATCATATAGCAATCACCTATTTACTTTACTCGCACATTACTACTGTTTTCCACTCGATACACTCATAACCTTTGTTTCAAGCAAACCGGTGAGATTGACAACCTCATCGCAAGTTGGGAACAAAGTATTTGCTTGTGTGTGTGCAGGTTCCGCGTTGCTGCTGGCCGAAGACGAGTCAACAAGTATCGTTAACGGCGCCCTTGTTGGAGTGTTACTAAGCCAGTCTGCAACACCTTCAGTCGTCATCGTCTCCCTTCTCCTGTTCGATAAACCTTGGTTTCTTAACTGAGGGAAAACTTGCCGCTACACTCATCATACCTTCCTCTTGGGGTTCCCAACGGGCTGGTCATCACCACGCACAAGGACTTACTGCTCCCACGTCATCATCACACGAGTAGCAGCACTTTTTCTGGCGCCGTTGCCGGGGAAGAGAGAAGACTTCTGTGAGGGGAGTTCTTCGCACACACATTCTTTACTTTGTTATTTGTTTTGCTTTACTTTATTTTATTTTACCTGCATTGCTTTTTATCAAAAACCCAAAAAAATTAGAATCCTTGGTAGTTGTTTTTACTTTACTTTAGTTTATCATGTTGTTCCCTAAGTTCGTTATGGAGGACCTCTCAGTAGGTAGTGGTTCAATCATTGGAAATAGAAACATTGAGGAGTTCTTTAATCACATTAGTATGCATGAGGAAGTTGAGGAAAAGTCTTGGATTGAGCTTGCTCCTAGTATTGAAGTTGCTTCTGTTTGTTTAATTGATATGTTGGAAACTAGGTTTGCTAGTCTCAATCCTTATATGCAATACATGTTCCTCAAGCTTCATGAAATTGAGGATCCCGAAAAGAAAGCTTTTATCTTGGAAACTCTGCGCCTAGAATTTAAGGATGTCGTTGTTGAAGCTAGGAAGGTTCTTAAACGTTTTAATAAACTCGGTTCTCCTATAAATGTTATTAGTACAGATGATAAAGAGGCCGAAATACCTATTCCTTGCAAGCTTTTGGGACTGAGTGAAGCTTTTGAAAATAATTTTGACTGGATTTGTCCTGAAAATCTTTTTGATGAAAGTAGTGTGCCAAAGAATGATCACAAAGGGTCTTCTAAAACTTATGTGGATGAAATACAATGCCTTATTGACAAGACCTCCTCTGTTGATCTTAATGCTTCTTCTGAAGGTACTTGATTCACAATTTTCTGCGCCTAGCTCAAAGGCGTTAAAGAAAAGCACTCTTGGGAGATAACCCAATGTTTTACTTTCAGTACTTTTTCTTTTATTTGAGTCTTGGAAGTCATTACTACTGTAATGACCGCTCCTTATCTTGTTTATTTCGTTTTTGTGCCAAGAGAAGCCTCTAATTTGAGCGAGGTAAAGATTTGGGGTTATTGCTGTCCTGAAACTGTTTTCGGTGCTGCACCGTAAAAATTCGTGAAAATTCTCTGTTTATCTTTTGGACCTGCGATTTCTTGTGCATATGCCCCAGGTTATATCCAAACTTTTCTTAGTTGAACACTTTTTTGATTTGAGCAACTGAAAATCCCTCAAAAATTCGTCCTTTGTCAGCTGTCCAGTTTTGACAGATTTCTGCCAATATTTGTTTTTGCCACTTTATCGCTTTCTTTTGAGTTCTTTTTTATCATGGAACTCTTGTGGAAGTTGCTACAGTAGTATATACTTTATATGTGGTGGTTTTGGGTTGAAACCTGAAGCTAAAAGAGGTTGAATATATTTTATGCTTACACTAATGTTGCTAATAGAATTGTGTTTAGTTTTGTATGAAGGAAGTTTTCAAGTGTAGGGATTGGAGAATGATGAGATGAGTTGAAGAATGGACAAAAGCTCAAGCTTGGGGATGCCCATGCATTACCCCA
Source organism: Dactylis glomerata (assembly GCA_007115705.1). NCBI lineage: Eukaryota > Viridiplantae > Streptophyta > Magnoliopsida > Poales > Poaceae > Dactylis > Dactylis glomerata. The sequence continues at coordinate 15,130,043 of QXEO01000541.1, read as the reverse complement.
AGAAATATCCAAGAAGTACAAGCGTCAAAGCTTGGGGATGCCCCCGAGGCACCCCTTCTTCATCGGCAAAAATCAGGTCACCTTTCAAAACACTATATTTTTATTGCTTCATGCACTATGTGTTTTTCTTGGAGCGTCAGTTGTTTTAGTTTTCTTAGTTTGTTTAGTTTGTTTGTTTGCTGCAATAAATGGTTGGACCCCAACAAATTTCCTTTGGAGGAGATGTACTCGTTTTCATTTGCAAAGAACGCTCTAGTTTTCACTCTTATTAAAAATCGAGCGCTCTACTTTTTCTGCTACTGCTTTTGGTTTTCGTTTTCGCCTTGATATGCATTCAGATCTTGTCATATCTTTTCATCAAGGTGTATTTTTGCCTCTGATCTTTATTGGTTTTCATCAAAAGAGGTGTTTATAAAAATTTCAAATGGTGTTGGAAAAGAGAAAAAGCTTTGTGCAAAATAGTGGTACAAGAAGGTGCTTGTGTAGACTGCGGCTTATGCTTTTTCATGTCATGCTTGATGTCTTTTTGATAGTATGCTTAGTGGTTTTGCTGTAGCATGACTTGTCTCAAATAACTGAGATTGCTTAATGAGCCTTTGAAAAAATCATGCGTTGTTTTTATTGTATGAAAGCATTATTTTGGTTTTCTCCTTGATGCTTTATTTGGGTTGACTTGGCGCATGCTCACACATGTTAGACTCTTACAAAGTCGCCATTAGCCTTCATGATCATTTAGTTTTTGACTTTTGATGCCATCGTATTCTTCTTTTAATGTCGCTTTGTCGCTTTGCATGATTATGGCCATTATTGCTCTCTTAGTTGGTCGCTCCCAGTCTTTTGCTAGCCCTCGCCTTGTACTGAGTATTAGCTCTACTCATGCATCCAACTCCTAAAAGCCAACTTTGCCATTGTGTCCACTATAAATTCCTATGCATGGTATTTGTAAGCCATTCCAAAGTAAAATTTTCGTGTGCTACCTTTCAAAAACCTTCAAAATACTTCTCGTTTTGTGACACTGATTTCAGCTCATGGGGACGTAGTGGTCGGATTTGCTATCTTCCATATTGCTTATTCCAAAAAAGAAAAAAAAAGAAAAAAAAGAAAGAAAAAAAAGAAAGAAAAAAAGGCACTCCTCCAAAGAATGTGAATGTTGGTGGGCACCCGATGGAATCGGTTAGCCATGGTATGTGAAAGGAAAAGGTGGGGAGGAGTGCCAAGTTTTATAAAAAGAGCACAAGAGTGCCAATCTCTCTCTCAAAAACTTGCTTTATTTTTGTATGGAAGATAGTAAGAACCCCATTGCCAGTCGTTGACAAAGACAACCACCTCTCAAAATCAAGTTTTATCTCTCTGTTTTACAAATGAAAAGCTCTAGCACATGCTTAATCACTGCTTCCCTCTGCGAAGGGCCTTTCTTCTACTTTTATGTTGAGTCACCACCTTCTTTCTTTATGCACCATTAAGAGAGCATAGTTTCATTCTTAGTGTGATATGCATTGTCCCAAAGTTCATTGATTGATTCATATTGTTGGTTTCACTTGTTCTTAAATTATTTGTATCTAGTCGCCCTCTTAAACTTTGAGGTGTCCTATGCATTTATGTTTTGCTCTTCTTGAAGGACAAGCTGAAAACCATTTGTATGTTTTTCCTTATGATTTGAACACACGTTTGACTTTCATTGTTTCATTATCATGATCTTTTGTTTGTGTTCATTTACATGTTTACAACATGGTTGTTAAGTTCTTATTGTCATGATTATATCTTTCATGCCCATGTTTTAAGTTCTATTGATCCCAGCTCACCAATGCTTACATATATGATCAAGATTGTGTAGGTGCATGTCACCTCAAAAATTATTCTTTGTTATCACTTACCTACTCGAGGACGAGCAGGAGTTAAGCTTGGGGATGCTTGATACGTCTCAAACGTATCTATAATTTTTCATGCTCCATGCTTGTTTTTACACCATTTGCCTATTGTTTCGTTACACTCAGTGGCATTTTTATACATTTTCCGGAACTAACCTATTAACGAAGTGCCACAGTGCCAGTTTCCTGTTTTCTGCTGTTTTTGTGTTTCAGAAGTGATACACAGGAAATATTCTCGGAATTGGACGAAACAAGTTCCTGAAGTCATATTTTACCCGGAAGCTTCCAGAGATCCGAAGAAGAGTCGGAGGGGGGCCACCAGGGCCCCACACAAGGGGGCAGCGCGGCCTGGCCCCTGGCCGCGCCACCCCTGTGTGAGAGCCCCTGGCTCCACCTCTGACATCGCCCCTTCGCCTATAAGTACCCCCCGACGAGAAAAACCTAAGGCCCGATCAGTTTTCCAGAACACATCGCGATCCGCCGCCGCCGTCGACCCGAAGATCGGGAGGGTCCAGAAGCTCTTCCCGGCACCCTGCCGGAGAGGGGAATCGCCACCGGAGGTCTTCTTCATCGCCATGCTTGCCTCCGGAGCGATGAGTGAGTAGTCTACCTTGGACTATGGGTCCATAGCAGTAGCTAGATGGTTGTCTTCTCCACCATGTGCTTCATGTTTAGATCTCATGAGCTGCCCTACATGATTGAGATCACCGTTATGTAATTCTATGATGTTGGTTTGTTGGGATCTGATGAATATTGGTGTTTATGATTAAGTTGTTGTACTGAATTATATCTTTTGTTATCTCTATGTTGTTTATGATCTTGCATGCTCTCCGTTGTTAGTAGCTATCTTGGCCGAGTAGTTGCTAGTGACTCCAAGAGGGGGTATTTATGCTCGATAGTGGGTTCATGTCTCTATTTCACCTGGGGGAGTGACAGAAACCTCTAAGGTGGTAGATGTGCTGTTGCTACTAGGGAGAAAACAACATTCATATGCTCAAGGGCATATGCTTTGTTTACATTACACACTTTGCTTAATGCAATTATCTGTTGTTCGCAACTTAATACTTCTAGGGTGTTCGGATGATATCCCCGGGGGTGGATTATTAGTCATAGATGCAGTTGGATGGCGGTCTATGTATTTTGTTGTAATGCCCAGAGTAAATCTCATAGTGATCTTCTTGACATATCACGTTATCTTTATTCTATCAATTGCCCAACTGTAATTCGTTTACCCATCATGTTATTTTATCTATGGAGAGACACCACTAGTGAACTGTGGACCCCGGTCCTATTTTAATCATATAGCAATCACCTGTTTACTTTACTCGCACATTACTACTGTTTTCCACTCGATACACTCATAACCTTTGTTTCAAGCAAACCGGTGAGATTGACAACCTCATCGCAAGTTGGGAACAAAGTATTTGCTTGTGTGTGTGCAGGTTCCGCGTTGCTGCTGGCCGAAGACGAGTCAACAAGTATCGTTAACGGCGCCCTTGTTGGAGTGTTACTAAGCCAGTCTGCAACACCTTCAGTCGTCATCGTCTCCCTTCTCCTGTTCGATAAACCTTGGTTTCTTAACTGAGGGAAAACTTGCCGCTACACTCATCATACCTTCCTCTTGGGGTTCCCAACGGGCTGGTAATCACCACGCACAAGGACTTACTGCTCCCATGTCATCATCACACGAGTAGCAGTGATATTGCATTAGAATCGCTTGCAGGCATGTGACTAGGTCACAGGAATGCATTATCACAGAATGAGTAAAGAGACTTGTCAGGAACGAGATCGAACTAGGTATGGTTGATACCAAATGATCGGATCTCGGACAAGCAATAATATCGCGAGACAAAAGGAATTAACTATATTCGTTATTGGTTCACACGATCACTAGTTCATCGTTGAGTAAGTGGGAGTCATCATGGATTTCCAGATCCCGCTGTTGATTATTGATCAGAGAGGAGTCTCGATCATGTCCACTTTATTCACGAACCGTAGGGTGACACACTTAAGGTTCACTGACGCATTTTGAGTGGATTTGGAACTCTGGTTGAATTATTGGACAACACAGGGGTTGTTTCAGAAAAGCACCAAAACTATTTCGGTATATCGAAATGACTGAAGGGGGTTAATGTTAATGTTTGTTAATTGATTGAATTAACAAATATTAAAGAAATAAAAAATGTTTTATTAATTCAATAAGTGTGGATTTTAATTAACATGAATGTCATGCAAAATTAATATGGGGGTTACTCATTTGATGAGGGGGGTTACCTTTCCATGAAGGAGGGGGTTACCACCACCATGAAGAGGAGAAAAAGGGGAGGGGCTGGCCGGACCCTCATGGATGGCTGCCCCCTCTCTCCTATATATATGTTGGACATGCTCCTCTTCTCCCTACACACTTAGTTGCTTCCATCCCCTACCTTGTTGCTCCACACCATGGCTGTTGCGTAAGCGAAGCGCTGCCGAAATTATTAGCCACCAACACTTGGAGAAGTGGAGGAGGAGGAGTTCCGGCGGATCCCTACTTCCGCTGCCCCGCTGGACCGAGGGCATGGAGGTCGTCACCGAACCGTACGTGTATCCGAGCACGGGGGCGCTGCCACTTGTGGCGCCGTGTACACGATCTTGTGATCGTCAAGTGAACCACTACGTCGACTACATCAAGTGAACAACTACGTCAACTACGTGCGTCTTCATCGACTCTCCATCGTCAACGTTTGTGCGGGAACGTAATCCCCGCTTACGGTCATCGAGGGTTAGTTAATCGTTGCTACCATCTCGTAGAGTTTTCTTGGCTAGTTTATGTGTTCATGCGTAGGAAATTTTTTGTTTTCTATGCTACGAACCCATCAGTGGTATCAGAGCCATCTCTATGCGTGGCTGGTTTGCACGGTTAGAACACATGTGGATGTGGTCGTTGATGATCATGTTATTGCAATTTTTTTTTGTATTTTGGATCATAGTGGCATAGTGGGATTGAAGCTGCCCGAGACTAACCTTACGTGACCGCGTTCACGAGACTTGTCCCACACTTGACATGCTTCGGCATATGTGGCTTTGCGGGTGTACGTTTCTCCCACTATAGTTATGATCTATTTTACAAATAGTTGTTAATAATATTTTTATCACCGTTGTGGTTTCATGTTTGTAGGTAAGAATGGTTCTTCCTAGAAAGCCCCAAACCACGTAAAATATGCAAGACAAATTAGAAACGTCTAACTTGTTTTTGCAGGGCATGTGATGTGATATGGTTAAATTGTTTATGTTACAAATTGTATGCGATGATCCTTTTTGTAAGTTATAAACAACCGGCAGGAGCCATATGGTTGTCTTTACATTTAAATGGCCTGCGTGCCGAATATATATATCCAAGTGATATATTGTAATGGAGGAAGACAACCAAGGTGGCGCGCCATGGACCTTGGTGCTGTGCCGGTGGAATGATGGAGATCATGCCATGACGCACAAGATGGAGATCGAATGCGTGAAGGACCATATCATATCATATTATATATGCATGTGATGTTTATCCTTTTATGCATCTTATTTTGCTTAGATTTGATCGCGCGGTAGCATTATAAGATGATACCTCTCACATAAATATCAAGATAAAATGTGTTCTTCCATAGCATGCATCGTCAAGAAAGTTCGTCGTTTCGAGACACCACGTGATGATCGGGTGTGACAGACTCTACGTTCACATATGATGGGTGTAAGACAGTTTTACACACGCGAGTGCTATGGTTCTACTTGGCGAGCCTAGCATGTACAGACATGGCCTCGGAACACGAACCAAAAGGTTAAGCATGAGTCATATGGTTGATATGATGAACATGGTGATGTTCGCCTTTAAAACTATGTCGTTGCACGTGATGATCGGTTGTGGTATAGTGGATTTGGTTCGTGTAATCACTTAAGAAAAATAAGAGGGATGTTGTTTTTAAGTGGGAGTTCACTTAGTAATTTTGAATTATAGAACTCAATTTATCATGAACTAAATCATAGTGAATTTGCATAGTTTGTTGTAGTCATTGGCATCTGTTTACTACCTTGCGATTAGCTATAATTGAGATGATAGAACTATTGAATTCTGGATGCTAACTTTACGAACTGGTATCGTATTGTTTGAATGTCAATCTAAAGTTTGAAGTCCTATTGCAAAATTTTAGCAAACCTTGTTTACTCGATAAAATTTAATAAGTAGTATTAAATCAAGAGTAAGAATTCCAGTGTTAGTATCTAAGTATCACACTTGCCTCCATGATCCTTGATATTCAAAAGTTGTTTTGAGTATCAAGGTTATCTAGGAGTTGAAAGAATTGTTTAATAAACTATCATGTGTAGAAGATATTGTGATATCTGAAACAATGTTTGGTTGCAAAGTGATAGAGTATAATTTAGTAAGACACATGTTCTCATATTGTATGAGAATTTGTAAAGATTGGAGACGCTAGGCGTCCAGATCTCCTAAAAAGGTTTTGGGAACTAACATTATACTCAAAAATTCGTCCTCATGAGCTATAGTAGCTTGATCATGAAAGTTGTCATGATAGGATGAATACAAGATGTCGGTAAAATGTTTACTACATTAAAAGATTACTAAAGAATGGAATTTGGAAGAACGCCAAATATTTGATAATGGTGATCTACTTCAAAGTGCGAGTCCAAGGGTATTAGTGTTTGACTAATCATGCCTTGAACTATGTGCCATATGTATGGCGCCACTATTGATATTGATAGATTCTTCTAGAACGAAAAGAATTGCTAAAATAGAATCCAAAATTTATTCTGGCGGAAAAGAAAAGACTGGAAATGTCTAGCTCAGGTATATTAAAGATATACATGTTATGGGTGTATTCGTTGCTTGTTAAAACAATGTGGTTCTTGAGTATTTGATACTAAATTGGTTGGTATGAACTGTCATACAGAACAACGCAATACAAGAACTACAATGGCCTAATTAACTAGCAAATGAATATGGGATGATTTTCATCAAAAACAAATAAAGTGTTATTGTGTTTCGTTGGAAGTAAACCTAGCCTTCAAGATTTGTTTTAATAATTGTTATTTTGTTATGGTATTATGAGAACAATGGTTGTTCAAATTATTACCGCATTCATAAAAGATGAATGAACGTTTATCTTGTTGGAGAAATCACATCCATAACACTGATGCTAAAAGTGTCTGAAGACAAATGATTAGAAGATCACTTATGAGTGACACCACCGTTTAAATCATATTGGAAAGTAAACATGAAGAAACTCCATGTTGATGGAATTTTGGAGTCTTTTGATTTTGAATCAATTGACGCTTGTGAAAATTTCCAAGAGATGATTAAAACTCCGTTCATAGGCCAAAGAAGAATGGACGACTAACTTATTGGATATTGTACATGTTGATGTATATAGTCCATTATGTGTAGCCGTGTGTGGTGAATTCTTGAACTTCATTTTCTTTAACTGATGATTTGAGTAGATATATGTGTATATTTACTTGATGAGGAAGAAGCATGAAATATTTGGATATTGTTCAAAGTATTTCTAGATGAAGTTGAAAATCATTGTAACAAGAGAATAAAGAATTTATGATTGGATCATAAAGGAAGATATTTGAGTTACAAGTTTAGCAAACACCTAAAAGTTGAGGAACCGTTCCATAGACTTGTATTTCCCGAAACACCATAGGAGTGTGGAGTGTTCGAGAGATGAAATCAAACTTTGTTTGACATCGTTGGATCAAAGGTGTCGTCTATAAAACTGCCATTATATTTTAAGGATAAAGCTTTAGAGACTACCGCTTTTACACTGAAAAGATCGCCATCATGATCCGTTGAAATGACACCATATGAGTTATGGCATGGGATAAAACCCAAGTTGTCTTTTCTAAAATTTTGGTATGCTAGGCATATGTAAAATGTTTACAACCAAAGTCGGATAAATACGTCTTTGTAGGTTATCCCAAAGTAACTGTTGGGTATTCCTCCAGAACACTGAAGACAAAAGTGTTTGTCGCTGAAAAACGTCAAGTTTCTTGAGAAGGAATTTTTCGCAAAAAGTCAAGTGGGAGGACAATAGAACTTTGATTAGGTTGTTGAACCTAAGCTATATGTGCTGAGTAGCGCAGCACCGGGAAGTGTCCCGGAGGCGGCCACAATGCGCATGGATACAGTACCTCAAAAGTTGTGGTCACAGATATCTAAGTTCCTATTGAACCGCGTGAGTCGGGTAACAATCAAATAGTTAGATTTGAGAACAGATCATTATTGTTTGACAATGATGAACCGACTACATGCAAAGAAGCGATGATGGGCCCTGACTCCGTCAAATGGCTAGAAGCCATAAAATCCATGATAGTTCCATACATGAGAAACCAAGTTTATGAACTTGGAAGACCCTCAAAAGGCATGAAGCCTAATGAACGTGTTAGGATCTATAAAGACAGACATGGATGTTCAACATCTTTGAAATAGTCAACACATCGTTAAAAAAAGTTTACGATTGTGTTCAATGAGTTGACTATGATAAGATTTGATCTTTCATAGCGATATTTTGTCTGGACGGATTACTGTAGCAACCCCTACATATGCCAAGTTTGGTATATGTTAGTTGAACAAACAAGACAACATTCTTTTAATAGAATGGTTACCTAGGACATGTACATGACATGGTCCAAAGGGTCATGTAAATTCAAAGGATGCTAAAAAGGAATGCAAACTCCAATGGTTGAAGTAAGCATCGCGGAGTTGGAATATTCACCGTGATGAAATAATTAAAAGGTTTAGTTTCATCAGATACGATGAATATGCTTGCATTTGCAAGAAATTAAGTGGGAGCGTTGAGACATATTTTCAGTACATTATGTAGAAGACATATTGTTAATTGGAAATGATGTATTGACATAGGTTAAGAATTTCATTAAAATTAGATTTCAATGAAAGACTTAGGCAAAACCAAAATATTGGGTCTCGATGTCTATGTAGATAGATCAAGGTGCCAATATGGTTGTACCAAAGTACATAGATGAAATGTTGAATGAAGTTCAATAAGGAAACGACAAGAAAAGTTCTTGCCGCATGGAAGAGGTTGAAACAAGATTCAGGTGTTTTTGACACTTGATGAGTGAAGCCATATGAATGATTTGATCAATCATGTATACCGTGATATGTACATATCCAGATATGTCCTGTGCTCTAAATGTTATGAGCATATACCAGAGTGATAAATGTCATAAGATGATCACTAGACAATAGTAAAGATATCCTTATGTGCTTTGGAAGGACTAAGGATATATATTATGTATGACAAAGTGACACATAGTTCATTGTAAAGTGTTACATTGATACTAAGTTTGTCACAAGATACAATTAAGTTTATCTCAATTTTAGCTATATATATGTTTAGGTGGCACAATATAATGGAAGGAAGTTCCATGATGGATTTGGATGAGTTCCAAAGTTAAGACATTGTGATGGATTCTACAACAAAGGTTGAGTATATGGCTACTTTAGAAGTAGCAAAAGAGGGCATTTGTGTCAAGAAGTTTGTTATCAAACTAGGTGTAGTTCCAAGCTGGCTATTACTGTGAAGATCTATTATGCGACAATAGTGACAACATGATTTTAGCTAAAGGAACTAAGGTCTCACCAAAGGACCAAATTTATACCCAACTATCTCATTTGAGAATGAGTGATGCGTAGAGACGCAAAGACATGCAAATACACACAGAACTGAAAGTGTCAGATCTGGAGATCAGATTAACCACTTCAACGCGTACGGATAATACGTGAAAGCCATAAGTGTTATATACGCAAGTATCAACTAGATTATTGACTCTAGTGCAAGTGGGAGACTGAAGGGAATATGCCCGAGAGGCAATAATAAAGTGGTTATTATCATATTCCATGTTTATGATAAATGTTTATTTCTCATGCTAGAATTGTATTAATCGGAAACATTAATACTTGTGTGATTAATAAACTAAAAAGGTTCCTAGTAAAGCCTCTCTTTTATACTAGCTCGTTGATTAACTGATGATCAAGGTTTCCTGATCATGAACATTGGATGTTGTTAATAACGGGGTCATATCATTAGAAGAATGATGTGATGAACACTCACACCCATAGTATGAATAGCAAAACGATCAAGTCATCAAGTTCATTGCTATATCAAACTCATACGAAATAGTTCTAATCCTCAGACCATGAGATCATGTTAATCACTGATACCGGAAGAGTGCTTTGATGATATCAAACGTCACACCATCACAGGGTGATTATAAAGGTTGATTTGGGTATTCTGAAAGTATTAGTTGAGGCTCATGGATCAAGAGTGGAATTTGTCTGACCCGGTGACGGGAAGATATTCTCTGGGCCCTTCTCGGTGATTGATACGTCTCAAACGTATCTATAATTTTTGATGCTCCATGCTTGTTTTTACACCATTTGCCTATTGTTTCGTTACACTCAGTGGCATTTTTATATATTTTCCGGAACTAACCTATTAACGAAGTGCCACAGTGCCAGTTTTCTGTTTTCTGCTGTTTTTGTGTTTCAGAAGTGATACACAGGAAATATTCTCGGAATTGGACGAAACAAGTTCCTGAAGTCATATTTTACCCGGAAGCTTCCAGAGATCCGAAGAAGAGTCGGAGGGGGGCCACCAGGGCCCCACACAAGGGGGCGGCGCGGCCTGGCCCCTGGCCGCGCCACCCCTGTGTGAGAGCCCCTGGCTCCACCTCTGACATCGCCCCTTCGCCTATAAGTACCCCCCGACGAGAAAAACCTAAGGCCCGATCAGTTTTCCAGAACACATCGCGATCCGCCGCCGCCGTCGACCCGAAGATCGGGAGGGTCCAGAAGCTCTTCCCGGCACCCTGCCGGAGAGGGGAATCGCCACCGGAGGTCTTCTTCATCGCCATGCTTGCCTCCGGAGCGATGAGTGAGTAGTCTACCTTGGACTATGGGTCCATAGCAGTAGCTAGATGGTTGTCTTCTCCACCATGTGCTTCATGTTTAGATCTCATGAGCTGCCCTACATGATTGAGATCACCGTTATGTAATTCTATGATGTTGGTTTGTTGGGATCCGATGAATATTGGTGTTTATGATTAAGTTGCTGTACTGAATTATATCTTTTGTTATCTCTATGTTGTTTATGATCTTGCATGCTCTCCGTTGTTAGTAGCTATCTTGGCCGAGTAGTTGCTAGTGACTCCAAGAGGGGGTATTTATGCTCGATAGTGGGTTCATGTCTCTATTTCACCTGGGGGAGTGACAGAAACCTCTAAGGTGGTAGATGTGCTGTTGCTACTAGGGAGAAAACAACATTCATATGCTCAAGGGCATATGCTTTGTTTACATTACACACTTTGCTTAATGCAATTATCTGTTGTTCGCAACTTAATACTTCTAGGGTGTTCGGATGATATCCCCGGGGGTGGATTATTAGTCATAGATGCAGTTGGATGGCGGTCTATGTATTTTGTTGTAATGCCCAGAGTAAATCTCATAGTGATCTTCTTGACATATCACGTTATCTTTATTCTATCAATTGCCCAACTGTAATTCGTTTACCCAGCATGTTATTTTATCTATGGAGAGACACCACTAGTGAACTGTGGACCCCGGTCCTATTTTAATCATATAGCAATCACCTGTTTACTTTACTCGCACATTACTACTGTTTTCCACTCGATACACTCATAACCTTTGTTTCAAGCAAACCGGTGAGATTGACAACCTCATCGCAAGTTGGGAACAAAGTATTTGCTTGTGTGTGTGCAGGTTCTGCGTTGCTGCTGGCCGAAGACGAGTCAACAAGTATCGTTAACGGCGCCCTTGTTGGAGTGTTACTAAGCCAGTCTGCAACACCTTCAGTCGTCATCGTCTCCCTTCTCCTGTTCGATAAACCTTGGTTTCTTAACTGAGGGAAAACTTGCCGCTACACTCATCATACCTTCCTCTTGGGGTTCCCAACGGGCTGGTCATCACCACGCACAAGGACTTACTGCTCCCACGTCATCATCACACGAGTAGCAGCACTTTTTCTGGCACCGTTGCCGGGGAAGAGAGAAGACTTCTGCGAGGGGATCGTCAAGTGAACAACTACGTCGACTACGTCAAGTGAACAACTACGTCGACTGCGTGCGTCTTCATCGACTCTCCATCGTCAACGTTTGTGCGGGAACGTAATCCCCGCTTACGGTCATCGAGGGTTAGTTAATCGTTGCTATCATCTCATAGAGTTTTCTTGGCTAGTTTATGTGTTCATGCGTAGGAAAATTTTTGTTTTCTATGCTACGAACCCATCAATAAAGCTTCTGAGCCGACATATTTTCGTCAGAGTAAAGTTTGTCAAACCCCATCCTCAGTTAACAATCTGAAGAGCCACTTCCCAAGAAGGGTCGTATTCTTGACCTCAAGGTCCTGAATACATAGACCCCCTTGATCTTTAGGGCGACAAACCACACTCCACTTAATCAGCCTATACTTTTTCTTTTCACTATCACCCTGCCAAAAGAATCTTGAATGGAAGAAATCCAACCTCTTCAACACTCCTTTTGGTAGAAGGAAGAAGTACAACATATACAATACCATGTTTGACAGGACTAAATTTATGAGAACCAATCTTCCTCCTATGGATAACAATTTACCTTTCCAGCTACTTAATCGCAACTGTAACCTTTCCTCAACAATTTTCCATTCAGCATTTGTTAATCTTCGAAATTGAATCGGGATTCCCAAATATCTAATTGGCAACTTGCCCTGGTTGCATCCAAATAACTCGGCATACTCCTGAGCCTGATCTTTGGCCTCGCCAAAACAATACAATTCACTCTTATGGAAGTTAATTTTGAGACCCGAAAGTTGCTCAAAAGCTAAAAGTATCAACTTCAGGTTTTTAGCCTTTTCCAAGTCATGTTCCATAAACAGAATAGTATCATCGGCCTATTGAAGGATAGATAGACCTCCATCTATAAGATGAAGAATCACTCCTTCAACCTGACCATCGACCTTTGCACGCTCAATCATAATGGCTAACATATCAGCCACAATGTTAAATAACATGGGTGATAATGGATCGCCTTGTCTTAGCCCTTTTTTTGTCCGGAAGTAATGGCCTGTGTCGTCATTGACCTTAATTGCGACACTACCTCCGAACACAAAGCTATGAATGAGAGCGCGCCAATCATCAGAAAAACCTTTCATTCCGAGTGTTTGTTGAAGGAAAGACCATTTAACTTTGTCATAAGCCTTTTCAAAATCAATTTTAAAATTACCCCATTCAACTTTTTACTATGAAGTTCATGAACTGTTTCATGCAAGATGGCCACTCCATCGAGTATATTCCTTCCTTGCATGAACGCAGTCTGAGAAGGGCGAACCACATGATGAACCACCGTGTTAAGCCTGATTGTAGCCACTTTGGTGAAAATTTTGAAACTAACATTAAGTAGGCAGATAGGCCTATATTGTTGGATCCTTTCTGCTTCCTTAATCTTAGGTAATAAAATTATCTCACCAAAATTGGGGCAAAACAACTCAAGTTGCCCAGCATGTAAAAAAGTGAACAACTCGAGGAGGTCAACCTTGATAACTTCCTAGAAATTCTGATAAAATTTAGCTGGAAAGCCATCTGGACCCGGGGCTTTGTTATGTTCCATTTGGAAAATAGCTTTCTTAACTTCGTCCTCTCTGAAAAGTGCATTTAGAAAGTTGTTTTCCTCAATAGAAACTTGGGGTATGTCGTCTGTTCTAGACTCATCCATACTGAAGTTACCTTCATAATTTGTAATGTACGACTTAAGGTTTCCGTGACCCTCAATAGTCCCTTCATCTTGTACAAGAGAGTGAATAAGTTTCTTTCTGTGTCTGCCATTAGCGACACTATGAAAGTATCTTGTGTTCGCATCTCCTTCCAAAATGAATTGACTCTTGGACCACTGGTACAATTTGATTTCCTCCTCACGAATCTCCTTTTAGTGATGCAACACAAAGGGTAATCGTAAATAGTCCCTAAGTTACTCAAAGAAAGACTTCACTTACAAGAGTGTTGACAAAATATGAACAACATCTCCTCAGCTAAGTATTACTGATGATGGGCGATCTTGTCAAGCACTGGTCTAATCCAAAGAATGTGGTATGGTTTTTGAAGATTGAGACTAGATAACATTCCATACTACTTTATACGAATGTTTCTTACCAATCTATTTTTATAGAAATCGGCTTCACCAAACAAGCATAACCACATTAAACAATGTTTACCCCACCGTACTAGATCTCGTAGCTACATTGCCCCCTTCTACAATAAAGTAAGGACCTATTATTTTGTAGTTCTTCAATAATTAAGTAGTCAATCATGAAGATGTGTGCATTTTATCTTTTCATCCATGTATCAAAATGTGAAAGTGCAACGATGCAAAGAAAAAGATAAGCAACAATGCAAACAAAGAGATGAGCAATGATGCAAGTAAAAAAGATGAGTCTGTTGGAGCAATTTGAGGCATCCTAGACTTGAACTGACGGAACTATTGGAGAATACGCATAGATAGTTATTGTATGTCTTCTATATGACACTCTTCATTTAACTTTATGATTTGCAACTAATATTTGTTTCAGTTTTCAATTGTATAAAACGTGTCTTGTCATGTCATGCATCTTACAATAAAGAAATAGCAAGTTGTTAAATGAGATCTTAGAGGAGGCGTCGCGGTGCATTCTCTCAATTTAGGAGGCGGCGAATCCATGTGTTTGACATGTTCCCCTGACGGTATGCCTTCTCACGAGAAGATGTATAGTTTAAGCGGAGAAGTGAGACGGTGGCTCCATGCGTTTGATCTGCCACTGTCGGCGATGTGCCTGATCTGCCACTGTCGGCAATGTGCCTGATCTGCCACTGTCGGCGATGTGCCTTCTATCAAAGGGACTTACGGGCTGATCGGAGTAGATAGAGGATAAAACCCAAATTTACGCCTACTTAAATGTCCAAACTACCCATTGAAACGTAGGGCTCGATCTTCTTGGTACTTCCGACTCTTGCTTTTTTCTTTGAAATGGAGAAGGCCCAGTCTTTGCATTAAAATGATGCATATGGCTTTATGCATGGCTTTACTCCCGACTCTTGTAATACCAAGGTACAGTAGAAGTGCTCATATATGGAGGGGTAACACCCTGTGTAAGCTGAGAATAGAATGTGACAATTATAGATGGAAGATGGATAGATATAAGCTTGCATCGTGTCCACTTTTCAGGATCCCATAAGCTTATATATCGTCATTATTTGACAGTGCAACGATTACATTAGTCACACATGTATACTGATGGCCAATTCGCTCATCTAGAAAACAAGCTGTTGCTGACTAATACTACTACTCCATTTCACCAACCAATCAACCAAGCTGTATGTACACAATTCTATTTTCCTTCTTCTATCAGTTCTAGTTACTGCAAAAACTCTTCTTACGAATCTATAACCCCCCAATTTTACTTACATGATATTATACCGTTATAAATGCACGGGCATGCTCTCTTTTCCGTTCTTTTTGGAGATGCATGAACCAGGGTAAGAAAGTAAGCGCAAGGGACTCGAATGATCCACACGCCACACCACATCACCATTATTTGGTTGCTTCCTGTATAAACTGTTTGTACTGGAGGACCGGAGGAATAAGACGCCATATGCTTGTTCATCCCATGATGCTAGTCTCTTACTACTGTGCTGTCTGGGAAATGCTTGGAGAGAAGGTTGTGTTTCAGGTTCATCACCAGTCTGAAGATCACATAGCACGGTAATTGCATAAACGCGACCGCAAAGTACCTGCACAACAAGTTCAGAGGAGTAAACTTGGTTAAGCCTGTGATCACAGGAAAATTATTAATAAAATGTACATGAAACCTTTGGAGGATTTTTTTGCTATTGTATAGTGGTAATGAGAAATTACCACAAAGGTGCTAGATTAGCTGAGAGGTCGAGGAACGGGTAGGGCCACCTGTACAAATTCAAACAAGTGTTCAGTGAAAGGAAGAATATGTGCAAGTAGTTATGTCGCTCAAGCAAGGGATGGAAGCTGAGAATATTACCAGATTGGTGTTGATGCATGTACAATCCACTGGAATACAACGTAAAGTGCAGTCCAGTGGAAGAAATATGCAATCCGAAACCACGGGAAGCGCTGCAAAAGTTGTATGAATTGGAAGGAAATGTCGTGAGTAAAACTGTGAAAACCATGCACCGTCTATTTTTTGGGGTGATCAGGTTCATCCATTTACCAGGCTATTAAGGGACGCTTCGCCGAGCAGGAAAACAGCGTTGACCGAGTGCATTCCTATCAGCAACTGTCAGAAGAGGATAAGTCAGCAAACTGATCACCGTCAATTAGACGATAGGCACGAAAGTAGTGAAATTAACATGCATACTCACAAAATTCATGCTGTAATCTTTGATTGTAAGGAATGGGAAAATGATGAACCAAAACACGCAATCTGTAAGCATCACAGCTCCTGCATTTGTCTGTCAACAGAGATAGAGGTGTCAGAATACTAGTTTGGTAAACGGTAATAACAATAGTCTTGCATAATCTGCTTGATTATCAAAACAAGGCTTCCTTTTTTAGACAAATAGGGACAGCTGAAAACCAAAGCTATGCAGAATCTCATAAGGAGTTTCACAAAGAATCCCAGGATAAGATACAATAAAAACATGATTAAACTCGGTTCTGAAACTGAAATATGGTGTCCTGCCAGTTCCTAGAAGATAACTGAAAAATGGTTTGTGAAGCCGAATACTATTGGAGCTTCACGGGAACATGTAGCTATGAGGTTATTATACTGTAGAAAATATGTACTGATCCCTATTACTGTGGAAAAAATGCTTTAAAAAGATAGGTTACTACTGTGGAAATGTGTACGGTTAGTATATTTTATCTCAGCCTAGGAAGTTATCTAGTCACAATTCTGATAGAGTTAGACCTATCAAATAAATAGATTAAAAAAAGAAACAATTTGTCTTTATTCCTGATGCTACTTCTAATAGGGCCAGCCCTACAGTTGAGATATGGGATAAAGGTGATCAAGCCCTTCTTCAGGTGCAAGGAATTATGAGATTGGGCATTTGTGCTGGACCAACAACCATGGTGGCTCTCATGTAGGATCTGACATACAAAGATGCTACGTTGTCACATCTGATCTTTGGGAACAGAATCCAATTCAGCAGAGCACAACTATAAACATACTTTAGTTTCTGGTGCATGATGTTAACCACCCAGGAGCACTAATAATTGCACCTGAAAAGCAAAATGAGACCACCTCCTCCATGCAGTGCAATGCAATGCAGATGTGATGTCAGTGCAGGTGTCCCTCTCATATAGGAAATCTGGAAAGGCTCCAAGTGGCCAATATTTCAGAGTTTATGGTTAGTATGGAAGCCTCTATACCTGGTAAATGATCTGGAGCAGGTACCCCCAGAATCCAGCGATCTCTCTTGTGGCGTCGTCCTCTTCATCGCCGGTCGGTTTGGTGCCAGCTCCGTGGGCGTTGTAGGGGCCCAGCTCGGTGTCCGCCGCAATGGCATTAGAGTTGGCAAATTTGCTGCATCCATAGATTGACAGCGCCGTGGCAAGCTGAAGAATTCACAGAGAAAAACATAGCCTTTCAGATAAGGATCTTGTGGACGTGGAAGTCGTCGACATGAATCATTGTGTCCAAGGAATTCGTTGAAGAGACAGATTATTTCGCTTACCCCGAAGTAAATCGTCACCAGCATGAAGGTCCACCTGCGCAATTGACAGTTGAACAACCGCTTAGTACAAGCTGATGCTACAGAGAGCAGAGTCACAGACACCAACAAGCTAAGTATCACATTTTTAAAGACAACTTTGATGCTACCAACTAGTTACACCACATTTTATATCTTTCCAAAAGAAAAGCGCACCAGAGATTTCCCTCCCCCCCCCCCCCCCCCCCCCCCCCAAAAGTAATAATAGTATCAAAAGTGGGGCTGTTAAACTAATCTGATATCAGAAATCTTCCATGGAACAGGTATTCCCACAACACTGACACTGTCCTGTCTATGGTTATTTATAATGTTGTACTGAAGGAAAAGATTGTTTCTTAAATGTGCTTGACAAACATGTCCTATGAGGTTCTTTTGCAATTATTCAGTTCAAGTAATGCACAATCAATAGAACCGCCTTCAAAATGCATTGATACACCAGAAAATTCTGGTACTGAAAATTAAGCCCAATAGGTGAGTAGTTTCGTGAGGAGTGGCTTTCTGTCGAAGCTAGGTAGCGAACTGTTGCGAGCCATCAGTTGTGCACAGTAGAACAATATCAATGTAAAGAGAGTTTGCTGGACATTCTGAATGCTCTTAATATATTGAGCGAATATGTCAAAGATCAGTAATTGATGTAATCAAGAGAAATCTCTCACTTTATTCCCTTAACTAAATCACAAATTTACAAGACGATAGAACAGATGCCAAAGTTCCTGACCAAACCATGTTGCAGTTTTCAGCTCCAGTTAATTTACAGAATGAAATATTTAATTTAACGGGAAGCATTTTTTCCTTTTGTTTTAAAGCGCCAAACTTCAATTCAACTTGCATCTATGAAACAAAATTGCACCAGTAAAAACATTTTCCTGGCTCTCAAACAAAAAAAAAAGATTTTAATAAAGAAAGATCCAAATTTGCATCTGTCAATCACCCAAGTAGCACGTAAAAAAACGTTCAAGTAAAATCATTTTCCTTTCTCTCGGAACAAAAATAAAAAGAGGATTTGAAAAAAGAGAGTGGAGTGTTAAAAGAGAGAAGCAGTGGTAGCATCCTGTGTGTTGTAGTAGAACTGGAGTATTAAAACAAGGTTTTGAGAAAAAGAAAGGTGTACTGTATTAAAAGAAGCAGCCAGAGCTGATAGCAATGGCTTTTAGAGTTACAGTGGCTTACTGTGTGTAGTAGTAGAAGATGTTGGCGCCGTCGGAGATGACGATGACGATGAGGAGGCTGAAGAGGACGAAGAAGGAGACGAGCCTGTAGGCGAGGAGCCAGGCCGGGTGGATGTCCCGGATGCACGGCCGCCACGCCTCGTCGTCGTACAGCACCCCGTCGGGCCTCCTCCTCCGTCCCCGCTCCTTGACGACGGCGCCGCCCGGCCGGCGGTGCGCGCCGGGCCCCTCGTGCCGCCAGATGAGGTACGCCGCTGCCACGACGCAGCAGACCACCCAGAGCGCGCACACGGCCACCCGCCACTGCAGCCAGAAGTTGAGGTCCGTGGTGTCCGCCCCCGCCGCCGTCGGCTGCCAGGACCGCGTTGTCGAGCCCCCCGCCGTGAACCGCATCGCCCCGCGCCGCCGTCAGTGGGTCCCGGCCAGCATGCGCGCGCCGCCGCCGCCGCAGGAAGAGATAGAGCTCGGTCCCCGCAGCACGTTCTTGGATGGAGCAATGCAGATTGCAGAGAGCAGTGCTCTCTGCTTCTACGCTTGGAGCGCGCTAAAGAAGACGAAGGTGGCAACCAATGCGGGAGGAGGAGGACGCGTCGTTGCAACCAACCAACGAACGGAGGCAGCACGCGAGTGGCATGCGGCAGGGGAGTGTAGGGGAAGAAGAAACAGTGGTGTGGTGGTCTGTGGCGTGAGCTGGGAAAGATGCCGAGCTTTGCGTCACAAGATAGATGTGCCTAGCTTCCTCGCTCACACTCGCTCGCTTAACCAACCATGGAAGAAAGGAACAGACAATGTTTGTACCAATCTGCCAATCTATCTAGTAGTAGTATCTGCCAATGTGAGGAGCGGAGAGGAAGGGAAGATGCTTGGAGCTGGAGGCCAGGAGGAGATAAAGGTAAGAACAGAGGAGGAGAAGGGGCAGCCAGGGTGAAGGTGGTGCCAAGGTGAGGTGGGGTTGGGGGAGAATGAGATGCCTTGCTTCCTCCTTTCCTTCCACCCTTTGCACCGGAGTGAGGGAATGATAAATCAGATCAATCCTGCATATATATATACACACATGCAAGAGCATCTCCACTTATCCTCTTCACCCCTCTTCCTGCTCCACCGGCCATTGTTAACTGGAGCTCCTATTTTCATCTCCTAATCCACTGTAGAATCTCCCATTTCCTTCTCAGTCAAGAATCAAAAGCTGAGCTGGATGTAGAGGGAGAATGTGTGTGTGGTTTGGAGGAGGGGTAAAGAAAAACAGGCTAGAGGGAGCTGGCTTCCGTGTGAGAGGGGCCATTGCTGTGGACGGACGTCGCAGATGCTTTTGGCTTTGACCGGGGTCAGCGACTGCGGTCGGGCTGGCCGTGTTGCAGTTCACTGCAGAAGGCTTGCTTTCTGTTGCGTCGGGTCGGGGACTCAAGTCGTCGGCGATTCCACGCAAAGCCGACCGACACAGCTAGCCTATAGTAGCCATGGACCGTGATTTCCTTTCCTTTTCCTCCTTTTGTTTCTACTTGGCTTTTTTCTAGGCGCGCAAACGGGTGCCATTTTCAAATTTCCCCGGCGTTCACGCCGAACCGGACTGATGGGTGACTGGATATGTAGAACCGGACGAGAACGTCCTTTTTTTTACCTCGAGCCAACATGGAGGCTGTTTTTTGAATCTCTAAAAAATTCGAATTCAAACATTTATTTTTTGAAATAAATGCAAGGATGTAGAAAGTCTTATAGTGAAATGTGTTGAATTTTAGGCTTTGACAAAACGAAAAAATTGCATTTTGTTATCGGTGAACAGTAATATATACACTGAAATCTCGATTTTATCATATTTTGTGAGGTCTAAATACATGGTATTTTGTTCTGAGCATTTACATATTATAGAATACAACATTTTCTATATCTTGGTTTTTTTCAGAATTTTATAGAACTTTAAAATCAAAAGTTTTTAAGTTTTTTAAAAAAGTAAGAAAGAGGGCTAGGGCTACACTTGGATTTTATAATATGTCTCAAAAATTTGTATAATTATACATGAAATAAAAGAGATTTGCAAGATGAATGCAAAGATATCTTTTATTCACTCCGATCCATATAAAATTTGGTATATAAGACCGTACGAATAAAAATCGTGCCTTACATTTTGAGATGGAGAGATTACTGTATGACTAAGTGACTCAATACGCGCTGAGGTCAAAACTATGCATCTCTCTTTACGTTGGTGGTTTGCATGAGAGACCGCGTGAAGGGTTTCGCATCTCTCAAAAGAGAGCTGCCTACTTCCTCCCCTTGAAGTGGGTTTGTTTTTGCCAAGAATCTTGGGAGGAAAGGTGATTTCTTCACCATGTTTTTCTGAGCTGGCCGGCGAGGTACGTACCTTGCCGTCCAAGGTTTGGAATATGCTCACTCGACTCGACCCTGGATAAGATCACATGATGTGTTTAGTTAATTATCTCTCTTCTCCTCCTTGGAGAGGCAGCAGCTACTAGTTATATCATGATCATATAGCATTATTTGAGAAAGTTAGTCTAATTCGTCCATGGATCTGACGCGAACTAGCATTAGCTAGCCCTAATGATGACGACCATGAATCGAAGGTCCTACAAGTATATATTTTGTTTAATCTTGCTGAGAGGAAGGATTGAGATTTGATTCAGGATCTGGCAGATACTACTTGTTGTAGAAAGAAGCAGTTGGGATTTGGGAGCGCGAGGAGGGCGTGATTGCCCAATGAATGGCATGTCCTCCCGTCCTTTCGCCACTGCTGACGGATACGCAGCGAGAAAACGGCAAGGACACGACAGGGGTCGACTTCTGTGCCTTGGTCTCATCATGATTCCACGGACGTCTCCTCTGCCTGCTGTAGCCTACCGAAGAAGACATCAATCCAGCTTGCAGGAACTGCTGAGAATTTTGTTGTGTTCTTGGTTGTGTGGCTAGGTGCTAGGGTGCGGCTCTTGGGTAATTAATTAATCACAACATATCTGCAGCTTTCTCTAATTCTCTCTCTAAGAAAAGTTAGTTCTAAGCTAGGTCCATGAGCTAGCATGTGCACCATGTTCTGTGAAAAGATCTATTCTCCAAGCGAAAATAAGTATTGGTGAATTAGTAGTATAAACTTTATACTAAGTTAGCACAAAATTATAGATGCTTAATTTCTATCTGAGGGAGTATCAGATAGGGCCTTGTTAATGTTGGATAATTAGGCACAATTTCCATGATTAATTCTAGAATATTAAACATGACAACCATAGCTACTACCACATGTAAATTGAACATACTAGATGACTAAACAGCATGATGAACGAAAACAAGTAGTGGCTAAACATGTACTTGCAGAACATGATGAACAGGTAAACTGTAGCACAACGCACGTACCGCTCGTTTGCAGATAAAGTCATAGCGATGACGTTGTTGATGATAACGTTGGAGAAAACCGGTCGGAGCAAACGACGTTGAAGACGGCGGTAGGCAGCACCGCCCGACTTGAAAGGAAAAGGCGACCCGTGATGAAGAATGAGAGTAGTCACACAGAATGCTTCCTAAAAACCTAATTCGCCCTCTCCCATACATGATCGCAAAGGCCAGTGGTTCCGGAGACCTGCTCTCCGTTTGCTGGTACACGTCGGTGCTCGGGATAGAGTAGACTACGGTGGCGGCGCAAGTAGCGAGAGACAAAACCTAGATCTGGTTTCAGATGTGTGTGGTGCGGTAGCCGGGCAAGAGTTTATATAGACGCGCTGAGGAAAATCCTAACAATGTGGGCCACGCCCACGTCGCACGCCTGAGTCGGTTACAGCACGCCTGAGTCGAGGAGGAGGAGGAGGAGAGCGCGTGTGGCACTACTATTCTCACTCACTTACCAAGTGGTGCAACACCCCACCTTATATATTGATCTATATCCCTCCCAACTTTCTATATGGGACTATACTTAGCTCCCACTTCTTGCCTTGTGCATCCAAAAATTTGGCTGCATGTTATTTGGACTCACACTATGAGCTTTAAAATTTATAAGAATTTCTAAAATCTATTATGAGCCATTAGTGTTGGACCCAATATTTCAACAGTTAGCCAGGCCAAGGGTATGTTCTTAAAAACTCAATTAGGAATTAAGAGTACGTATCATGCATCATGCATGCAAGGTGGTGATTAGCATGATGACAGCCACAATCTGATCCATCTTGCTGCACTAGGGCATGCATGCACTAATCTACTTTGTTTTGTTTATTGATCAAGTATAGAGCCGGGATTCTCTACGGTTGATCGATGGCTTTACTACTCTCGATCCCGATGCAACGTGGATGATGGTATTCTACTACTCCCAGGATTAGTAGGAAAGTGAAAGGGAATAATGGTTACACTTCATACGCTTTTGTTTCGCGCTTTTGTTATGGCGGTCTTTTGTTCAAACAAGGACGCACAACTGCTTGTACAATGTACTCGTTGACAACTTAGAGACTTAGACCGTCGTAGTAGGTAGTACTAGTTATGAAAGGGGTGCCTTCATGCATGAAATGTAGTTTATAAGTTGACAAATGTGCATGTGGGTTTTAATCTTGTTGTTGTCTAAAGAACATGTTTGCCCAAGTCCATGCAGACGGCGGCCGGGAGATACCCTAGCCGCTGCCGCTTTCGTCCATGTTTACCTCGCAGTTGTCAAATGTAGCCCGGCGGTTGGCACGTTGTGATAGACATGGATAGAGCCTACTAAGATCATGGCCAATGCATAGCCCTAGGGGTATTGCATAGCAGCTTTAGCTATATTCGGTTGGTTCAAGTTAGGTTTGGTTGTTATCCTTTTAGGGAGGTGGAATCTTCTGCTAGAGGCGATCTTTCCAGCAGAAAAAGTAAAAAGAAAAAGATGAAAAAAGATGACAGCGAAAGAAAAAACAAAAGCAGCTTTTGAGGAAGAGATAAAGTGTCATGGGTTGAGACAATATTCTTCATATTCATTGCTTGCACTACATTTTAGCTTCGTGCTTACGTGGGACAGTAGTACTATACCACTGTCTCCATTGCTTATGCCCTAACAAAGATTGGATGCCAAGGCGGCGACCACATGCCTTCTTGGCGATGCTTGTGCCGTTGCAATTGCATGAGCAGCGGGTGGCCGGTCATGGCGTCAACTTAGGCGGCCCGCTGTGGCAGAGGCTTTCTGCTCTTTGATCCACGATGAGTTGTTGGATCGTCTTGGTTCCCAT
Organism: Dactylis glomerata; assembly: GCA_007115705.1. Classification (NCBI taxonomy): domain Eukaryota; kingdom Viridiplantae; phylum Streptophyta; class Magnoliopsida; order Poales; family Poaceae; genus Dactylis; species Dactylis glomerata. The sequence goes on along the minus strand of QXEO01000541.1, from coordinate 15,106,050 downwards.
TTCTTGTCATCAGCAGTAGTGACACATCTTCCCAGCCTATGCTAGGAGACGATTGTAGCGTCACATGGCGAGATGGATCGAGTTGGACAAGGCCATCTCCAAGATGATCGCGTGCGTCGGCAATTTGCTTTTGGTAGTGCAAACCTATATTGCTAACCGACATGGCGCAAGGTCTACCTCCTTATGGGAGGCTCCTGGCATGCACTGTAGTGATATGTTGTCCCCTGCTTGGTGCAAAGATTGGAGTGCTCAACATAGACTATGAAGACGTCTGATCTTCTCAATACATGAGTTTAGCCCTTGTTTGAGGTGCTTCACGTGACATGCCTATCGTTTCCACATGGATGGTCTAGACTCTTCGCGTCATTGGATGGTGTCGACAAGGAATGTCCGTAGGATTTGCTCGACAACATGTTTAGCGTAGGTATGGTTCCTATTTGCATGGCTAAGTCCATGAGGACCGTGCTTGTGCGGGTCGGCGATGATGGATCAACAAGTAGTGGTAGCACATGGCTTGACTAGCTCTCCAAATAGTGTTGTTGCCAAGACCGAATGTAACAAGTATCATGTCCATATTAATATGTATAATTTATCAAAAATAGATAAGGAAGTATCCATGCATGACTAGGACTTAGATTGACTACCATGGAAAGGTCAAAACCATAAACACTCATTATTGGGACCAAGAAGCACTGATGCTATTTAAGCAATCAAGATTCAACACTCAACAGCTATGATGGTACATTCATGCAACCCTAGCTAGAACGGTTCCGAAACAAGATAAATCAACCATCCAAGGCATAGCAAGGCATGGTTTTTTCATCTAACATTTTAACTAACTTATGTAGGTGACATCGATCGTACGTATCCAAAAGGACCATTTTTTAAATTTTCTTTATAATAATTTAGTTGTATGCAGTTTCGATGCCTTACCTAGCTCTCCTGTATCGTGTTGTTGCCAAGAGCAGATGTAATTGGTACCGTCTTCATATTACAATCGAAAATTGAAAAGAAAGTATATATACATGCATGACTAGGGCTAAGATTGGTGGCGATGGAGAGTCCAAAACCATAAACATGGATGATTAGGACCAAGAAGCACCAAAAGCTATCCAAGCAATCAAAATTCAACACTCAACAACTGCGATGTTACATGCACCCTAGCTACACCGGTTTCGAAACAAGAAAAATCGACCATCGAGAGCATATATAGCAAAGACGTGACCATTTGTTCTTCTAAATTAACATTCCAACTAACTTATGCAAGGAACGTCGATCGACGTAGCTAGCCAAAGGGACCATATGAGAAGGTCAGCCATCACGCTCCTCACTCCATATATAAAGGACAAAGCAAAATCTGAAAAACAAAATAAAGGAACAATAACCAGACATGAAGAAAAGAGAAAGGCAAAAAGGCATGTGTCAGCTGCTACGTACGCTCAGTCAGTCAGCAATCATAGTACTGATATACTAATTAACAACAATGGAATGAGTTTAATCATGAAAAACAACTAAAGGCAGGCAATATATATATATCCAGGACGTCGGTGAACATATAACCGGCCTCCGGTATGTGACAAAAGCAAGATCTCATCAGCTGAGACACTAAGAAATGTGTTGAAACAAGAGTCAAACACGTGGATCGGATGCACTGAGTAACAACTAAATAAAATGTCGGTAATGTGCATCTGCGTGTCGCCGGCCAGTGTCGGTTCTCGATCGGACACATTGTGCAATTCACACGAGGATCGGAACCTAGTTGTATCCTGAATTCATGCTGGACCAATCTAAAACAGTGAACAAAGAAGCGGAATCATTTGAAGTAAGCAGATGCATGGACGTACACGGCAGAGCTTTCATGGTGGCCTTGCCTGTATGCCATGGAAATGGAATGAGCATGGTAGCATCTGTCATCTCACCTCTTCCATGGCCCACAACACCATGAACAAGAGAGAGCTACACTATGGCAACAGTGGTCACATGCTTGCGATGCTTTTGCTTTAATTTGTTGCTCGACGATGAGACGGACAAGGTCACAAGGAAGGAAGCGAAGGGGAGGGGGACAGCGTCTCTGCCGAGGTCGCTGTCGTGACAACGAGACGGGCCATGCATGCAGGATGAGAAACCTGTGAATGCATGACAGTACGTGCCAAGTGGAGGTCCGAATCATTCCTCCATTTCTCGCCTGAAGCTTAACTAGTTCACTCTGATTTTTCTTTATATTTGATGAGAGAAATGACTTCACCTACATGCTTATACCAAAGTTTAAAACAACGAGCTATGACATTTAATGGTAGCCTGTTAAAAAAATCTATAACGATGCTAAATTCCCGCTATAGCGTGTTATTTCAGAATTTTAGTATTTTTTTAGCGGGCTATTGCACTTAGCACCATGGGGTGGAAAAAGCACAATATTTAAACATTTGGATTATACAGAAGAAGAGTAGATTATCTGTTCCTTACCTTTTATTTTCTTGAAGGAACCTGTTTTAACTATGAAGGGTAGTGCAGAATTTTCCGAGCAAACGAACACCACAAGGTACGTTTCCGGCAACAAAATATGCACTACAGTAGTACAATGTTAGCAGGGGATTCAGCTAAACCCAATGAAATCAATTGAATGCGACTTTGGACATATAGCTGCACTCCAAGTCTTGAACCCCCTAATTTAAACCGTGTGAACCCAATACTTGAAGTTTCTAGCTCTGCGCCCCTAACGGATGCTCGGCCTCTGCATCAGAGCGATGCACACGGCCATTTATTAAACTTCAAGTATCAGTTTACAATGTGACAAAGTATGATATGATCCTCAAGGATCACATAACTTGGCGACATGGATGAGCCAGCGGAAAAAAAATACATAGACACCCTACGCATCTTGTATTCTATTAGTATGTCGCCAACCATCCAGATTGAAGATAGCCCGAACGACCGCCATAAATTAAGTACATCCAGTATCCATAAATTGCCGCTGATTCTCTGGAAGGAGATAGGACCACATATGGATCCAATGAGTAGCTCTGTGCATAACCTGCAAAAAATGATCATGACCAGCCTGTTAAAAATAACATCATTACGACAATTCCAGAATGCCCAAATGAGTGCACATACTCCCACCCGAATTCTTTCCTCAATTTTCTTATGAATACCATTAAGCCTTCACCCAAACAAGTTTTTTATATTAGCCGGTGGAGGAATATTGAAAGTAAAATGCACAACTTGCCAAACTATTTTAGCAAACGGACGTTGAATAAAAAGATGTTCCACCGTTTCATGGGAACTGCAGAATGCACACTTAGGACACCCTGACCAGCTTCTCTTTAATAAGTTATCATTGGTTAAGATGATCTTCCTATGAAGGAACCGCATGAAGATCCTTATTTTTTGTGGTACTTAATCTTCCATAAGTACTTCTAAGTATTTTGTGTGCCCGTTTAAAAAAATCAGCATACAAAGATTTCACCGAAAAACCCCAGGTGTTCTAAGCCGCCACTTAAAAGAATCTAGTTCATCAGTGAGCTGAATATTCATCAACCGCTGAACTAAATCCAGCCAAGACTCCCATTTATCCTCTCGCTACACCCTTCTAAAACCAATATTTAGAGGGGTGTTGGAAAAAACATCAGCCACTCTTACGTGTTTATGGCTAACAATATTATATAATGCAGGATATTGAGAAGATAGTGACGCCTCCCCCAACTACGTGTTCTCCCAAAACCGAATATCTTTTTCGTCCCCAAGGACGAAAGAACCTCTATAAAAAAACTCATCCCTCCCTACCATAATTCCTTTCCAAAAAGGAGAATCAGTGGGTTTGACCTGCACCTCAGACAAAGTTTTGTCCTTGAGATATTTATTTTGTATCAATTCTTCCCACATTCCTTCCTCGATTAAAATCTTAAACAACCACTTAGACAAAAGACATTTGTTTTTAATATCTAGCACTTCGATACCCAAACCCCTTGGTCTTTGGGACGACAGATCAAGTTCCATCTAGTCAATCTATACTTTTTCTTAGTTTGATCGCTTTGCAAGAAAAACTGAGACCTATATAAGTCCAATCTTTTTCTTACCCCCTTGGGAAGTTCAAAGAAAGACAAAATAAACATCGGTAAACTCCTTAAAACTGAATTGATTAAGACTAATCTATCCCCATAAGATAGAAGTTTTCCCAACCAACACACAAGTTTTTTCTCAAATCGATCCTCAACAAGTTTCCACTCACCATTGAGTAGTCTCCTATAGTGAATAGGAATTCCTAGTTATTTTAAGGGAAGTGAGCCTATCTCACATCCAAATAAATGTTTATAATCGGATTCCAAATCCTTGGCTTTACCAAAACAGAAGATTTCACTTTTATGAAAATTAATTTTGAGACCCGATAGTTGCTCAAAAATACACAATATTAGCTTCATATTCAGCGCCTTCGCCAAATCATGTTCCATAAAAAAGATTGTGTCATCAGCATACTGTAAGATGGATACTCCACCTTCCACAAGATGAGGTACCAATTCACTGATCTGACCATCCTCCTTAGCCCTTGCTATAAGAATGGCCAACATGTCTGCCATAATATTAAAAAGCATTGGAGATAGAGGGTCCCCCAGACGAAGTCCTTTGAGGGTTTGAAAGTAATGACCTATGTCATCATTAACCCGGATACCCGCACTTCCACCTTGCACAAATTGTTCCACCCACTGACACCACTTTGGTGGGAAACCTTTGACCCGCAGCGTCTGCTGCAGGAAAGACCATTTTATCTTATCATATGCCTTTTCAAAGTCAATTTTAAAATTACCCCATCCATCTTTTTCCTATGAATCTCATGGATAGTCTCATGGAGAACAACACCACCATCCAATATATTCCTCCCTAGAATAAACGCCGACTGAGTCGGTTTAATAACAGTTTTCGCAATTCAGGTAACTCTATTTGTCCCCACCTTTGTAATTTTTTTTTGAAAACTTACATTTAAAAGACAAACCGGTCTGTGCTGTTCAATTCTACATGCATCTTCCTTTTTTGGTAATAAGGTAATCACTCCAAAGTTTAGGCGAAACAGAGGCAATTCCCTGATTGTAGCTAAACAAACATAGCCATAAGATCCCAAAAACGTTGGTAAAACTCTGCCGAAAAACCATCTGGTCCGGGAGCTTTATTTCTTTCTATTTGCATAACAACTTCTTTGACCTCCTCAAGATCGAAGTTAGCCGTTAAAATTAGGTGTATGGGACTGTAAAATTAGGTGAACTATGAAAGTGAAGTGCTGAGTAAAAGCCACGGCTGGGCAGCTTCCGTGCCACCATCGTCGTCGGTCAGCCACGACGGAAAACTGATGGTTAGATTATCGTCTCCCGACATTGGTGCGTTGCCATACACCTATCTCGTCAGAAAGCCACACCATAGATTTTGACGGAGGCAATGACCGGAAAGATTGGAGAGTGTAGAGACGACAAGCATCAGACGTGTAACCTACATGCATGCGAAATTTTAATACGAAATTGTTTATATTATGAGCTACACAAAAAATGACAAATTATGATAAGATTTATAGATTTCAAAACACACATAAGAGATCTACACGTTCATCATTTTTATGTAGCATAGAATCCAAATTATTTAAATATGATTTTTTGCATGTTTATGGAATTAATACTTGTCTACATATGAATATTAATTTTCACATTTTTTGAAACTGATAAGTATGATTTTCGATTTTTTTTTTTAAAAAGCGATATCACTAGTGCCCATATACATCAAATGTCCACTCCATTCATATTATGTACTCTCTCCGATCCATATTATCTTTTATAAATATGGATGTATCTAATATTATAAATTGTCTAGATATATACATATTTATGAAGTTAATATGGATTGGAGGTAGTATTGATCTTGTGACTATCTTGTATGACGTCGACGCACATTAGCACTGTTCGATCACCACTGGATTTGTACTCTCACTACGTACGAATTCGGTGGATTCGAAGCTCTTGTGACTCGTTGTCACATCTCCATGCTTGTGGCTATCTGTACGTGTAGCTCGAGAGTCAAAGACCACACATGGATGCATCATAAATGGCGCCAAAAATGCATTCATGCATGAATGGACCACGTTTGATCGACTGATCGATCTGAATGATTTCCAAATTTTTGTGTGCCTTACTATACTGGCTGTCACGGCCCAACACCCCGGGCCTAGACGCCGCACGCGACGTCGCACCCGTGAATCGTGAACAGTCGACAATTTGCCTTCACAATTCACGCAGCTGCAAGTGGCCAACCGCCATGATTTGATCTGGACTAACTACATGGCAAGTGATTAGTCCTCTTGTGCATGCAAGTCTTCTCAGACAAAATGTTGGACAATATAGACATTTCACAAAACGTATATTGTTAGCTATTGACTGATTGTGCCCCACTTAGGAAAAAATGTATACTGAGACAGAAAGGGTAAATGACCACCAGTAAGTAAACTGAAGCATTTCTCTGAATAAGTAAATAGGTGAATGAGCTGAGTGTTTTTTCAAGAGAAATTGCGTAGGTACGTCCATGAAGGTCAGTGTGTCTCCTATCGGTCTATCTGGACATGCAGGGAAAAGCAAAGTAAAGAAGTGGATATATAGATTCTGTTCTTCTTCTTCTTGGGGCCCAGCGTGCCTGAAGGGTTACTGTCTACATGGTGTGGCACTGGCCAATGATCGTAGCAGAAGATGATGATTGTCTCATGCCAAATTCCCAATTGCCACAACTCCCAAATCAGTGGATTTTGAACAGCTAGCATGAACGAACTGCTGTAGGCAACTGAAAACTAGTGTGTTTCGAGAAACACAAAGAAAGTGAAACCCGTCTGATTTGCAGTTTTTGGTGTAGGTTGTGAGCTATCTAGGACAGTCGCGTAAGTAATGATGGTAAGATGGCCGGCTGGAAGAGAATCCTTAAAAGTTACCGAGAATACTCAGATCGAAGACTAACATGCAGATCTGTGGAACTTGCTACTTTGGTGCGAGTGCTTTGCTTTATTCATTTCGATCATCAAAAGCACTTGATCGATCGTCCGTCTCTTTTGGTAATGTTCTCTGCGACCTGTGAAACGCGAGGATGCTTTCTTTTCTTCTTCATCTCCAGGGGACTGCGGGAGGCTATATTAAAGCAGGCTTAGAGCATTTCTAGCGGAGCCCGTAAATAGCCTAAGACCATAAAATAATCGCCGGTTAAGGTCACCACGCGCCGACTAGTAACCATAAACATGGTGAAACCATAAATGTTTTTATGGGCCGCAAGTTTTTGGCACTGAACCGAACGCGCCCCCCTACCCGTGCGGAAGTAGTTGGCGGGCTGAAATTTGAACTTCCACAAGGTGCCTTCTACAGCTAGTCTCGCCGGAGTCCGGCCATGGACAGCCTATCTCGTCCACCGCCGCCCGGCCCGACCACCGCCGCTACCGCCTATCCTGGCAGTAATTGGAGCTCGCCGCATCGGAATTTGAGCTCCCCACGCCGAATTTGAGCACGCCAAGCGGGATGCCATGGCTTCCGAGACACGGGCGGCCAAGGCTTGCGCGACGCGGGCGCGAGCAGCCAGGGTGGGTGCGTGCAGGCGGACGGCGGCAGGCGGCTAGGGGCGACTGTAGCGGGCGACGCTGTGGGCGAGGCTGCGGGTGGCGGTCGGCGGGCGGCTGGGGCTGCAGGTGGCGGTCGGCCAGGCGTGCTCGCGCGCGTGCGGGAAGGGAAGGATGGAGAGGTTGAAGAAGTAAAAGAGAAAAATAGGAGATGAAAGGGAAAAAAGAATTTAGTGGGTCCCATGTAAAGATGTCATTTTACAGTTTTATTTATAGCTACCACTGGTGGAAAAAGGGGCTTCCATTCGACCCGTTTGTCTCGAACCAAATTCGATCCGCGACCAAAGGGTTCATCAGTCCCGGTTCATTTGAAAATGTGGGCCAGGGAGCATTAGTCCCGGTTCAAAAGGGACCTTCAGTCCCGGTTTCATCTAACAGCCGGGACTAATGCCCCGTGGACCTTTAGTCCCGGCCCGTGGAACAAACCGGGACTAAAGGTGCCCTTTAGTCCCGGTTCGTTCCACGAGCCGGGACCAATCACCCGTTCAAACGAACCGCCCACTTCGCGCCAGTTATCGATCGACGGCGCTTCGGATCGATCGACGACATTAACGACGACGCTTCGTATATCGTCGTGCTGATCGGGAACCGCCGGCGACGCGTTGGAACTCGATCTGCATTCACATCGCCGGCGTGTGCTCTCTCATCTTCTCCCTCTTTCACTATATAAATCACTCAACATTTGATCATCTTCTTCCCCAAAACATCCCTCTTCTTCTTCCCCAAAACCTCTCCCACACATCACCATACCGCCGGCGCCCGCGAGCTCTCCCTCGGCGACAATGGAGGAGCAACATTGGCCCCGGTCTCGGGTCTACTACGTGGTCATCGAAGAGATGAACTTCACCATCACGGAGACCCTCCGTGCTTCGAGGGTGGAGAAGTGGATCGGCAAGGTCAAGCGCCGGTTCCTCGACGACGCACCGGTCAAGTGCGTGGGCTTGGACTGTGAGTTCACCACTCACGCGCGCCCTCAACGTGCCGATGTCCTTCAACTCTCGGTGGAGTCCGAGGTATTGGTCTTTCAAATTTGCAAGGCCAATGTCGTGCCGCAACTCCTCAAGGACTTCTTGAAGGACACCACCATCAAGTTTGTTGGTGCCGCCATCGACAATGATCTGCGCAAGCTAAGCCCATACGGAATTGTTATTCCGTCCGCATATGATCTTCAACAAGTTGTCCCAAACCCCACTAGCAAGCTAACGCCAAGTCTCTATGATTTGGCCAATGCTACTATTGGAACACATCTTGAGAAGAAGAAGATGGACAACAACAAGAAGAAGAAGGACAAGAAGAAGAAGGACAACAACAAGAAGAAGGGAGAAGAAGAAGAAGAAAAAAAAAGAAAATGAAAAAGATGAGCTAATTTTTGGTTGGGAAAAAGTTCCATTGAGCTTCAACCAACTAAAATATGCCGCTTTAGACGCTCGCCTAGGCTTTGAGATAGCTAGGAGATTCTAGAAGCTAAAGAGCTACAATAGCCATGTTGATCGTCTTAACCTTAATAATTAGGTGGATGATTATGTATGCATGGAAAAATGTTGGATGATGAGTTGCTTGGAAATGTACTCCCTTTGAGAGCCATGTCGATGAGTATATGTTTGGAAAAATGTACTCTCTTTGTTTCGGTTAACAAAGTCTACTAATTTTCGAATTTGTGATTTTTCAAGTATTTTGGCTTTTTTGAATATTTTAATCATCTAAAAATTAATAATTAAATTATACATAAAGATTATTTGAAATTCATTGGTGCTTATTATTCTTAATCATTGTTTCTTATTTTGTGAATTTATTTGGAATTTTAAAAAGTAATATTATATATTACCAAAGTGTATAGGTTAATAGAATAGGTACCATACCATTATCAAGAAGTCGCGAGCGCAGTCTTGGAAGCTAGTAGGGAAGGAATGGAGAAGTTAAGCGTGCTAAGTGCCTGTTTGTTTGGGCTTTTTCTGGCTTTCCACAGAAAAAAGCTGCCCAAACGAACCAAACAGCTTGCTTCGGCTTTCGTGCTTTGACGAAGCCACGGAGCTGTATAGGCAGACTCGGGAAAGCAGGTCTGAAGGTGCTTCCCGCGGCTTCGTGTATAGAGACCGAAACGTTTTCCGCATTAGGACATATCGTTCCGAGCTAATTACAGAAGAATGCCACCGATGAGCCAAATCTTATCCACATCCATCTCCTTCCCCACATTGTCTCTCTATGAAAAAAAGAAAAGGAAAACGCTGGGTCGAGCTCCTGCGCCGCCACTCCCGCACGCAGGTCGCCACGCCGGTGAGCAGCCTCGTCTCCGCCGCCGGAAATCCTCCCTACTACCGGAACTCCTCCCTCCGCCGAGTTGCTCTTCTCCTCCCTCCTCTCCCGACACTCCCTGTCCCAGATCGATGGCCCTCAGATCCCTGGCCGTCTCACCTCCTCTCTGGCCGAGCTCGAGCCCGGCCGACCACGTCCCTGAGCGACAAGAGCTAGGCAGAGGCGAGGCTGCCAACCGTCTATCTCTTGCTATTACCGTTGATTTCTCCTACTCTTGATTGCTCCAACTTCTGTTGTTTTCGCAAGAACGAGTAGAGCTTGGTGTTGGCAGATGACATGTGCTATGCTGTTTATTGATGCTACTGCCGTGATGCGTTGCCTGTGCTATGTACATACCGTGATGGGTTTTTTTCCAACCATTAACTGATATAAGCTAGTATATTTAAAAACAAGTGACACCTCTCCGACTATATGTATTTTAGATAAAGCTATAATTTATCAACTATTTAGTTCGGTCAAGAATAATACAAATTACTAGTGTGCTTACTTTTTGTGTATTCATGGTATTTTGCGGTCAAAAATACGTTAATACACTTAAGTCAGCAACCATGAGGGCATTTCAGACAATTCATCAACACACAGCCAGCCAGCCAGACAACTAGCCAAACGGTTCAACTCAGAACAGCAGCTTTCCCTGCACAGCAGCTTTCTCTGCACAACAGCTTTCCCTGCACAGCCAGCCAGCCACAGCCCAAACAAACAGGCCCTTAAGGGTGGAGCAGTGTGAGGATGGGTGACCGACCGGGAAGTGAGGACCACAAGTACTTGTAATTTGATATATGATATGGAGTGAGAGCCATAAATATCTAATTCTATATGAGAATAGAGATGATTAGATAATAGAGAAATAAAGAAAAATAGAGAAATAAAGAAAATACAGAAATTCTGAAACAGAAAATACAATTTTATACCGAATGGACCTATAGTCCCGGTCCGTGTTAGAAACCGGGACCAAAGGTCCTCAAGCCGCAGCACATGCCCAGGGCCACGTGGCGGACCATTGGTCCCGGTTCATAAACGACCGGGACTAAAGGTTGAAGCCTTTAGTCGCGCTTTATTAGTCCCGGTTGCGGAAACCGGGATTAATGGTCTTTACAAACCGGGATTGAAGGCCTTTTTTCCACCAGTGTACTGATTTGCGCCGCGGCTTTTAAAACTGTAAAATGTGAGTTCAATGTCCTCTACTTGAGTTTTACGGATCGACGATTTACCGGCTCCGCTAGATATGCTCTTAAGCTGCATTCGGCGGTGCCAGAACTTGAGCTACACTTCAGCACTCACAACGGTGTCCGCCTAGTAATCGTGTGGAAGGAAGTCCCTCCGTTCCTAATCTTCAAAGATGATTATTTTACATCTTCCCTTGTTAAATTCACCGAAGCAATTAATAGATTTAACAAGGAACACACACGCTTGCATGCGTCCACTATCGTGGGAATAGCCACGGCAGGTGCTACTGGGGGTAGCGCAAGGGAAGCATGGGGCAAGGGGGTTGCAGCCATCTGCGAATCAAGATTGCAAGGCACGTGGGTTTTACCTAGGTTTGGCCCACCCGGGGAGTAAAGACCTACGTCCTGCTTGTCTAGATTGATTATGAGGGTGTTTACAATGATGGCGAATCCAAGCGCTAGACGTAAGACCATCTCTATGGGGTGTATGATGGAGCGGATCCCCTCTAGGTACCTCTAACTTGGCTTATATATCAGTCACCGGGCTAGGGTTTACAGAGAATAAGACCGAGTCAGTTAGAAACTCAGACTTTGACCTAATCGACTGGACCTAGCTATGTTTCTAGGCTTCGTGTTCTACTCGCCAGGCCTCACGCAGTGGACCTTCCCGTTGTTGTGCCCCCCAAATCAGTCGCTATGTACAAAGTATCCTCTTCATGGACCAGCCACGATTGGCATATCCCCAACATCCATGGAGCTCAACATGTGAACCCACGATCACAGTAATTTTGTTAAGTCTAAGTATCTTGTCCATGATAGTTTTGTACTACCACGGAGTGCCTAGCCGGTGGTCATATCCCCGATCGATGTATTGCCTCTTTCTAGATAGATTATGTGATGATACTATCCCCCTCAATCCCAACCCGGTGCTTTCAACAGCTTTGGCAAACAGTGCCTTATTATGGGCCAAAGCATATGTTAATCGTACTAAAAAAATATTACAAGTTTTAGAGTGATTGGCATTTTTAGGAGCCGTTCGTCCACCCGATCTAACGGTGCTAAAATAGGCGGAACTAGATGGAACAAAACAGACGGAACTGAACGCTGCTAAAAGCATGGGACCGGAACTAAAATTATGTGGGACCGGAACTAAAATTATTGATTTATTCTATTTCATAAAACGCTATTTAGTGAATGACCATCCTTAATTTGTGCGATGGATATTTGTTTTGGAAAATGATCTACGATTCCTTCCATCTTCGCGCGTGTGACACACGTACATGCATGCTTTGTCTCCCTCCTCCCGTCATCTCTGACCTCGAGGTATTCATACCATGCCCAGCTCTTTGGGGCTCTCCTTCGCCTCGACGTTCTCCTCCCTGAGCGCCTCATCGTCTTCCTCGTAGCTAGGCGCCTCGTGCAAACATCCATGTTCCGCCTCACGAGGCGAACTCCTCCTGCAATGTCCGTCGCGGGAACCAGAGCACTAGGAATAGCATGCACCATATCCCGGTGGAGGCACGCTGCATCTTGGACCGCCTCGCCGGAGAGATCTAGGGCGTCCACTGGTGCTACAAGGAGCAGTCGGCGGTGCTACCATCAATGGCCGCCGGAGCTGCAATCCTACACTGCCGGTGCTACCGACAGCGACCGCCGGAGCTACAATCCGTCACCGTGATTCAAGAATCTGCCTCCGACACTAGTGGGGACAGGGCCTATAGTCCCGGCCCGTAAGGGGCTTTAGTCCCGGTTCACCAACCGGGACCAAAGAGGCGGGACTAAAGGCCTCAACTTTAGTCCCGGCCCTGTTCCCAGCCGGGACCAAAGGTGCTCCACGTGGGCGCCTCGCAGCGCCCTCAGGGGCAGGCCCTTTAGTCCCGGTTCTTAACACGGACCGGGACTAAAGAGTTTCTGCAGATTTTGTTTATTTTAGGGTTTTAGGGTTTTAGGGTTTAGGGGTTCGGGAGATTAACGTGATGCCTCGTTTGGTGTTCGGGAATTAGTTTTCATATAATTCTAAATATACATGTTTATGCATATATATATATAAGATTAACTTATCTTACAAACAAGCATATATATATTATATGGAGATCTGAATTATCGGGACTAGAGCCCGTCTATTCGATTACATGGACCAACATCAGTAATGGCCCCTAGCTACACTAAATCGTCCTTTGTCATCTATAGCTTCCGTCCTCAGAAAGGTCGCAAGCTCCTCTGCAACAGCAATCGCGCGTTGCTCTGGTAGGTACTTCTCCCTCATGGCCGTGTACTATATAAGAAGAGGAGATGAATATGAATATCAATCATGATAACAAAGAATGACGGGTAAAAATAGAGGTGTGAATGTTTATTGCTTACGTCATATCTGTAATCCTTGTGCTCAGAGGTAAACGTGCGAATGGTCTCGCAAACATAGTATCCGCATAGATGCGTCCCCCGTGGCTGCTGGTCGCACTTTACGAGAATAGAATATATATAATCAAAATAATAATCTAGCATCATAAATGTATTGAAAATAGAAGTATATCATACTACTACTTACCTGAGCCGCTCTAAAGGTCAGCTTCTCATGCTCGATACCGCCAGTCACGCACTTGAACCGCTTCCAAACCCTGCCCGACAAGGAAAATAATTTGCTAAGTTTTTCATTAATTGATATATCAGAAAATCATCGAAAGAGACCGATAGAGCGCAAGAATGATTGAAATTACCCTTGGAGCATGTCCTGCAGGCTTTGGAACTGTTCCAAGGGTCTCGATAATGGGTCGAAGGCATCAACTCTTCCCTTATCAATTTGAATGTCCAACAGAATCCAGTGGTAGCTGCACATGTATATATATATATATGTGTCAGTAACTTATCAATTACACTTATAAGTGAATGGACACAACAGAGTAAGACCCTCACCTGAAGTTGTATGGAAACAGTATGTGGTCACAGAAATTTTGATCTGTTAGAAACCTTAGAAGGTTTTCCTCCGTCTCCTTGGGGTTATCAGTTTGCGTCTTTATATGTATTTTATCTGGGTCAATAAACCCAATATTTAGGATGTTCCTACTTTTACATTCCAGAATCTTCATTCTGCATAATAGAGTACAAGTCAGAACGGAACAAGTTATATGTAGACAATGAATTGAATTAACTGAACAAGTTATATGTAGACAACGAATTGAAAAACTTACAGACAATAGCAACTCATAAGCGATTTGTCGAGGGCGTCGGCATTGTACATCTGGAAGAGTTCATCAAAGTCGATATGGATGTCTTCGGGGCGGCCGTAGTACTCCCGTGGGACACGCGCCACGATCATCGTTCTCCCATTCTTTGATTCACTTAAGTACCATGTATGCAAGTAACGCATATTTGTTGGGAGATCATCCAACTTATCTTTGCTGACCAAAGGCGCTCCCATGACAAACTGTGGCTTAGGGGCTACCACAGCCTTGGGTAACCTGTCGTCTTGGGAAGCCAGAACGTCTTCAACCGGGATACCCCATTCAGCCGCCCACTTCTTTGCTAATTCCAAATCTAGCCCCTGCACCAGAGAGGGAACATTCTCGGGTAACACCCTGAGGGGTGGGATCGACTGTTTGGCCTGTTGTCCAAGCTGAGGAACGTCTGATCTTTTTTTGCTTGTAGTTGAACTTGATTTGCTCCCACTTGCACTTGCACGTGATCTGCTCTTTTTCCCTTCCTTCTGCAATGTGCGTGTATAGTCGTCAGGCTTATGGTGCAAGTCATACTGTGATGGGTCATGAAGTATTTTGCATATGCTATTTGCTTCTCGGTGTATTCCGGGCGGGGCTCGGGTTCCTTCTTTTTCATCTGCGCATCATAATGTTCCTTTGCTATCCTGGCGTTTTCCTCGTCGGTACGATCATAAGGTCTGATAGGAAGATTAGCATGAGGTACCTTTGGGAGGGGCGACAGTTTGCGCTTTGGGGAGCTCCGTCGCTTAGAACTCATCGACGGAGCGTTCTTGCTGGCACGCTTCCGCTTAGTATCCTTAGCAGGCGGCGGCGGAGACGGCCGACCCAAGTCCGGCGGCGGTGATCGAGATGGACTCGTGTTGTGGTGGCCGTCGTCATGTGGAGGGCTTGGAGGTGATGGAGGTGTAGGTGACCTGCGACGACTCGGAGGCGGTGTTGTCCTTGGGGCCGAGCCTGGAAGCTTGATGTAGTTCTTGTCCCATAGGATGACTCCACCTAGTACTTCTCCGAGTGTCCTCTCATCTTCGGGTCCAGCCATGTCGAGCTCCATATCATGAAACCCCGCCATGATTTCATGCACCCCGACTTTAGCAAAGCCAGCTGGAATCTCACGGCCATGCCAGCGTGCATCAGGGCCAGAAGGTAAAGCTTGTCCGACGGCCACCTTCATGGATATGTTCTTGAATTTCTGATGGAGTTCACATGATGTTGACTCCTTGATTCCATCCACGGGGTAGCCGGGACCGCCCTCTATCATTCTTCGTGCATCGTCGGGCGGGGCCTCAGATTCAGCCACGCTGCTTTTCCGCTTAGATGGGGCGCCGGTAATATCGAGTGCAGGATCTTCCTGGCGCGCTACTCCTCTAAGCTCATCAATCTGCTTCTGTTGCTCGTTAAGCCTGGCAAGCAACTGGTTGAACTTGTCATTCTCCTCATCCTGCTGTCGCTTCTTTGCTCTCGCTCGGCTTCTGTAAGTGTCTTGGTCTCTGGCAAACCCAAGCCACCACGGGTAAGAAGGACCGAAGCCTCGCGTTCGTCCTCCATGTCCGTCATTGCCGAGGACCAGTGTGAGCAAATCTTTCTCTCTATCGGCAGTGAACTGTCTTTTTCCCTCTTTAATTTCTTTCACTATCTTTTTCCAATTCTCCCTGGGTATCCTAAGACCGTCACTGCAGATGAGGTCCCCTGTTTCTTCGTCGTACGAACCACCATGCGCAATGAACCAATTTCTTGCTCTCAATTCCCACTCATCACGGATGGGTTCAGGTACGATGCCTTTAGCTAGCAAATCTTGCTCTTTCTTATCCCACTTTGGGATGGCAGTCTCATAGCCCCCTGGCCCCAGCGTGTGGTGATATTTCTTCTTATCGGCATTTTTCTTGTTCTTTTCTGATAATGCCTTGGCATCTTCTGACTCCTTGTAGTCTTGAAATGCCTTCCAGTGATTCGCCTGCTTGGCTAGATACCCCTCGAATACTGGCACTTTCTTTGTCTTCAGATAGTCTTTCCATAGCTTCTTCTTCCAGCTACGGAACAGTTCGGCCATCTTCTTTAGAGTCCACTGCTTGACTTTGGCCCTCAGTTTTTTTGCGACGTCTTGATTCTCACATTCTGGCAGGTTGAAATGTGACATGAGATCATTCCAAAGATTATCTTTGTACCTTTCGGCGACATAGTCACTATCGGCTGCCCCTTTGCGCTTGTTCCACTCCCGAACGCTGATCGGGACGTGATCCCTAACGAGAACTCCGCATTGCTTCTAGAATGTGTCAGCAGCATTCTTAGGAAGCTTGGGTTCGCCCGTAGGCAATATCACCTCAAAGATGTAATGCGTCCGTGCATCCAACTTTTTAGTCGGGCCTCGTTTCGTAGCTTTGCTCGATGTGGAGGCCTAAGAGGGAGAAACATTCGTCAAATTAATGTATATGTATACAATATAGAGCTATCTCCAATATTTTTCACATATTACAAGTGATTGCCGAATTTCATATGAATACCTCGCCCGACTTTGTTATTTCTCCACCGGCTTCTCCACCGGCTTCTCCATCAGTGGAGCTATCCCCTTCTCCGTCATTGGAGCTATCTCCTGCCCCGTCGGCTTCATCTTCGTGTCGGTCGACCTCCATTCCATCTCCGGAGGGGTTCAGAAACGACGACGGAGATTCAGCTGGTTCAACGTCGGGGGCGTCTTTGATTATATCTTCGAGAAGTTCTTCCTCTTCGAGGTTCCTGCTATGTGGATCCATAGTTTCTGCAAAATACCGACTTTTATATTTCAATTATAGACGCTATATGGAATAATAACTAACAAAATAACCTTACTTATTTTCTAAGTACTAACCCTAACTAATAACAAAACAAATTAACTACTAACTCTAACAAAATTCTAACTACTAAAATTCCAACTACTTCTAACTATAACACTATTACTAACCCTAAAATTCTAACACAATTCTAAATACTAAAATTCTAACTACTTCTATTACTAACCCTAACAAAATTCTAACTACTAAAATTCTAACTAATAACACTATTTCTATTTCTATTACTAACCCTAACAATTAACTAACAATTTTTAACTATTTCTAACAAATAACACTATTTCTATTTCTATTTTCTAACTATTTCTATTTCTATTACTAATCCTAACAATTCACTAAGAATTTCTAACTATTTGTAAAAAATACACTATTACTAACACTAACTATTTCTAACTATTTCTAACAAATACACTATTTCTAACCCTAAAAATTAAAACAAAAACTAACACTAACAATTTCTAACAAATATACTATTACTAACCCTAAAAATTAACTATACTAACTCTAACTATTTCTAACAAATACACTATTTAAAAAAATAAAATAAAATTTCTAACTATTTTCTAACAACTACACTATTTCTAACTATTACTAACCCTAATTAATACTTAACAAAAATTAAAAAAAAACCTTGCAGGAACGGGGGTGGCCGGGCGCGGTGGTGCTGCGGGCGTGTGCGGGCGGGCTCGGAGGCCGGAGCGGTGGCCGGGGCGGTCGCTGTGGGCGGGCGCGGAGGCCGGGGGCGGCCGGAGCGGTGGCCGCCGGTGGGGGCTGTGCGCTGCGGGCGTGCGGGGCGGGCGCGGAGGCCGGTGGCGGAGCAGCGGTGGCGTCGGGCTGGGGCCGGCGGCAATCCAACCGGCGACCGCAACGTTGGGCGCGGCGAGCTCCTCGCGTGTCCGGCGGCGTCGATCGTTTTTTCGCTAAGTGTGAGCGGGTGGGGAAGAAGGAGGGGGCGGCGGCTTATATACCACCCCCCCTTTAGTCCCGGCTGGGGGCTCAAACCGGGACTAAAGGGGGCCTTTAGTCCCGGTTTGAGCCCCCAGCCGGGACTAAAGGGTGGTGGGGGCGGTAACCGCCCGAGCCCCCCCCCCTTTAGTCCCGGTTGGGGGCTCAAACCGGGACTAAAGGTTCATTAAATGCGCGGCAAAGCTAAAATTTTTTCAGTTTTTCATTTCAAATATGAATTTGTAATTTTGAATTGAATAACTTCTGTATATTTTGGAATCTGATAAAACTTTCAAAATGAAAAGTGTTTGAAATTGATTAACTAATTCAAAACCATTTTCTATTTTCAAAATTAATTATTTTAACTATCCAAACTATTAACTATTTTACCATTTTCAATTAAAACTATATTGATTAATATTCTTTTTGTATATTTTAGAATTTGACAAAACTATTAATATGAAAAGTGTTTGAAATTGCTTAACTAATTCAAAACTATTTTCTATTTTCAAAATTAATTATTTTAACTATCCAAACTATTAACTATTTTGCCATTTTTAATTAAAACTATATTGATTAATATTCTTTTTGTATATTTTAGAATTTGACAAAACTATTAATATGAAAAGTGTTTGAAATTGATTAACTAATTCAAAACCATTTTCTATTTTCAAAATTAATTATTTTAAATATCCAAACTATTAACTATTTTGCCATTTTCAATTAAAACTATATTGATTAATATTCTTTTTGTATATTTTAGAATTTGACAAAACTGTTAATATGAAAAGTGTTTGAAATTGATTAACTAATTCAAAACCATTTTCTATTTTCAAAATTAATTATTTTAACTATCCAAACTATTAACTATTTTGCCATTTTCAATTAAAACTATATTGATTAATATTCTTTTTGTATATTTTAGAATTTGACAAAACTATTAATATGAAAAGTGTTTGAAATTGATTAACTAATTCAAAACCATTTTCTATTTTCAAAATTAATTATTTTAACTATCCAAACTATTAATTATTTTACCATTTTCAATTAAAACTATATTGATTAATATTCTTTTTGTATAATTTAGAATCTGACAAAACTATTAAAGTGAGCCGGCTTTTTTTCTAAAGAGCGGTGATGACCGATCCATACCATTCTTCACATCCAGCCATCCATGTAACCGTGTCTGTCGTAGCCATGGAGAATCTTCATCATGCATTACATAAAAGGTTTAATACATTATTACATTATTGCACCAACATTCCTATCTATTATTTCTGTTTTCTTCTGGGTCGTAGCCATGGAGAATCTTCATCATTCAGTAGGATGCTTGGGACAGTTTTCACTTTGAAGGGCGGAATTTCATGAAACTTATTATAATCTACTGGCATGTCTGTCTTGTCATCTACTCCCACGATGTTTCTTTTCCCTGAAAGAACTATGTGGCGCTTTGGCTCATCGGACGATGTCTTCTTTTGCTGATTTCTTTTTCTCGTTTTTGTAGACATGTCCTTCACATGGAAAACCTGAGCGACATCGTTGGCTAGGACGAATGGTTCGTCCATGTACACAAGATTGTTGAGATCCACTGTTGTCATGCCGTACTTTTGGTCTACAACTACCCCGCCTCATGTCAGCTTCACCCATTTGCACCGAAACAAAGGGATCTTAAAAGTAGGTCCATAGTCAAGTTCCCATATCTCCTCTATGTACCCGTAATATGTTTCCAAACAGTGCCCATTCTCGTCTGTTGCATCAAAGCGGACACCACTGTTTTGGTTGGTGCTCTTTTTATCTTGGGCAACCGTGTAAAATGTATTCCCATTTATCTCGTACCCTTGGAAAGTACATATAGTCGAAGATGGTGGCCTGGCCAAACAGTACAGCTGATCTCCAACGGTGTCATCATTCATGAGATGTGTCTGCAACCAACTACCGAAAGTCTTCTCGTGTTCCCCTTTAATCCAAGAGTCAGCCTTCCCCGGGTTTTCGGAGCGTAGAATATTCTTGTGTCTCACGATATACGGAGCCACCACGGTGGAATTGTGTAGAACTGTGTAGTGTGCTTGAGAGAAAGAATGCCCGTCCATACATACTTTTGCTGTCCTTCCTAGTGTGCCTTTTCCTGTCAGCCTACCCTCATACCGAGATTCAGGAACACCAATCGGCTTAAGGTCAGGAAGAAAGTCCACACAAAACTCAATGACCTCCTCTGTTCCATAGCCCTTGGAGATGCTTCCTTCTAGCCTAGCACGGTTACGAACATATTTGTTTAAGACTCCCATGAACCTCTCGAAGGGGAACATATTATGTAGAAACACAGGACCGAGAATTCTAATCTCTTCGACTAGGTGAACTAGGAGGTGTGTCATTATATTGAAGAAGGATGGCGGGAACAACAACTCGAAGCTGACCAGACATTGGACCACATCAATCTGTAACCCTGATAGACTTTCTCGATCGATTACCTTCTGAGAAATTGCATTGAGGAATGCACATACCTTCACAATTGCCAGGCGAACATTTTCCGGTAGAATTCCCCTCAATGCAACCGGAAGCAATTGCGTCATAAGCACGTGGCAGTCATGAGACTTTAGGTTTTGGAATTTTTTGTCTTTCATATTTACGATTCCCTTTATATTCGACGAGAAGCCAGTCGGGACCTTGATACTGAAAAGGACTTCAAAGAAGATTTCCTTCTCTTCCTTGGTAAGAGCATAGCTGGCACGCCCTTGAAACTGCCCTGGATGCATGCCATCTCTTCCTTTATGATGTTCCTGGTCCTCCCGTGCTTCCGGTGTATCTTTTGACTTCCCATACAAGCCCAGGAAGCCTAGAATATTCACGCAGAGATTCTTCGTCAGGTGCATCACATCGATTGCGGAGCGGACCTCATGGACTTCCCAATAGGGTAGCTCCCAAAATATAGATTTCTTCTTCCACATGGGTACGCGCTTATCAGGGCCGTTAGGAACAGGTTGGCTGCCAGGACCCTTTCCAAAGATTACTTTTAAATCTTTGACCATATCAAATACTTCAGCACCAGTACGGATGACAGGCTTCCCCCGGGGTTCTGCCTTGCCATTGAAATGCTTTCCTTTTTTCTTTAAGGGATGCTTGGGCGGAAGAAAACGACGATTATACGGATACACATTCTTCCTACATTTGTCCAGATATATACTTTCTGTCTGATCCAAACAATGCGTGCATGCATTGTATCCCTTGTTTGACTGTCCTGAAATGTTACTAAGAGCAGGCCAATCATTGATGGTTACGAAAAGCAACGCTCGAAGGTCAAATTCCTCTTGTTTGTGCTCGTCCCACACACGTACACCTGGTTCGGCCCATAGCTATAAAAGTTCATCAACTAATGGCCTTAGGTACACATCAATGTCGTTGCCGGGTTGCTTTGGACCTTGGATAAGCACTGGCATCATAATGAACTTCCGCTTCATGCACAACCAAGGAGGAAGGTTGTAGATACATAGAGTAACGGGCCAGGTGCTGTGACTGCAACTCTGCTCCCCAAAAGGATTCATGCCATCTGTACTCAGACCAAACCATAAGTTCCTTGCGTCATCTGCAAATCTCGGGAACTCTCTCTCGATTTTTCTCCACTGCCGACCATCAGCGGGGTGCCTCAACTTATCATCTTTCATACGATCTTCCATGTGCCATCGCAACAACTTCACATGATCTTTATTTCTGAACAGACGTTTCAACCGTGGTATTATAGGAGCATACCACATCACCTTGGCAGGAACCCTCTTCCTGGGTGGCTCACCCTCAATATCACCAGGGTCATCTTTTCTGATCTTATACCGCAATGCAGTGCATATCGGGCATTTATCCATATTCTCATACTTCTCACCGCGGTAGAGGATGCAGTCATTAGGGCATGCATGTATCTTCTGCACGTCTAATCCTAGAGGGCAGACAAGCTTCTTTGCTTCGTACGTGCTGGCGGGCAATTCGTTCTTTCTTGGAAGCATCTTCTTCATCAGTACCAGCAACTTTTCGAATGACGAGTCAGTCACACCGGTCTCTGCCTTCCACTTCAGCAATTCCAGTGTGCTACCCAGCTTCTTCTGGCCATCTTCACAAGTTGGGTACAACAATTTGTTGTGGTCCTGTAACATCTGCTCGAACTGCAACCTCTCCTTTTCTGTGTCGCAGCCTCGCCGTGCTTCAGAAATGACCCGACCAAGATCATCAGCGGGCTCATCTGGTTCCCGTTCTGCACCCTGATCTTCTTCTTCATTGTCTTCCATTGCGGTATCAGCATACTCAGGGAACATAGATCGGTAGTTGTCATCATCGTTCTCTTCTTCTTCAGCGTCGTCTTCCATCATAACCCCTCTTTCTCCGTGCTTGGTCCAAACATTATAGCCCGACATAAAACCGGACCGAAGCAGGTGGCTCTGAATGACTCTTGAGGAAGTGTAATCCTTCTCATTCCGACATTCAACACATGGACAAAACATATAGCCACCACCATGCTTGTTCGCATCGGCCGCATCTCGAAAAGAATGCACGCCTTCTCTGTAAGCGGCTGTGCGTCGATCACCGTACATCCATGGATGGCTCATCTGCGTCATACGACAGTATATCAAACACAATCACGATCCTAAAAATTAGTACCGCACGGTCTAAACGAGGAAATATAGTTGCTAGCCTTTTAGAATAAGTGGAAATAAAGAGGAAGAGGTTTAAACGTGGCTCGGGCATCTCATATCGTAGTTGTGTTCGGTGAACTGAAGCGGCATCGCTCTAACACACATTTCAACAAACACCTCTAGTGCATCCAAGAAAAAAGGAGAGCTATAGCACACACCCACACTCTTCCATCCAAGAAAAATGCAAGGAAGAGGGGAGAGAGGTGCTGTGGCGGTATATATAGGCAGGGACCTTTAGTCCCGGTTTGATACACAAACCGAGACTAAAGGGGGCGCACATGCTGGCCGCTCAGCGCATAGCCCTTTAGTCCCGGTTTGTGTATCAAACCGGGACTAAAGGCTCGTAACGGGCCGGGACCAAAGCCTCCCGGGCGGCTAGGCCATTTTGGGGCGACGTGGCCGGGGCTTTAGTCCCGGCCCAGATGGAGGCCGGGACTAAAGGGTCCAGGCCAAAGGCCAGTTTTCTACTAGTGCGAGCTACAAGCCCCGCCACCGAAGCTGCAAGCCCCCGCCGCCACAGGTGCAAAGGATGGGAGACAGACCTGCATCTGCAATCCCCCACTGCCGGTGCTGTAAGTGTTTGCCATCTAATCTGCAAGGGCGCGACGGTGCTGCTACATCCGCGATGGTCTTTTTCAGCGACGATGAGGGATGCGCGGGACATGGAGGGAGCACTGACAGCGAGGGAGCTGCGGGGAGAGAAGATGGTGAGGGCTCTTCCGCGTCTGCCTCGTCTCCGCCGTCGCCAGCGCGCTCTTCACCAACGACACCACCTGCGTCGTCCTCACCGAGTTCATCCTCAAGGTCGCCAGGCAGAACAACCTGCCGCCATAGCCCTTCCTCCTCGCCCTCGCATCCAGCTCCAACATCAGATCCTCCGCCACGCCCATCGACAACCTGCAGAACCACGTCATCGCCGTCACCAGTGGCATCTCCTTCGGATTCCTTCCTATTTGGCATCTTCCCGCCCCTGATCGTCGGCGTGCTCACCAACAGTCCAACACCTTACACCTGCATCCTTCTCTGCTACTACTGGCGGAGTGGCGGTACCTCTCCATCGAGAAGTAGAGCGACCAGGAGGCTGCCGGCCGTGAGCTCGTGGTCGCCGACAACGAGGTCAGCTCGCACCATTGTCTGCTTCACGCCGGCCAGGATGTCGCAGGCCTCGTCTATCGCAACCTCGATGGGCGGCTGCTAGCGATGATAGGAGGAACCAGCGACCCAAACAAAAAACGATCGGCGGGGCTGACCGATGGCAAGAGGTTTCTTAATCGTTAATCATTGTAACAAATTGTTAAAAGTTATCAGCGACTTAATCCAACGGTTAAAAATATTTTAGAGTTGAGGGAACTGGACGGAACCTAAAAGAGTGAGCTCTCATGATAGAGGTTTTCGCGCCGCTATATATTATATAGCAACCAACTGTCCATTGATACAAGGTGAGGAGGATAACCTTTTACAAAACATATTAAAATAAAAAAGGAAAACACAGAAAACTAAAACTACGAAAAACAAAGCAATGAAACCGAGTAGTATCGGGGCTCCACGATGACGCCCCCAAGAGGGTAACAACGCAGAGCGCCACCGCCGTCGAGACCGCGAGGTCAAGGGTTTTCACCCGGAGCCTTAGCACGGAGAGGGTAGCCTCACTGACGCCCTCAAGAGGTAAATGACACTCGAAGGCATCGCCGACATTCGCGTTAAAGCGCTGAGCTTTCGCCCAAAAAAAATCCTCACACCGCTCTCGAGAACTTAGTCACTCGCTATCTCTGAGTTAGGCCTTCGAAACGCGATTTGGGAGCGGCCAACACCGAAGCACCACCAACACTAGGATCCCCCACCGTTCGCTCCACGCCATCCAAATTGAGAGACCACCACCATTGCCATGTCGCTCACCGTGGAGCCATTCACACAGTCCACCTTCCAAGGCCGCCAACGACATCCACGAACTCGAGCCAAAGCTCCAACCAACGCCACATTGCACGACCCATGAGATGGGCGGGGTAAGTCTCACACGCTTGCAGGCATCAGGCCACACGGCAGCCTAGGGGAGGGGAACTGCCCTCCATCACCAACTGTGAGTGCCGACCAGACGCGGCAACAGTGCCAATTAGGTCAAAGATCAGGCCTAGATCTAGCCCGTCCAAGCCCACACTGGCCAGGCCAAGCCCAGATCAGGCCCAAACGGCTCCGCCGCCGCGCTGCTGCTGCTAGGCCGTTGCGCACTGTCTGCATACACCCCGGGCTCGTCCTACCACTGTCGCTTGCCGTGGAGGCTGTGCCGCCATGCGCCGCCGCCGGAGGCCCTTATCAGCGCCACTGCTGCCTCACTTTCTCCCACCCAGTCACCGGCCAAGGCCTGCGCGCCACTACCGCGCCGCCCGAGGACCAAGCGTGTCACACGCCACCGCCGGTCGAGTCCTTCACCAACCACGAAGAGCACTGCTGCCAGACGCAACTTAGCGCGAGGAGCCCAGACGCCGGGTAAGAAATATCCCGTCGCCGCCGACACCGCACGGGCTTTGCCCGACAGCGGCGAAGGAAAGGGAGGGATAGAGCTGTTGAGTGGCGGCGGCTAGGGTTCCATCTCAGTCGTCCGCGCGGGGGGTGCCGTGATACGGACGAAGCGTTTTGTTTCAAAAAAAAAGTGGACACTTATGCAAGAGTCAGCTCTAATACGTGTTTCTAAGCATTTTGAAAGAGTGAAAGATGAGACATATATTATTAAAGTAGTATATTTCTATAGCTAACTATTATACATATTAACTCTAAATTAACAACAGATAACATGATACTTGGCTTGTAACCATATACTATTGTCCTTGCTCTAATCCTTAATAAAATATTCCAAGCACCAGCTACCTGCATGCTGCCACTAGGTAAAGACGCGCGCATAGAAGGAAGTGAGAGTATGGATAGATTAACCGCAGATTGTCAGCCGAAGAGGATTTGGTGAAAAAAGAGGCTAAATGGATAAAAATAACCTAAACTTGTAACAAATTTAAATAATAAATTTTTAGTGAAAGAATTTCATACGAAAAACCATTTTATGCCGCGTCGTAGGCATGTGCCACACCGTAGGCAGTAGCGCGACACACCATTGTGCCACGCCGTAGAGAGTAGCATTGCACAATTTCTAGTGTCAGAGCATCTCCAACAGACACGCCATATAGGCCGCGCGCTATATAAACTACCGATATGCAGCGCCGGATCGCGAGAACGTTCCTCCAGCAGGCGCTGCAATTTTTTTTGGGCGCGGGCCAGTTTGCCCCATCCTAGGCACTAAAATTTGGGCTTCGGCTCCAGCGCGCGGCATCGGGCGAGGCAGCCGCGAAAAAGACCCGCGTTGAAACTTCCCCCCGCACCTCGCCGCCCCACCGCCGAATCCTCGCCTCCGCGCGGCCGCCGGCGCAATTCCGGCGATGGACCCGTCCTCCAGCACCCCACCGACCCCTCCCTACTCCATTCCCCCTTCCGTCATCGCCGCATCCTCCGTCGCGCCGCCGCCCAACGCGGCAAACCCTAGCGACGCTGGCAACCCGGCCGCCGTGGCGCGAGCTCTGTTTGTGCCGCCACGGCCGACGCTGCACACAAGCGCCGCCACCACGCAGGTGCCCGCCGCGCAGGCCCCCGGCAAGGCGCGGGCGCCGCCGAGGAGGAAGGTGCCGGCGTCCAAACGCCCGCCCACAGCCGCAGGCGCCGGTGGCCCGGCGGCGAAAAAGGTGAAGGCAAGTGTGACCCGCCGCGCGCAGGCTCCGCCGCCGCCTCCACCAATGAACAATCCGCCGCCGGCGCCTCCGTCCGCCGACCCATCCGGCGCACATATGGTGTTCGATGAAGTGTCGGAGAGGTAAAAATCACTTTTTTATCTAAATTTTAGTTTTGTTGCATACGTAGCCGGAGAATCATGAATTTTATTGCAAATGTAGAGTCGATGATGATACTTTCATGGAGACAATGAATGTTGGATCTTCATTTATGCATGGAGATATCATCATTGATGCATGTGAGGAATATGAGGAGGATATTGATGAGGAAGGAGAAGGGTTGATTGGATCGCGCCCTACTGGTCGGTCGGCGAACTACACCATAGCGGAGGACAAGTTGCTTTGCAAGACATGGTTGACAATTGGAATGGATCCAACAACCGGTATCGATCAAAAAGGAGAAACCTATTGTTGGATAATTAGGCACAATTTCCATGAGTAATTCTAGAATATTTGACATGATAACAGCAGCTACTACCATATGTAACTCGAACATACTAGATGTACTAAACAACAAGATGAACGGAAACAAGTAGCAGCTAAACATGTACTCGCAGAACATGATAAATAACCAAACAGGGGCACGTCGCACGTACCGTTCGCTTGCAGATGTAGTCGCAGCAGTAACGTTGTTGATGACAACGTTGGAGAAGACCGGTCGAAGTAGACGGCGATGAAGACGGCGGTAGGCAGCACCGCCCGACTTGGATGGAAGACGACCCGTGGTGAAGAACTCGAGCAGTCGCGCAGAGCGCTTCGCAAAAACCTAATTCGCCCTCTCCCGTACAGGATCGCAAAGGCGAGTGGTTCCGGAGACCTGCTCTCCCGTTCGCCGGTGCACGCCAGCGCTCGGGATGGAGTAGACTACGGAGGCGGCGCAAGCAGCGAGATGTGGCAAAACCCTAGATTGGTTTTAGTATTATGTGCGGCGGTAGCCGGGCAAGAGTTTATATAGGCGGCGTAGCGGAGAAACCCTAGGCAACGTGGACCACGCCCACGTCGCATGCCCGAGTCGGTTACAGCAGCCCACGATCCGGGAGCGACCCGAATCGGCTAGCTGCGACGCGTCCGTCAAGGACTCGGTCAAACGCTCGGTTTTCCTGTGCAGCAAAAAGATAAGCTCGGCTCCGAGGCTCAATTCCGCAAACCGCGGCGCGCGCGCGTCGTGACGTGACGAGACGAGCGAGCGAGGAGGAGGAGGAGCGCGCGTGTGGCACTTCTCTTCTCACTCACTTACCAAGTGGTGCAACACCCCACCTTATATGTTGGTCTACATCTCTCCCAACTTTCCATGTGGGACTAAACTTAGCTCCCACCCGTTGCCTTTGTGCAGCCAATAACTTGGGCTGCATGTCACATGGGCTTACACACATGGGCTTTGAGATTTCTAGGAATTTCTGAAATCTATTATGGGCCACTAGATTTGGGCCCAATATTTCAACAATCCCCCACCAGATCTCAAATGCCCATTTAGAGATTTGCCAAACCTTACTACTTGTTTATATACCAGTGTTTCAGCAGAGACTGTTAAGTTGAACTTCCGCCTAGAACCTTAAGCTACATCTATCAGCAACTTGAACAATGGACTACGCCTTGAATTGCAAGTTTGGTGCATCAAGATTTCACTTAAAGCCATAACCAGTACATGGCTGCCAGTAGCCTACCCCGTGGGTTGGAGCATATGCGTCGTACTCCCTGGTCTCTTCATGAGTTTACTAGAGATCACCCAAATCTCATAGACTGCGACGTTTAACAGTCGGACTTATATAGGTGTGTTCTTTCAAGAATTGCTAATCATAGCCAACAGAAACACATTAAGGCATGTTGCCAACCTGCCTTACAGATTTTGAGAGTTTTGCATCTTCACATAGAGAGGGTTACAGAATACTCTCCTCAGTTAAACCACAAGCTTGTTTTCCCAGGTCCTAATTGACGGGATCTCCGATCATAAAGGTTGGGTTACCACTATGGCATAACATCTATGGGTCTCAAACCCATCTCCCTCGATGCACTGTCTATCACATTGCGTGATAGTCCCTTGGTAAAGGGATCTGCCAGGTTTTTGTCTGTTTGAATATATGTAACAGTTATTACTCCGGAGTTTCACAATTTCCTGACAGACTTCAAACGTCTTTTAACGTGTCTTGATGACTTCGCATTATCCTTAGAATTGTTCACTTTGACAATAACTGTTTGGTTGTCACAATTCAAGAGGATGGCCGGCATAGGTTTTTCAACCACCGGCAAGTCCATCAAGAACTCACGCAACCATTCTGATTCTACAGTGGTTGTGTCTAAAGCAGTAAATTCTGCTTCCATAGTTGACCTCGTCAATATGGTTTGCCTACATGATCTCCATGATACGGCGCCACCTCCAAAGGTAAACACATACCCACTAGTGGCTTTGATATCATCTACATCAAAGATCCAATTTGCGTCACTATATCCTTCAAGCACAGCAGGGTGTCCTGAATAGTGAATCCCGTAACTCATTGTACCACATAGATAGCGCATGACTCTTTCAAGTGCATGCCAATGATCAATACCCGGGTTTGACATGAACCTACTCAACTTGCTCACAGCAAAAGAGATGTCAGGTCTTGTCGCGCTCGCTAAGTACATGAGTGAACCAACGATCTGAGAATATCTCAGTTGATCTGTTGGTTCTTTCTTGTTCTTACGTAATATCACACTGGGATCATAAGGTGTTGGAGAAGACTTGCTATCAATAAAGCCAAACCGGCTCAAGATCTTCTCAACATAGTGGGATTGTGATAAAGTAATCCCACTCTCGTTCTTATTCATCTTGATGTTCAGGATCACATCAGCTTCTCCCAGATCTTTCATATCAAAGCACTTTGACAAGAAAGTTTTGACATCAAGTATCACTTTCATGTTTGTACCAAAGATGAGAATATCATCAACGTACAAACACAATATAACACCTTCGCCCCCACCATGGCGATAGTATACGCACTTGTCAGCCTCATTAACGACAAAGCCAACAGAAGTTAAAGTTCTGTCAAACTTCTCATGCCATTACTTAGGTGCTTGTTTTAGGTCATATAAAGATTTTAGCAACTTACACACCTTTGTCTCTTCACCTTTTACCACAAATCCATCAGGCTGATCCATATAGATTTCCTCTTCCAACTCTCCATTGAGGAAAGCTGTCTTTACGTCCATTTGATGAACGATAAGACCATAAGAGGCAGCCATGGAAAGTAGTACTCGAATGGTGGTTAGTCTTGTGATAGGTGAATAGGTGTCAAAGTAATCTTTGCCTTCTCTCTGTGTGTAGCCTTTCGATACAAGTCTCGCCTTGTACTTCTCAATAGTATCATCAGGCCTTAGCTTCTTCTTGAATACCCACTTGAAGCCCACAGGCTTACAGCCATGGGGGCGCTCTGATAATTCCCATGTTCCATTAGAAAGAATCGAGTCCATCTCATTTTGGACAGCTTCTTTCCAATCATCTGCATCTGGTGATGCATATGCCTCAGCAATGGACTTGGGAGTATCATCCACAAGGTACACAATGAAATCATCACCAAAGGACTTTGCAGTCCTCCATCTCTTGCTCCTTGTAGGAGCTTCATTGTCATCCTTCTCATGAACGTTCTAAAAAACATTCTCATGTGGTTGCTCAAAATAATCATCAGATGCACTAGATTCAGGAATTATCTCAGAAGAAAATCTAGCAGTGCTATGCATATCTTTCATAGGAAACATATTCTCAAAAAATGTTGCATCATGAGATTCCATTATAGTGTCAACATACATATCAGGTACCTCGGATTTGACTACTAAAAATCTATAACCAATGCTCTGCTGAGCATAACCTAGAAAGATACAATCCACAGTCTTTGGTCCAAGTTTGCGTTTCTTTGGGATGGGAATGTTGACCTTCGCCAAGCATCCCCAAGTGCGCAAATACGAAAGTGATGGCTTTCTCCCAACCCACTCCTCATAAGGGGTTTTCTCTTTATTCTTGTTAGGAACTCTATTCAGGACATGACATGCAGTCAACAAAGCCTCTCCCCCCCACCATGCCTTCGATAAACAAGCAGTGTCGAGCATGGAATTCACCAAGTCAGACAGCGTGCGGTTTTTCCTCTCGGCCACCCCATTAGATTGGGGCGAGTAGGGAGGCGTCCTCTCATGAATAATACCGTGTTTCTCATAGAATTCGTCAAAGATTTTAGGAAAATACTCTCCACCACGATCCGACCTAAGATGCTTGATCTTTCTCTCTAGTTGATTTTCAACTTCGGCCTTATAAATTTTAAAGTAGTCTAAAGCTTCATCTTTAGTTTGCAACAAGTAAACATAGCAAAATCTAGTCGCATCATCAATCAATGTCATGAAATATCTCTTTTCGCCTTTTGTCAACACACCATTCATCTCGCATAGATCAGAATGTATGAGTTCTAGTGGTGCCAAGTTTCTCTCCTCGGCCACCATATGAGGCTTATGAGGTTGCTTCGATTGCACACAACTGTGGCACTTAGAACCTTTGGCAATAGTGAATTTCAGAATTAAACTCATGCTGGATAACCGAGACATCAAACCAAAATTAATGTGACATAAATGAGAATGCCAAACACTGGTATCATCATTAACACCGCCACAAATATGGTTCACAGATTTATTACAGAAATCTGAAAGTGAAAAGCGGAACAAGCCTCCGCACTCATAGCCTTTTCCAATAAATTGTCCATGCTTGGAAATGACTACCTTATTCGACTCTAAAACAACCTTAAACCCATCTCTGCAGAGAAGGGAACCACTAACAAGATTCTTGTTCATAGAAGAGACATGCTCCACGTTCCTCAGCTGCACGATCTTCCCCAAAGTGAACTTCAGATCTACCGTGCCAACACCACGAACAGAGGCATGTGACCCATTGCCCATTAGGACGGAGCAATCCCGTGCGGCCTGGTAAGAAGTGAACATAGATATGTCAGCACACATATGAACGTTAGCACCCGTATCAATCCACCAAGAGGGAGATTGAAATACCGAAAGAACAGTAAATAGATTACCATACCCATCAGTATTGCTAGCAGTCATGACATTGACATTCTTGGCCCTTTTCCCTCTGCGGTCTGCGCGTTCTGGGCATTCCTTGGAAAAGTGGCCGGGCTCTCCACAAGTGAAACAAGTCAGATCACTCCCGTCCCTGTTCGGCTTCTTCTTCTTGAAGGTTGTAGTCTTTACAGGCTTGTTGAAAGAGGGCTTGAAGTTCCCTTTATTCTTGCCTGAGGATTTGCCTTTCTGCTGCACAAAGTTAGCAGTAGCATGACCCTCTCCTTTCTCAGTAGTGTCCTTAGCACGAGCCTTCTCCTCAACATCAAGGGATGCTATCAGATTTTCAACTGATATCTCCTGTCTCTTGTGTTTGAGAGTTGTGGCGAAGTTCCTCCATGAAGGGGGCAACTTAGCAATAATGCAACCCGCCACAAACTTGTTGGATAAGGCACACTTAAGGAGAGCTCTTTGGCAATGCACTGTATCTCATGAGCTTGTTGAACCACAGGAAGGTCCTTAGTCATCTTAAAATCATGAAAGCTCTCCATGATGTACAGTTCACTGCCAGCATCTGCAGCACCAAACTTGGCGTCCAGTGCGTCCCAGAGCTCCTTCCCGTCTTTTATGTGCATAAACACATCACACAGACGGTTAGCAAAAATGCTCAGAATGCATACCACAAAGACAGTAATGGCTTTCTCGAACTTTTTCTGATCATCCTCAGACATAGTTCCTTCAGGTTTGCCTTTACTAATCTGGAACACTTTTATCGTGGTCAGCCAAAGCTCAGCTTTGTACTGCCACCTCTTGAAGTGCACACCGGTAAATTTATCCGGCCTCAGTGCATCGGTAAAACCAGCCATTGATAATTCAGGAAATTGCCTACAATTAGGTTTTTGGATTGTTGGATAATTAGGCACAATTTCCATGAGTAATTCCAGAATATTTGACATGATAACAGCATCTACTACCATATGTAACTCGAATATACTAGATGTACTAAACAACAAGATGAACGGAAACAAGTAGCAGCTAAACATGTACTCGCAGAACATGATAAATAACCAAACAGGGGCACGTCGCACGTACCGTTCGCTTGCAGATGTAGTCGCCGCAGTAACGTTGTTGATGACAACGTTGGAGAAGACCGGTCGAAGTAGACGGCGATGAAGACGGCGGTAGGCAGCACCGCCTGACTTGGATGGAAGACAACCCGTGGTGAAGAACTCGAGTAGTCATGCAGAGTGCTTCCCAAAAACCTAATTCGCCCTCTCTCGTACAGGATCGCAAAGGCGAGTGGTTCCAGAGACCTGCTCTCCCGTTCGCCGGTGCACGCCGGCGCTCGGGATGGAGTAGACTACGGAGGCGGCGCAAGCAGCGAGAGGTGGAAAAACCCTAGATCGGTTTTAGTATTATGTGCGGCGGTAGCCGGGCAAGATTTTATATAGGCGGCGCATCGGAGAAACCCTAGGCAACATGGGCCACGCCCACGTCGCACGCCTGAGTCGGTTACAGCAGCCCATGATCCGGGAGCGACCCGAATCAGCTAGCTGCGACGCGTCCGTCAAGGACTCGGTCAAACGCTCGGTTTTCCTGTGCAGCAAAAAGATAAGCTCGGTTCCGAGGCTCAATTCTGCAAACCGCGGAGCGCACACGCGTCGTGACGTGTCGAGTCGAGACGAGCGAGCGAGGAGGAGGAGGAGGAGCGCGCGTGTGGCACTTCTCTTCTCACTCACTTACCAAGTGGTGCATGATACGTTTCAAACGTATCTATAATTTTTGATGCTCCATGCTTGTTTTTACACCATTTGCCTTGTGTTTCGTTAAACTTCGTGGCGTTTTTATGCGATTTCTGGAACTAACCTATTGACAAGATGCCACAGTGCCAGTTCCCTGTTTTCTGCTATTTTTGTGTTTGAGAAAAGCTACACAGGAAATATTCTCGGAATTGGATGAAACAAGTTCCAGAACTCCTATTTTTCCCGGACGAAGGACGAGGACCGAAAGAGAGCCGGAGGGGGGCCAGCCTCACAAGAGGTGGGCGCGGCCCAGCCCCTGGCCGTGCCTCCTATGGGTGAGGAGCCCATGGCTGCCCCCTGACGATGCCCCTTCGCCTATATAAAGCCTCGGGACGGAAAACCCTAGGGGAATCGACAATTTTCCAGAAAGAGTTCCGTAGCTCCGCCGCCACCGCCAACGAATTTCGGGGGACAGAAGTCTCTGTTCCGGCACCCTACTGGGACGGGGAAGTGCCCCCGGAGCCATCTCCATCGGTCTCCATCGCCGTCTCCGTCGTCTCCATCGACCTCGCCGCCATCTCCATCACCTTGTTGTCTCCTATGATGAGGAGGGAGTAGTTCATCCCCGGGGCTGAGGGCTCTACCGGTAGCTATGTGCTTCACCTCTCTCTCCCATGATGTGATCTTTATGTGATCGTGAGCTTTGTATCATGTTGAATAAGTAGATGTTACTCTTCTTCATTATGTGTACTCTAGTGTGTTATTAAAGTAATCTATTCCTCCTGCCATGGTGTAACAGTGACAGTGCGTGCATCATGGTGGTACTTGGTCTAGGCTACGATTGTGATCTCTTATGGATTATGAGAATAATTATCACTATGATAGTATTGAAGTGATCTATTCCTCCTTTCATGGTGTAATGTTGACAGTGTGTGCACCGTATTAGCACTTGGTCTAAGTTGCAATAATATCTATCTTGAGTTGTGATTTGATTTGGATATCTCTATGAGTGGTGTTTGTCAAGTACTTGATGAACTTTAAGGAGTGCTTCGTAGCCCTACGCAATGATTAGTGTTATTCAATAGGAGAGTAATTCAGAGTACCATAGTGAAGAGAAGTTATTTATTTGTTCAATTATGTTATATTTGTTGGGAGTGTGTCCACTAGTAAAAGTATGATCCCTAGGCCTTGTTTCCAAGCATTGCACACCGTTTACTTACTGTTTTGTTACATGTTTCCTCGCAGCGATATTTATTTCAGATCACATTTACTACTCATAATCATCACTACTACTTGTATTTCACTATCTCTTCGCCGAACTAGTGCACCTATACATCTGACAAGTGTATTGGGTGTGTTGGGGACACAAGAGACTTTCTGTATCGTAATTGCAGGGTTGTTTGAGAGAGATAGCTTTGACCTCTTCCTCCCTGAGTTCGATAAACCTTGGGTGATCCACTTAAGGGAAACTTGCTGCTGCTCTACAAACCTCTGCACTTGGAGGCCCAACACTGTCTACAAGAATAGACGCGTGCGTAGACATCAAGCTCTTTTCTGGCGCCGTTGCCGGGGAGGTAAGGTAAAAGGTACTCGCATCCTCCTGTGTGAGTGCTCGGAGTTATTTTCTTTAGATTCTGCAATTATATCTTTTTGTTTCTTGTTTTTATTTTCACTAGTTAGGCTTAATGGAAAATAAAGAGTTCTTTAGTCTTTTTTCTGAGTTTAGATTTGAAGAGAAAATTGAAAAACCTTTGGAGCTTATTTCGCATAGCAATGTTATTAGTACGAATGCTTTGAATCCCGTTATTGCTAATGCTATGGAAAAGTCTAAGCTTGGGGAAGCTGGTTTTGTTAAGCATGATATTTTTAGTCCCCTAGCTTTAGTGGAGAAAGTTTGCTCTGATGATATTTTATCTCCCATACGTGATGTTTCTAATGATGCTTGTGCTCCTCATCCTTTTGAAATACCTATGAAGGTTGTTGAACGTGTTATGAATAACTGCTATTTAGGAGATGGAACTGTCCATCCTGGTGATCATTTGCTTTTTATACATGAATTATGCGAGTTGTTCCAGTGTGCAGGTATTTCAATGAACCAAGTTAAGAAGAAGCTATTCTCTTTATCACTGAAAGGCAGAGCTGAGGAATGGTATAGAACACTGAAGGATGGTCGATCTATTGACTAGGAGGAAATTGTACCTCTCTTTTATTCTAAATTCTATCCTTCTAGTCAGGTTTATAAAGATAGGAATTACATTTATAATTTTCATCCGCACGAGGGAGAAAGCATTGCCCAAGCGTGGGGAAGATTGAAGTTACTAATGCACAAATGTCCTATTCATGATCTTCCCTGTAATATTGTTATTAATAATTTTTATGCAAGGCTTTCAGGATATTACAAGGACTATCTAGATGCATGCTTTGATGGATCTTTCACAAGCAAGGATGTTGACATCAAGTGGGATCTGCTTGAAACAATTCAAAACAATATTGAAGGTTGGGATAGAGACAAAGGTAAAGGATCAGGTATGAATTACGAGTTTGATTGCATTAAGTCTTTCGCTAAAACTGCTGATTTTCAAGATCTTAGTGCTAAGTATGGTCTTGATCCTCAAATTATGGTTGATTGCTTTAAAGCCTTTGCTTCCCATATGAATGTTCCTAAAGGAAATGGGGACGTGTATCATGAACCTTTTAAGGACACTTGCATAGAAAGTGATATTTTTGTTGATGATTGCAATAAACATGCTCAAACTTCTAAAAGTACTATTTCTTATAAGCATGTTAATTTTTGTGGAATACATAGACCTTGTGAACAGAGTTACAACAAGGAAGATTATTGCATCACCCACGCAAATGAAGAAACCAGTATGTGGCTCAAGGATCTAGATGTGCTTGGTGAAAGGGTTTGTGAGCTTTATCTTTTTCTTTAT
Source organism: Dactylis glomerata (assembly GCA_007115705.1). Lineage (NCBI taxonomy): Eukaryota > Viridiplantae > Streptophyta > Magnoliopsida > Poales > Poaceae > Dactylis > Dactylis glomerata. The sequence continues at coordinate 15,069,822 of QXEO01000541.1, read as the reverse complement.
GAATTTTGCGGTGAAAAGGGGCACTTTAATTTTCAATGCCCAATTAATCGAACGAGTACCACAGATTTGTATTGTGATGATAAGATTACTTTCAATCAGTATGATGAGCTTACTTTGTTTTTGAATTGTGAAGAGATATCTAGAAAGATTGCTTTGGTAGACATGAATGATGTGGATATTAATAGCACCCTTCGTGGTTGTCGTCTCTATTGTGCGAAAGATTGCCTCGCAAATACTTACTTACAAGATCTTATAAAACATGATGTTTTGCCAAGCTATGACAGGACTAACAGATGTTTCGATATTATTAATAGAGAGGAGGAATCCTCCAAAGTTTCTTCTGTTGTTTCTGTCAGCAAACCAGATTATGTGGAGAAGATGCCTTTCCCTCCTAAAGAATATGTGGAGAAGATGCCCTTCAAGTCTCTCCCTCCTAAAGGAGAGAGTAAGAAGAGTATGAAGAAGAAGAATAAGAGGAGTAAGAGGCGAGAGGACACGGTATTTTTCCCTAAGTGTTATGATCCTGCTATAGATTATGATAATTCTGATTGGGATGATGTTCCTATGCCTGTTACCTATGTTAGTGATCATGATTGGGAAAAGCACTCTACTTTTGATATTGAAAATCTTTTTGGTACCAATTCTAAGGTTAATAATTGTTGTACCATTAGTACTATCCATGCTCCTTCTTATGATGATATGTTTGATGAATATGCTTTGCGAAATAGTTGCTCTCTAGCTTGTGATGATACTAAACCTCTAGTTTATGATGGTTATGATGATGAGTATAATATTTTCAGTTCACCTACTTTTGAGGATAAAAATAGTTATGATTACAATATGCCTCCTATTTTTGATGATTATGGTGATGAGAATAATTATTCTATTGAATCTGCTCCTACTACGATTGTTCATGTGGGGAGTATTAATCCTTTTATGCATGTGGCTCATGATAGGGAAGCTTTATGTGATAGTTATATTGTTAGTTCTATTCATGATGCTACTAAAAGTTATTATGAGAGAGGGAAATATGGTTTGATGGATCTCAACAATATTAAGTTTCCCCTCTTTATGTTGCAAATCTTGAAGTGGCACTTGTTTTATCTATCCATGCTTGCTACTATGTGCCTCGTTGATTTATTTTCTTACAAGATTCCTATGCATAGGAAGTGGTTTAGATTTAAATGTCTTTCATATCTGCTTTTTGATGCTCTCTATTGCTTTAAGTTCCTATATGACGCCTTTGCCTCAAGCTATATGGCGCCCACATGAGCATCTTTGCAAATTACTGCGCCTAGCTCAAAGGCGTTAAAGAAAAGCACTCTTGGGAGATAACGCAATATTTTATTTTCAGTACTTTTTCTTTTATTTTAGTTTTGGAAGTCATTACTACAGTAATGACCGCTCCTTATCCTTTTTATTTCGTTGTTGTGCCAAGAGAAGCCTCTAATTTGAGTGAGGTAAGATTTGGGGATGTTGCTGTCCTAAAACTGTTTTCGGTGCTGCACCGTAAAAATTCGTGAAAATTCTCTGTATATCTTTTGGACCTGTGATTTCTTGTGCATATGTCCCAGGTTATATCCAAACTTTCATTAGTTGAACACTTTTTGATTTGAGCAACAGAAAACCCCTCAAAAATTTGATCTTTGTCAGCTGTTCTGTTTTGACAGATTTCTGCCAATATTTGTGTTTGCCGCTTTATCGCTTTCTTTTTGAGTTCTTTTGATCACGGAACTTTTGGGGAAGTTGCTACAGTAGTTTATACCTTATATGTGGGGGTTTTGAGTTGAAACCTGAAGCAAAAAGGGTTGATTCAATGTTACGCTTACACTAATGTTGCTAATAGATTTGTGTTTAGTTTTGTATGAAGGAAGTTTTCAAGTGTAGGGATTGGAGAATGATGAGATGAGATGAAGAATGGACAAAAGCTCAAGCTTGGGGATGCCCATGCATCACCCCAAGAAATATTCAAGAATTACAAGCGTCAAAGCTTGGGGATGCCCCCGAGGCACCCCTTTCTTCATCGGCAAAAATCAGGTCACCTTTCAAAACACTATATTTTTATTGCTTCATGCACTATGCGTTTTTCTTGGAGCGTCAGTTGTTTTAGTTTTTAGTTTTCTTTTGTTTTGTTTGCTGCAATAAATGGTTAGATCACATCATGTTTCTTTTGGAGGAGATGAACTCGTTTTTCATTGCCAAGAACACTCTAGTTTTCACTCTTATCGTTCAACGAGTGTTCTCCTTTTCTGCTACTGTGTTTGGTTTTTGATTTTCGCCTTGATATGTGTTCTGATCTTCTTATATGTTTTCATCAAGGTGTATTTTTACTTCTGGTCCATGTTGGTTTTCCTCAAAAGAGTTATCTCAAAAAAGGTTTGAATGGTGTTGGAAAATAGAAAATTTTCATGCAAAAAAGTGGTACAAGAAGGAGCTTGTGTAGACTGCGGCCTAGACTTTTTCATGTCGTGCTTGATGTCTTTTTGATAGTATGCTTAGTGGTTTTGCTGTAGCATGACTTGTCTCAAATAACTGAGATTGCTTAATGAGCCTTTGAAAAAAAATCATGCGTTGTTTTTATCGTTTGGAAGCATTATTTTGGTTTTCTCCTTGATGCTTTATTTGGGTTGACTTGGCGCATGCTTACACATGTTAGACTCTTACAAAGTCGCCAATAGCCTCTATGATCATTTAGTTTTTGACTTTTGATGCCATCTTATGCTTGTTTTAATGTCGCTTTGTCGCTTTGCATGATTATGGTCGTTATTGCTCTCTTAGTTGGTCGCTCCCAGTCTTTTGCTAGCCCTCGCCTTGTACTGAGTTTGAGCTCTACTCGTGCATCCAACTCCTAAAAACCAAGTTTGCCAAAGTGTCCACCATACATACCTACTAGCAATTTGCTACTCCAAGTAAATTTGACTTGCTTTTATTTTCCCTTCAAATTAAACTCTTACCAGTGTTATGCGAAAATTGGTCAGTAAAGCTCTCACGAACCGGAAGGCACACTTTACTTTTTCTTGTTCTTAAAAATTTGACATTGTGGTCTCTTATGTTGAGTTGGTATGCTTGCAAGTTGTAAGTTGGAGACTAGCCCAGCCATGCCGTTATGGGACAAGCTTTCAACATTGCACTTCTTATTGAGTTGATATCGTGATCTTTTGTTTATGGATGCCCGCGGTGTGAAATTAATTGGGAATCTTGTGGGGATCATGGAGTTTGTATATGTGTTTGGGAAACGCCTGGGCCGCCAATCTAAGCCATGCATAATTCATGGTGGAAATTTGCAGCATACCCATGGTGGACATTCGACGACGCATCTCACAATAAAAAGCTAAATAAATGGCAAATAAAAGAGATGTCGAGGTGTTCATTGTCTGCTTTTCCTGTCATTTTGATGTGGGCTTGTTCCATGTCATCGGGCACGGAGGTACCCCGTTGGCGGTTTTCGATGATACATATATACTTACAATGACAAGAGCGTTGCTTGGGACTCTAAGTTGAGTAGCATGAGGTTTGGGTACTCGTATTCACGGGACACGAGGTTTTCGACTTATGATTTGTCAAGCATATGCATCATAATTGTTCTCGCATTAACTTTAACCATTCAAGATGCTTATGATGGGGGCAATGAGAGCTCAAAGCCGGTAAGTAACATAATTTTTGAAGGTTATAAAACTTGCAATCACTGCTTCCCTCCGTGAAGGGCCTTTCTTTTACTTTTATGTTGAGTCACCACCTTCTATCTTTATGCAGCATTAAGAGAGCATAGTTGTCATTCTTAGTGTAATGTGCACTGTCCCAAAGTTTTCATTGATTGATTCATATTGTTGGTTTCACTTGTTCTCAAATTATTTGTATCTAGTCGCCCTCTTAAACTTGAAGGTGTCCTATGCATTCATGTTTTGCTCTCCATGAAGGACAAGCTAAAAACCATTTGTATATTTTCCCTTACGATTTGAACACACGTTTGACTTTCATTGTTTCATTTTCATGATCTTTTGTTTGTGTTCATTTTCATGTTTTAACATGGTTGCTAAGTTTCTATTATCAAGATTATGTCTTTCATGCCCATGTTTTATGTTCTTTGATCTCAGCACTCAATGCTTTACCTATATGATCAAGATTGTGATGGTGCATGTCACCTCAAAAATTATTTCTTTTGTTATCACTTACCTACTCGAGGACGAGCATGAGTTAAGCTTAGGGATGCTGATACGTCTCAAACGTATCTATAATTTTTGATGCTCCATGCTTGGTTTTACACCATTTGCCTTGTGTTTCGGTACACTTCGTGGCATTTTTATGCGATTTCCGGAACTAACGTATTGACAAGATGCCACAGTGCCAGTTCCCTGTTTTCTGCTGTTTTTGTGTTTCAGAAAAGCTACACAGGAAATATTCTCGAAATTGGACGAAACAAGTTCTAGAACTCTTATTTTTCCCGGACGAAAGACGAGGACCGAAAGAGAGCCGAAGGGGGGCCAGGGGCCAGCCTCACACTAGGTGGGCGCGGCCCAGCCCCTGGCCGCGCCCCCTATGGGTGAGGAGCCCCTGGCTGCTCCCTGACGACGCCCCTTCGCCTATATAAAGCCTCGGGACGGAAAACCCTAGGGGAATCGGCAATTTTCCAGAAAGAGTTCCGTAGCTCCGCCGCCGCCGCCAACGAATTTCGGGGGACAGAAGTCTCTGTTCTGGCACCCTGCCGGGATGGGGAAGTGCCCCCGGAGCCATCTCCATCGGTCTCCATCGCCATCTCCGCCGTCTCCATCGACCTCACCGCCATCTCCATCAACCTTGCTGTCTCCTATGATGAGGAGGGAGTAGTTCATCCCCGGGGCTGAGGGCTCTACCGGTAGCTATGTGGTTCACCTCTCTCTCCCATGATGTGATCTTTATGTGATTGTGAGCTTTGTATCATGTTGAATAAGTAGATGTTACTCTTCTTCATTATGTGTACTCTAGTGTGTTATTAAAGTAATCTATTCCTCCTGCCATGGTGTAACGGTGACAGTGCGTGCATCATGGTGGTACTTGGTCTAGGCTACGATTGTGATCTCTTATGGATTATGAGAATAATTATCACTATGATAGTATTGAAGTGATCTATTCCTCCTTTCATGGTGTAATGTTGACAGTGTGTGCACCGTGTTAGTACTTGGTCTAAGTTGCAATAATATCTATCTTGAGTTGTGATTTGATTTGGATATCTCTATGAGTGGTGTTTGTCAAGTACTTGATGAACTTTATGGAGTGCTTCGTAGCCTTACGCAATAATTAGTGTTATTCAATAGGAGAGTAATTCAGAGTACCATAGTGAAGAGAAGTTATTTATTTGTTCAATTATGTTATAGTTGTTGGGAGTGTGTCCACTAGTGAAAGTATGATCCCTAGGCCTTGTTTCCAAGCATTGCACACCATTTACTTACTGTTTTGTTACATGTTTGCTCGCAGCGATATTTATTTCAGATCACATTTACTACTCATAATCATCACTACTACTTGTATTTCACTATCTCTTCGCCGAACTAGTGCACCTATACATCTGACAAGTGTATTGGGTATGTTGGGGACACAAGAGACTTTCTGTATCGTAATTGCAGGGTTGTTTGAGAGGGATAGCTTTGACCTCTTCCTCCCTGAGTTCGATAAACCTTGGGTAATCCACTTAAGGGAAACTTGCTGCTGCTCTACAAACCTCTGCACTTGGAGGCCCAACACTGTCTACAAGAACAGACGCGTGCGTAGACATCAGTGCAACACCCCACCTTATATGTTGGTCTATATCTCTCCCAACTTTCCATGTGGGACTAAACTTAGCTCCCACCCCTTGCCTTTGTGCAGCCAACAACTTGGGCTGCATGTCACATGGGCTTACACACATGGGCTTTGAGATTTCTAGAAATTTCTGAAATCTATTATGGGCCACTAGATTTGGGCCCAATATTTCAACACCTATTGGATGAGGATGAAGGAGTACTTCGACGCCAACAACACAAGTGGGAGCGAGCGACCATGCGTTCTCTTCGGTCTCGTTGGTCGGGCATCAACACCGATTGCCAAAAGTGGTCGGGCGTGCTAGCGCAAGTTGATGTCATTAACCCAAGTGGCACAAATGAGATGGATATGGTAAGCAATTCTACTAATCTATTCTCTTTTGCTTGAGATGGATATGTTGAGCATATGGCGCGCTTGAGATGCATACGGTTATTGTTCATATACCAACACCCACGGTCGGCATGTTTGGAGGAGGCATGGCCGGTATGGGAGGCATGGCCGCCATGGGAGGCATGCCCGACATGGCCGCCATGTGAGGCATGCCCGGCATGGCCGCCATGGGAGGTATGCCCGGCATGGCCGCCATGGGAGGTATGCCCGGCATGGGAGGCATGCCCGGTATGGGAGGCTATGGAGGCATGGCCGGCTATACAGGAGTCTCCGGAGGGACTATGGGAGCATCGGTGAGTGGTGTGTATGGAGCCATGGGAGCACCACCGGGAGGATTCGTGCCCTCTTTAGATCCTACCATTCCTCCTTCAACCCAAGATGTTGATGAAGAAGAAGCAAAAGAAGGCGATGACTTGGAAAATGCGGAAGTGTGAGATTCTATCTTGCATTTGATATGCAAATTGTGTGTTGCACTTTGTGTCTATTTGAACCATATGTTGTGTGTTGTTGTTGAACTACGTCGTGTTGTGAGTTGTTCTTGAACTATGTGATATGTGTGTTGCACATTGTGTCCATTTAACTATGGTAGATCATTTGTTTCATGATTTTTATGTGAGGATTTGATCTTGTTGAATGCATAGGAGTGTAGAATGTTATTTTCCGCCGGCGCGCGCGCTGTATTTTGTAGCACCCGACGGAGGAGCATTTTTTTGCGCTCGCGAACACGCTCTAGTTTAGTGCCTCTGGTGGGGGAAAATCCAGGCCAGCGCGCCGCAAACGTTTACAGCGCGGATGGGACGACATATAAGGCGCCAAAATATTGTGCACCTATTGGAGATGCTCTCACGCCATTGCCTACGGAGTGGCACAATAGTGTGCTGCGCCATTGCCCACGGCGTGTGCCACGCCACTGTCTACTACGCGGCAGAAAAGGGTTATTTCTGTGAAATCCTTTTGCTGAAGCTTTTTTTTACAAGTTTGGATTATTTTTATTCATTTTGCCCCGCTAAAAGACCCCATGATGATCCGGGCTCGCGATCCGCCGGCACGCATGATGTGGCGTGCAACCAAATCCACTGGTTCACCTGCCATGCCACGACCATCACCAATCCACCATGAATGGATGAATCAGAGGGGCGGCAGAGAGCCCAAGAAAGAAGAAATAAAGAGACGAATTGAAAGAGGAGATGCATGCATGCCAACTGCTGCAACACTAGTACAGTTGCAGGCACTACTCCATTGGCGAATTACTAGCAGGTGTCATGGCTCCCCAGCGATTCTCCGCGGAAGAGACAAACTCTTCTCCGGGCCGTGCGACTGAAAGCATGCTATGGAACTGTGGACATGGGGGTGCGGACGAGAAAAAGGAAAGGAATGAAGGGCGCATAGCACTTGTATGGGGGACGACGCAGATCAGCGGTGTCAATCGAGGTTGATGCAGCCTTAATCCTTTCATGGAGCTTCTTGGATGGGCGTCCATGGCGTCTTGCCAAAACTGCTGGTTTTCTGTCTCTATGAACAGCCCCAAATATCACTAGCAAGTAGCAACAGCTGCTGTTCTGTGTGTGCGAACAAGTAGAGTCAAATGAGATCGAGCAGCAATAGATCATGGATCACTGACGGACGATCGGATTGTTTAGTTTGTCTCTGTCTCTTGATTAAGTTCAGATGGCGAACCAACAGGCAAGATGTGCCCAGTTCAGATGGCGACCCAGTATGTGCCCACACTCACACTGCATGCGTATATGTTCAGGGGCCGGGACTGATGGATTTTCACTGTTAATTTCAGTTATTCTTCTGGGGCACAAGTGACCAGATGGATCAAACAAAACGCTTACGCGAGACAGCGCGAGGCTGATGCTGCAGGAGAACGCGAGATTAGTAAGCCAAGTAGCTGTCCCCTACAAGCAAACGACATTCAGACATTAGCAGACGAATCCTAATCATCGATCTATTAACCTTTGTGGACTACGTACATGGTACATCAAACAATCCATCTTGCATCCAAAAGCAGACGAGATTCAGTGCCAATTTCGGTCCACGCAACTCTCTTCTAGAAATATACACTCCAAAACGTACTCGTCAATTGTCATACATTGCTTTCCAAAGCAGTTAATACCTAGCTGAGCCTCTAGGTAGCTAGCTAGCGTCGCAACTCAGCACACTTTCCACCAAGACTCTGGTCTGGGATGGATTACACCGGACAAGCAAAGCTACAAGCTTGTTTTGGATGCAGATGGCAGAAACACTGAATTCCACACGGTGAATTCCTGTCTGCCCATTTCTCGATCAGCTACCGTAGGCAGCTAGGGGAAAATGGACAATAATAACCTAAACACGATACTAATTTAGAAAATATAAACTTCAGCGCAAACTATTTCATTGGTCTATCTCTTTTTTGTCTTGACGCGCTTGTCTTCATGGCGCGGCAGAAGAAGGTGCGGCGCCCTTCCACGTGGCGCGGCAGAGGCTGCCACGTAGGCAGGGTCGGACCCAAGGCCTCAAGTACGGCGTCCTGGTGGAGGGCGCGGCAGTGCAGGCTGCGGCGCCCTTGAGAGAGGCGCGACACTCCGAACTAGCATCCCTCCTGCGTCTTGGCCCAGCTCGAGCACCCCAAGCATTTCGCCATTCAGAGAGGCACGAGTTAGGTGGCTCCTCTCTCTCCCCTCTCAATCCTCCCACCGAAATCCCTTAAATTCGAAGGTTTCCTCCTTTGATTTCAACCTCCCCAAGTTTCCAGAGGTATTCTCCTCCATTTTTCTTGTTTTTTACCCATAATTTTCTATTTTGGTGATACATGTCCAAATCTTGGAAACCCTCGAAATCAGATGATGTGTACTTGTTGGTGTGTGGCTTCCTAGCCTTTAACTGGATAGCGGACCGTTGATTTCCTTTGTACTTGTGCAATGGCTTCTTTCTCTTGTTCCTTCAAAATAGAACATATGAAATGTTGTTATTGGAAGGATGCATGGCAAGTCATACAAGCTATTCATGGCAAGGGCGATGTCATACCGGCGTGGAATCTCTCGTCATCGAGACTAGCGTTCCCTTCAATGTCTGCGGAGGTAGAGTCCAGGTCGAATGGCGAGTTGGCCGTCGACTGGGACGACGACGGCTTCAACATTGCAATCTCGGGATCACGACAACCAAGAAGGTTTGATAATCACCGTAACTTTTGGCCCTTGCCCTATAAAAGTAGCACAAGTTCTAATTTATATGGAAATTAACACGGACGGTCCAAATAGCATGTCAATGTATGGATGTACCTAAACGAAATCTCATAACTTTGACGAGCCCTCTCCATCCCGTGGGAATTCTAAAGCGCCCTTGAATTCATCCGCCTGCTTCTGGATCTCCGTGCGCTATCATAAAAGTAAATGAACAAGTCGAGACAGAAGTCTATGGTGGAAATAAAAGTGCGAATAGATATAAAGGAACTACCAAGCTTACCACAAAGTTGAGCATGGAAGCAAAATGGACTTGGCGCCCTTCTCTGACAAGCTTGTTGTACATTTTTTTTAAACGGATGCCCGGCCTCTGCATCAGGATGATGCACACGGCCATTTATTAAACAAGAAGTATCAGTTTACAACGAGTCAAAAACCAAGGGTCCTTCCAAAATGTCCTCCGAATAGGCATCTCGAAGAAGCTGCACATGAGTGTTCGGTAGAAACTAACAGAGGTAGTTGTTGAAAGCAACATCAGAATGATGCGCCGTTTGAATTCGTTTTTCTTTTCTTAGCTTCCATCACATATTTTCATACTTCTTCACGTGCTTGTCAAAAAATGTTGTTTCAATCTGTTTTCTTATGCTTGATCATGTCGTAGCTATATATGAACAAAACACAATGTCAATACACACGAAAAATACATCGTAATGGCGGAACACTATAAATTGAATTATTGCGGAAGAGCATATGATCCGTGTCCTTATATTTCGCCGGATGCTCTTGAAAAACCTGAACTCCTCATAACCCGCTATGGCAAGTGATACTCAACAACTGACATTCATACCAACATTCATTTTCCGCCATGCACTTCGGGTTAAGCTCGAAGGGCGCGTGAACGAAAGAATTTCCACGACCATATGGCTGCCATTCCACCTTAACCATACCATAATAATGTCTATGAAGATTCTACATGCCGGAAATGAAAAAGAGTAAATTTATAACTGCTCCAGGACAAGTTTGTCAAACTCGTTAGTGTAGGTCCGATACGCTGCTTGTGGGTCGCTAGTGAACTCGGAGACCACGTCCCAATGGTAAGCCCACGTCCCAATGGTAAGCCCACGTGGGAAGCCGCAAGTCATTGTTGTGAACTTGTGATCCAAATAATCTTTCTCCGGTAACACTTCCTGCCATCCAACTGCGAAGCGTTCCCAGATCCAACTGCGAAGCGTTCCCAGCTCCAGATCGAGAGATGTATCAACGGACCACCAATGCAGGCATAATTTCTAGTCCTACAACAAGTCTCATCAAGCTGCACATGAAATAAAACAAAGATCAATGACAATTTTGAAAATCTATGATTACCTGGCGGTACAAGAAGGCCAAAGTCGATGTGGACGTGTCTAGAGGAATAGTTGTTTCCATGGACTGCCTGCGGTGAGAAAACAATGTCAATACTATAAAAAAAATTCTAAGCAATTTAATTTTTTTTGGAAAAAGGATAAATGTTGTGACATATGTGCAGAAAGAAAATTTGATTTTTCTTTGTTATTTTGCACTAGAGTACGCCACGTCATTTTTTGTGAGACATTGCAATCACAAGACAAGAACATTTATATTTATAGCATACAAAAATTTGTAAATATTTTGATAATTATCGCATTAGTCTACTGAATCCCTTTTGTGTGAGGAAATTATGCTTTGACTAGTGCTTTTGTGGTACTATGGCTGTTCTGATATGTAAGTCATGTTTGACTTTTCAGGGCCTTTAATGAACGATTCTGGCTATATAGTTTTGCATGTATTATGTGTAAATAAGAATGGTAAAATTATATAATTCAGAAGAAGAAAATTAGCAAAACAAAGACCGCTTGAAGGGTTTGGCATCTCTCAAAGAGCCTTTGTTTTACAAAGAATCTTGGGAGGAAAGGTGTCTTCACACTGGTAGAAAAAAGGGCTTTAGTCCCGGTCGGTAAGTGGTTTTAGTCCCGGTTGTCCAACCGGGATCTACATGGCCCGGGTCGTGTGTAGAAGGTTGGAAGACCCTTTAGTCCCGGTTGGTGGCTCCAACCGGGACTAAAGGGGTCCGGTAAAATTTCTGGTAGAATTATTGAAAAAAAGGCTTGATTTTTTTCAGATTTTTTTGAATTTCTCTATTTTTTAATATTTGAATTGTTTAATAGTTTCCACTCTCCACTTAACCTCTAATCTCTAATCATCTCTATTCTCATATCAAATTAGATACTTGTGGCCCTCACTTCCCGGTCGGTCACCCATCCTCACACTCCTCCACCCTTAGCACGCTTAATTTCTCCATTCCTTCCCTACTAGCTTCCAATACTACGCTCGCAACTTCTTGATAATGCTATGCTATCAATTCTATTAACCCATACACTTTGGTAACATATAATATTATTTTTTTTGAATTCCAAATAATTCACAAAATAAGCAACAATGATTAAGTAATAATAAGCATCAATGAATTCCAAAGAATCTTTATGCATAATTTAATTATTAATTTTTAAACTCAAAATATTCAAAAAAATCAAAAAATTAAAATATTCCAATATTCCAAAATTAATAAAAAAAACTTCAAAATAACCAAAAAGTAGAAGAAACAACAAAAGAAATGAAAAAATTCAAAAAAATTCATTTTTTCTAGCAAAATCTAAAATCTTCCTGCTTTCATATTTCCCTTTGGAATTTTGAGAAACAAGAAATTGTCCAAACGGCCGTAGGCGGTTGAAATCGGATGTAAAATTTTGTGTAGATAGTTTTTCATACATTATACGTTTTTTTAGTCCGTACGCAAAAGTTATAGCCGTTTTAATTTGAAACAACCTTTTTTGCAAAAAATATTAAAATTCAAATTTTCAAATTTTCCATAAAAGTTGGTTGCGTGAGGTACATGCATGTCAGACGATTTTGAAATTTGAAGTTTTTATCATTTTCATTTATTTGTTTTAGACGTTTTTTCTGCGAGCGGGGGGGGGATAGGCATGAGAGGAAAAATGGGCGCCGGACCTTTAGTCCCGGTTTGAGCCACAAACCGGGACTAAAGGGTAGGCTTTAGTCCCGATTTGAGCCACCAACCGGAACTAAAGCCTCCATTTGAACCGGGACTAATGCTTTCTGGCCCACATTTTCATTTGAACTGGGACTAATGCTAATATTAGTCGCGAACCAAATTGTTTGGGACTAAAGGGTGCGAATGGAAGCCCTTTTTTCTACTAGTGTTAGCATGTTTTCTGCGCTGGCCGGCGAGGTACGATCCTTGCCATTGTCCAAGGTTGGAATATGCTCACTCGACTCGACCCTGCCTGAAGACATAAGATCACATGATGTGTTTGTTATCGGTCTTCTCCTCCTCTTTCCACAGGCACTAGTTACTAACTATAGCATGATCATAGCATTATTTGACAAAGCTAGTTAGTCTAAGTCGTCCATGGATCTGACGCGAACTAGCATTAGCTAGCCCTAATGATGACGACGATGAATCGAAGGTCCTACTTACTATTTTGTTTAAAAAATCTTGCTGATAGGAAGGATTGAGATTTGATTGAGGATCTGGCAGATATTGTTGCGGAAAAAAGCAGTTGGGATTTGGGAGCGCGAGGAGGGCGTGATTGCCCAATGAATGACGGACAAGGATCCCCTCACGTACCTCATGGTGACGTGGAGCCACTGACATGTGGATCCGCTAGACGTGGGTTCCGTGTATCATCCACCTGCATGTCAGGGTAACGAATGTCAGACGATGTACTCCTATCCTTTCGTCACTGCTGATAGATACGCAGTGAGAAAACGGCAAGGACAACGAGAAAACGGCTCCTCTGTCTGCTGTAGCCTACCGAAGAAGACATCAAGCCCCCCTCATTTTTCTCTCCCCCATCTACAGTAACTGAAAGCTCTTCCGCGAGTTCCGGCCTGATCTGAGGCCGGCGATGCCGATCGAGGGAGGTGGAAGAGAGGCGCCGGCGTCCTTGTAGATAGTAGTAGGAGTAGGTCCCGGCCTCGTGGCAGTAGTTTGGGCGTTTTGCCCTAAGGCGGATGGACAGATCCAGGTGGCCGGATCTGGTCTCTAGGGGTGCATCGAGGCGGTGCTCGGGCTCCTATGGTCGGAGCCGAGAGTGGCGATGACGGCCACTGCCTCTTCTTCGAGTAAACTGTGAGCCATCTGCTTCCTCTCCGATGCGGTTCCCATCGGCTGTCCCGCTCCTCTGACCGGCCATGGTGGCGAGGGGAGGGCGAGTTGGGCGTCGGTGACCCGTGGTCCTAGAGGTGGCGGGGGTGGTGCTGCTTCGGCGTGTGCGCGGCGCCGGGCGATGGCTTTCTGTGTGCTTGCCATCTGCTCCTCTGCTTCCGGCCTGCCTTGGTGGCGAGGGGAAACAGGAGTGGGCGGGGGTGCGAGAGGCCAGCCCCCTCTTCTTCGTCAAGCGCGGCTTCCTCTACTTTGGCTTCCTGAGAGGTCCTCTTCTCCACCTGGCCGGCCTTGGCGGCGAGGAGGTGGGCAAGTTTGGCTTCAAGGTGGGCCGGCGTTGTGGAAGCCCTCGTCTGGAGCCTCTGGAGATTCGGCTCTTCATGGCATTTCATCCGCAGTGGCGTTGGCGTTGTCCTGCCGCTGCTACTCGAGGCCACATAGATGGTCATGTCGTGCTCGACGCGAGATGCACGAGCGTCTTCTTCCTCTTCGCGAGGATCTTCTGTAGCTTCAAAGCGGCATCGAATCCCCTCGTGCAGCCAAGTGGTCTCGTCCCCGGCTGGGATTGGGGTGGCGCCGCCCAGTTGCTGCTAGCCGCCGGCGGTGAGCAGGGATTGGATTGCTTTCAAGCTTCCTATGTCAGGGTGTGTTCTGTAAAAGTGAAGGGCCTTGTTGTAATTTCCATTTTCTTTCAACCTTCTTGTAATTTCACCCACCGCTGGATGAATCTCTGGGTCCTTCTGGACCTTACCCGTTAAAAAATTTCTAGAGCATGCATGTGCAGTGGAAGAACTTGGATGTGTTGGATCTTTCTTTAATTCTCTCTCTAAGAAATGTTAGTTAAGCTATATCCATCAGCTAGGGCCTTAGTAGCCGGTCAAGGGTATGTTCTTAATAACTCGATTAGGAATTCATTGAGTACGTATCATGCATGCAATGTAGTGATTACCATGACGACGGCCACAATCTGATCCATCTTGTTGATGTAGGGCATGCATGCACTAATCTACTTTGTTTTGTTTATTGATTTGTTGATCAAGTATAGAGCCGGGATTCTCTACGGCTAATCGATGTCTTTACTACTACTCTCGATCCCGATGCAACGTGGATGATGGTATTCTACTACCCCCGGGACTAGTAAGAAAGTGAAAGGGGATAATGGTTACACGTTCATACTCTTTTGTTTTGCGCTTTTGCTATGGTGGTCTTTTGTTCAAACAAGACGCACCACTAATTGTACAATGTACTCGTTGACAACTTAGAGACTTACACCGTGGTAGTAGTAGTTTATGAAAGGGGTGCCTTCATGCATGAATTGTACATGTGGGTTTTAAACTTGTTGTTGGCTCAAGAACATGTTTGCCCAAGTCCATGCAGACGGCGGCCAGGAGAAACCCTAGCCGCCGCCGCTCTTGTCTCTTTTTACTTCGTCGTGTCAAAAGAAGCCCGACGGTTGGCACGTTGCGACAGACATGGATGGAGCCTACTAACAAAGGTTGGATGCCAAGGCGGTGACCACATGCCTTCTTGGCGATGCTTGTGCTATTGCAATTGCATGGGCAACATGTGGCCGGTCACGATGTCAACTAAGGTGACCCCGCTCTATGGCAGAGGCTTTCTGCTCTTTGATCCACGACAAGATTTTGGATCTTTTTGGTTCCCATTTCTTGGCATCGGCAGTAGCGACACATCTTCCCAATCTATGGTAGGAGACGATTTGTAGCCTCGCATGGCGAGCTGGATCAAGTTGGATTGGGGCTGTCTCCGAGATGTTTGTGTGTGTCGCCTATTTGCTTTTGGTAGCACAAACCTATGTTGCTAACCCACGTGGCGTAAGGTCTACCTCTCCGCGTGGGAGGTTGCTGGCAGGCATTCTAGTGATAAGTTGTCCCCTACTTGGTGCAAAGATTGGAGTGCTTAGCATAGACTATGAAAGGGGTATAATATGCTGAATACATGAGTTTAGCTCTTGTTCGAGGTGCTTCACGTGACATGCCTATCGTCTCCACACGAATGGTCTAGACTCTTGGCATCATTGGATATTGTCGAAGAGGGGAGTCCCTAGGCTTTGCTCAGCAACATGTTTAGCATAGTTATGGTTCCTATTTTCATGGCTAAGTCCGTCAGGACCATGCTTGTGTGAGTCAGCGATGATGGATCAACAAGTAGTGGTAAGCAGTAACACATGGCTTGACTAGCTCTCCATATAGTGCTGTTGACAAGACCAAATGTAATAGTATCATGTCCATATTGATATGCACCATTTATCGAAAATAGAAAATGAAGTATTCGTGCATGACTAGGACTTAGATTGGCTGCCATGGAGAAGTCAAAACCATAAACATGCATTATTGGGACCAAGAAGCAGATACGCTATTTAAGCAATCAAAATTCATCACTCAACAACTAAGATGGTACATGCATGTGATGGCGCGGTGATGATGCGTGTAATTAATGAAGTAAATGACCGGCCAGTTGGAAACCCCAAGAGTAAGGCGTGATGAGTATAGCAGCAAGTTTTCCCTCAGTAAGAAACCAAGGTAGTCAATCCAGTAGGAGGACAAAATACGACTGAAGGTGATGCCCACTAGCTTGAGACATCTCCGGACAATTTATAGGGCGCCTCGTCCGAGCTTTGCTTTGCGAGCGGCAACGTGGAACCTGCACACAACACAACCAAATACTTTGTTCCCAACTTACGATGAGGTTGTCAATCTCACCGGTTTGCTTGAAACAAAGGAATGAGCGTATCGAGTGGAAAGCAATAGTAATATGCGAGTAAAGTAAACAGTGCGAGTAAAGTAAACAGGTGATAGCAATATAAAGGGAATAGGATCGGGGTCCACAGTTCACTAGTGGTGTCTCTCCATAAGATAAAATAATACATGCTAGGTAAACAAATTACAGTTGGGCAATTGATAGAATAAAGACAACGTGCATATGATGAGAGGATCACTATGAGATTTACTCTGGGCATTACAACAAGATACATAGACCGCCATCCAACTGCATCTATGACTAATAATCCACTTGTGGTGAATCAATCCGAGAACTCCACAAGTATTAAGTTGCGAACAACCGATAATTGCATTAAGCAAAGTGTGTAATGTAAACAAAGCATATGCCCTCGAGCATATGAATGTTGTTTTCCCCCTAGTAGCAACAGCACATCTACAACCTTAGAGGTTTCTGTCACTCCCCAGATTAAATAGAGGCATAAACCCACTATCGAGCATAAATACCCCCTCTTGGAGTCACTAGCAACTACTCGTCCAAGATAGCTACTAACAACGGAGAGCATGCAAGATCATAAACAACATAGAGATAACAAAAGATAATTTTCAGTATATCAACTCAAGCATAACACCAATATTCATCGGATCCCAACAAACCAAACATGTAGAATTACATAACGGTGATCTCAATCATGTAAGGCAGCTCATGAGATCTAAACATGAAGCACATGGTGGAGAAGACAACCATCTAGCTACTGCTATGGACCCATAGTCCAAGGTAGACTACTCACTCATCGCTCCGGAGGCAAGCATGACGATGAAGAAGACCTCCGGTGGCGATTCCCCTCTCCGGAAGGGTGCCGGGAAGAGCTTCTGGACCCTCCCGATCTTAGGGTTGACGGCGGTGGTGGATCGCGATGTGTTCTAGAAAAGTGATCGGGTATTTAGGTTTTTCCCTTCGGGGGGTCTTTATAGGCGAAGGGGTATCGTCAGGAGTGGACCGAGGCTCCCTCACACATTCTGGGCGACTGGCTTTGGGTTCGTCCAATTCCGAAAATATTTCCTGTGTAACTTTTCTGAAACACAAAAATAGCAGAAAACAGGGAACTGGCACTGTGGCGACTTGTTAATAGGTTAGTTCCGGAAAATGCATAAAAGTGCCACGAAGTGTAACGAAACACTAAGCAAATGGTGTAAAAACAAGCATGGAGCTTCAAAAATTATAGATACGTTTGAGACGTATCAGCATCCCCAAGCTTAACTCCTGCTCGTCCTCGAGTAGGTAAGTGATAACAAAAGAAATAATTTTTGAGGTGACATGCAATTACACAATCTTGATCATCTATGTAAGCGTTGTGCGCTGGGATCAAAAGAACTTAAAACATGGGCATGAAAGACATAATCTTGATAGAAGAAACTTAGCAACCATGTTATAACATGAAAATGAACACAAACAAAAGATCATGAAAATGAAACAATGAAAGTCAAACGTGTGTTCAAATCATAAGGAAAAACATAAAAATGGTTTTCAGCTTGTCCTTCATGGAGAGCAAAACATAAATGCATAGGACACCTTCAAGTTTAAGAGGGCGACTAGATACAAATAATTTAAGAACAAGTGAAACCATGATCATGAATCAATCAATGAAAACTTTGGGACAATGCACATTATACTAAGAATGACAACTGTGCTCTCTTAATGGTGCATAAAGATAGAAGGTGGTGACTCAACATAAAAGTAAAAGAAAGGCCCTTCGCGGAGGGAAGCAGTGATTGCAAGTTTTATAAACCTTCAAAAATTATGGTACTTACCGGATTTGAGCTCTCATTGCCCCCACCATAAGCATCTTGAATGGTTAAAGTTAATGCGAGAACACTTATGCTGCATATGCTTGACAAATCATAAGTTGAAAACCTCGTGTCCCGTGAATACGAGTACCCAAACCTCATGCTACTTTACTTAGAGTCCCAAGCAAACTCTTGTCATTGTAAGTATACACGTATCATAGAGAACCGCCAATGGGGTACTTCCGTGCCCGATGACATGGAACAAGCCCACATCAAAATGACAGGATAAGCAGACAATGAACACCTCGACATCTCTTTTATTTACCATTTGTATAGCTTTTTATTTTGAGCTACGTCGTCGAATGTCCACTATGGGCATGCTGCAAATTTCCACCATGAATTATGCATGGCTTAGATTGGCGGCCCAGGCGTTTCTCTAACACATATACAAACTCCATGATCCCGCAAGATTCCCAATTCATTTCACACCGCGAGTATCCATAAACAAAGATCACGATATCAACTCAAATAAGAAGTGCAATGTTGAAAGCTTGCCCCATGACGACATGGTTGGGCTAATTCCCAACTTACAACTTGCAAGCATAACAACTCAACATAAGAGACCACAATGTCAAATTTTTAAGAACGAGAAAAAGTAAAGTGTGCCATCCGGTTCATGAGAGCTTTACTAACCAATTTTCGCATAACACTGGTAAGAGTTTAATTTGAAGAGTAGATAAAAGCAAGTCAAATGTACTTTGGAATAGCAAATTGCTAATAGGTATGTATGGTGGACACTTTGGCAAAACTTGGTTTTTAGGAGTTGGATGCACGAGTAGAGCTCATACTCAGTACAAAACGAAGGCTAGCAAAAGACTGGGAGTGACCAACTAAGAGAGCAATAATGGCCATAATCATGCAAAGAGACAAACGATATTAAAAGAAGCATAAGATGGCATCAAAAGTCAAAAACCAAATGATCATAGAGGCTATTGGCAACTATGTAAGAGTCTAACATGTGTGAGCATGCACCAAGTCAACCCAAATAAAGCATCAAGGAGAAAACCAAAATAATGCTTCCAAACGATAAAAACAACGCATCATTTTTTCAAAGATTCATTAAGCAATCTCAGTTATTTGGGACAAGTCATGCTACAGCAAAACCACTAAGCATACTATCAAAAAGACATCAAGCAAGACATGCAAAAGCCTAGGCCGCAGTCTACACAAGCTCCTTCTTGTACCACTTTTTTGCATAAAGCTTTTTCTCTTTTCCAACACCATTCAAACTTTTTATAAACACCTCTTTTGATGAAAACCAATATAGTCCAGAGGCAAAAATACACCTTGATGAAAATATATAAGAAGATCTGAACACAAATCAAGGCGAAAATCGAAAGCTAAACGCAGTTCTAGAAAAAGAGAACACTCGTTGAAATTATAAGAATGAAAAACGGAGTGTTCTTGGCAAATGAAAAGCAAGGCAACTTCTCCAAAAGGAATTTGTTGGGGTCCAACCATTTATTTCAGCAAACAAAACTAAACTAAACTGAAAACTAAAAACAACTAACGCTCCAAGAAAAATGCATAATGCATGAAGCAATAAAAATATAGCGTATTGAAAGGTGACCTGATTTTTGCCGATGAAGAAGGGGTGCCTCGGGGGCATCCCCAAGCTTTGACACTTGTACTTCTTGGATATTTCTTGGGGTGATGCATGGGAATCCCCAAGCTTGAGCTTTTTTCCATTCTTCAACTCATCTCATCATTCTCCGATCCCTACACTTGAAAACTTCCTTCATACAAAACTAAACACAAATCTATTAGCAACATTAGTGTAAGCATAACATAGAATTAACCCTTTTTTGCTTCAGGTTTCAACTCAAAACCACCACATATAAAGCATATACTACTGTAGCAACTTCCCCCAAAAGTTCCGTGATAAAAAAAACTCAAAAAGAAAACGATAAAGCGGCAAACACAAATATTGGCAGAAATCTGTCAAAACAGAACAGCTGACAAAGGTCGAATTTTTAGAGGGTTTTATGTTACTCAAATCAAAAAGTGTTGAACTAATGAAAGTTTGGATATAACCTGGGGCATATGCACAAGAAATCGCAGGTCCAAAATATGTACAGAGAAGTTTCACAAATTTTTACGGTGCAGTACCGAAATCAGTTTCAGGACAGCAACATCCCTAAATCTTACCTCACTCAAATTAGAGGCTTCTCTTGGCACAACAACGAAATAAAAATGATAAGGAGAGGTCATTACAGTAGTAATAACTTCCAAGACTCAAATAAAATAAAAAACTGAATGTAAAAACATTGGGTTATCTCCCAAGAGTGCTTTTCTTTAACGCCTTTAAGCTAGGCGCAGAAAATGCGAATCAAGTAATATCAAGTGATGAAGCATCAAGATCATAATTTGCTCTATGAATAGAGTCAAAAACTAATTTCTTTCTCTTTCTAGGGAAGTGTTCCATACCTTTCTTAAGTGGAAATTGATATTTGATGGTGCCTTCCATGATGGCACCTACAGTTCGAAGAAAGGGTCTTCCCAAAATAATAGGACATGAAGCATTGCATTCAACATCCATGACAAGACAATCAACGGGAAAAAGGTTATTGTTAACCACAATAAGAACATCATTAATCCTTCCCAAAGGTTTCTTCTTAGCAACATCAGCAATAGGAACATCATAATAACACTTTTCAAAAGGTGGTAAATCAAGCATGTCATAAATCTTTCTAGGCATGATAGAAATACTAGCTCCTAGATCACATAAAGCATGGCAATCAAAACCATTAACATGCATATCAATGATGGGTTCCCAACCATCTTCTAACTTCTTGGGAATAGAAGCTTTTTGCTCCAACTTTTCATCCCTAATTTTCATAAGAGCATTGATAATATGCTTAGTAAAAGCAACATTTAAAGAACTAGCATTAGGAGTCAAAACAAGCTTTTGCAAGAACAAAATAACTTCAGATATATTGCAGCCATCAACATCAAAATCATTAAAGGAAAAAGAGCTATCATCTCCCACACTCCGAAAAATTTCAGCACTCTTTTGAGAAAAAGTTTTGGCAGTTTTAGGCTTTTTAACACAAGGAGTGGGAGTTTTCTCTACACCAATCAAAGTAAGAGGATTGCTAGTATTAGGAACAACATCATTAGAGGTAGTAATGGTACATACCTTCATCTCTCTAGCCATCTCATCTTCTCTTTCCCACCTGGCATGCAATTTTGCTAGCAACCTAACATTTTCATCAATTCTAACTTGGATAGCAGTAGCAGTAGCAAAAACATTGTTCTCTTTCACATCATTAGGCAACACTTTTAATTTCAGAAGTTCAACATCATGAGCAAGGCTATCAACTTTAGAAGCAAGAATATCAATTTTGCCTAACTTTTCCTCAATAGACTTGTTAAAAGCATTTTGCTTACCGATGAAGTCCTTGAGCATTACCTCAAGCTCGGAGGGCGCGGCCCTAGTGTTGTTAGAGGAATTACCATAAGAGTTACCATAACCATTACCATTAGTAGAAGGATACGGCCTATAATTGTTACTAGCAAAATTGTTCCTATAAGCATTGTTGTTAAAATTATTATTTCTAATGAAGTTTACATCAACATGCTCTTCTTGAGCAACCAAAGAGGCCAAAGGAACATTATTAGGATCTACATGAGTCCTATCATTAGAAAGCATAAGCATAATAGCATCAATCTTATCACTCAAGGAAGAGGTTTCGTCAACAGAATTTACCTTCTTACCTTGTGGAGCCCTCTTGGTGTGCCATTCAGAGTAATTTACCATCATATTGTCGAGAAGCTTCGTTGCGGCGCCCAAGGTAAGGGACATAAAAGTGCCTCCAGTAGCTGAATCAAGTAGGTTCCTTGAAGAAAAATTCAGTCCTGCATAAAAAGTTTGAACAATCATCCAAGTAGTCAGTCCATTAGTGGGACAATTCTTTATCATAGATTTCATTCTTACCCAAGCTTGAGCAACATGTTCATTATCAAACTGACTAAACTTCATAATATTGCTACGCAAAGCTATAATCTTAGCAGGAGGATAGTATCTACCAATAAAAGCATCCTTACACTTAGCCCATGAATCAATACTATTTTTAGGCAAAGACAGCAACCAATCCTTAGCTTTTCCTCTCAAAGAAAAAGGAAACAACTTAAGCTTAATAATATCACTTTCAACATCCTTATATTTTTGTATCTCACATAGCTCAACAAAATTGTTGAGATGAGCTGCAGCATCATCAGTACTAGCACCAGAAAATTGCTCTTTCATAACAAGGTTCAACAAAGCAGGCTTAATCTCACAAAAAATTGCAGCGGGAGCAGGTGGCGCAATAGGAGTGCAGATAAAATCACTATTATTAGTGCTAGTAAAGTCACACAACTTGGTGTTTTCAGGAGTAGCCATTACAGCAAACTAAAAGCAGACAAGTAAAAACAACTACAAAGGATTCTAATTTTTTTGGGTTTTTGATAAAACGATGCAAGTAAAAATAAAGTAAAAGCAAAACTTAAAACAAAGTAAAGGATGTGCGTGCGAAAACTCCCCTCGCAGAAGTCTTCTTCCTCCCCGGCAACGGCGCCAGAAAAACTTGTTGATGGCGCGGTGATGATGCGTGTAATTAATGAAGTAAATGACCGGCCAGTTGGAAACCCCAAGAGCAAGGTGTGATGAATATAGCAGCAAGTTTTTCCCTCAGTAAGAAACCAAGGTAGTCAATCCAGTAGGAGGACAAAATACGACTGAAGGTGATGCCCACTAGCTTGCGACAGCTCCGGACAATTTATAGGGCGCCTCGTCTGAGCTTTGCTTTGCGAGCGGCAACGTGGAACCTGCACACAACACAACCAAATACTTTGTTCCCAACTTACGATGAGGTTGTCAATCTCACCGGTTTGCTTGAAACAAAGGAATGAGCGTATCGAGTGGAAAGCAATAGTAATATGCGAGTAAAGTAAACAGTGCGAGTAAGTAAACAGGTGATAGCAATATAAAGGAAATAGGACCGGGGTCCATAGTTCACTACTGGTGTCTCTCCATAAGATAAAATAATACATGCTGGGTAAACAAATTACAGTTGGGCAATTGATAGAATAAAGACAACGTGCATATGATGAGAGGATCACTATGAGATTTACTCTGGGCATTACAACAAGATACATAGACCGCCATCCAACTGCATCTATGACTAATAATCCACTTGTGGCGAATCAATCCGAGAACTCCACAAGTATTAAGTTGCGAACAACAGATAATTGCATTAAGCAAAGTGTGTAATGTAAACAAAGCATATGCCCTCGAGCATATGAATGTTGTTTTTCCCTAGTAGCAACAGCACATCTATAATCTTAGAGGTTTCTGTCACTCCCCCAGATTAAATAGAGGCATGAACCCACTATCGAGCATAAATACCCCCTCTTGGAGTCACTAGCAACTACTCGGCCAAGATAGCTACTAACAACGGAGAGCATGCAAGATCATAAACAACATAGAGATAACAAAAGATAAATTTCAGTATATCAACTTAAGCATAACACCAATATTCATCGGATCCCAACAAACCAAACATGTAGAATTACATAACGGTGATCTCAATCATGTAAGGCAGCTCATGAGATCTAAACATGAAGCACATGGTGGAGAAGACAACCATCTAGCTACTACTATGGACCCATAGTCCAAGGTAGACTACTCACTCATCGCTCCGGAGGTAAGCATGACGATGAAGAAGATCTCCGGTGGCGATTTCCCTCTCCGGCAGGGTGCCGGGAAGAGCTTCTGGACCCTCCCGATCTTAGGGTCGACGGCGGCGGCGGATCGCGATGTGTTCTAGAAAAGTGATCGGGTATTCAGGTTTTTTCCGTCAGGGGGTCTTTATAGGCGAAGGGGCATCGTCAGGAGTGGACCGAGGCTCCCTCACACATAGGGGGCGCGGCCAGGGCCCTGGCCGCGCCGCCCTGTTGTGTGGGGCCCTCGTGGCCCCACTCCGTCTCCTCTTCGGTTCTCTGGAAGCTTCGGTGAAATTCTGGGCGATTGGCTTTGGTTTCATCCAATTCCGAAAATATTTCCTGTGTAACTTTTCTGAAACACAAAAACAGCAGAAAACAGGGAACTGACACTGTGGCGACTTGTTAATAGGTTAGTTCCGGAAAATGCATAAAAGTACCACGAAGTGTAACGAAACACTAAGCAAATGGTGTAAAAACAAGCATGGAGCATCAAAAATTATAGATACGTTTGAGACGTATCAGCATGCAACCCTAGCTCAAGCGGTTCGAAACAAGAAAAAACGACCATCGAGAGCATAGCAAGACGTGACCATTTTTTCCTCTAAATTAACATTCCAACTAACTTAAGCAAGGAATGCCGACGTAGCTAGGCCATACCAGAAGGTCAGCCATCACGCTCCATATAGAAAGGACAAAGCAAAATCTGGAAAACAAAATAAAGGAACAACAACCACACATAAAAAAGAGAAAGGCAAAAAGGCATGTGTCAGCTGCTACTCTGCTTAGTCAGCAATCATAGTACTGATACTAATTAACAATGCAATGAGTATCAGTTAATCATGATAAAACAACTAAAGTCACCAAATATATTATATATACTATTCAGGTGGTCAGTGAACATATAACCGGCCGGTATGTGACAAAAGCAAGATCTCATCAGCTGACACACGAAGAAATGTGTTCAAACAAGAGTCAAACACGTGGATCGGGTACACTAATTAACAAATAAACGATCGGTAATGTGCGTCTGCATTTTGCAGTGTCGGTTCTCGATCGGACACATTGTGCACTTCACACGCGGATAGAACATACTCGCTCCGTTTCATATTAATTAACTTAAATTTGTCTATATTAATATGTATCTAGACGTATTTTAATGCTATATATATATATATATATATATATATATATCTAAGCGAAGTTGAGTTAATTAATTTGAAACGAAGAAAGTATCGTTGAATTTAGCTAGCAGCATCGAGCACGATATTGCATTCATGCTGACAATCTAAAACAAGAGAACAATGAAGGCGGAATCATTTGATGCGGGATAGATACCGGATGCATGGAGGTACACGGCAGAGCTTTCATGGTGGCCTTGCCTGTATGCCATGGAAACGCTCACCTCACCTCTTCCATGGCCCACCATCAAGAGAGAGCTTCTAGGCAACGATGTACACTAGTATGGCAAGAGTGGTCACATGCTTGCAATGCTAGCTTTGCTTTGTTGGTCAC
This sequence comes from Dactylis glomerata, assembly GCA_007115705.1. Taxonomy (NCBI): domain Eukaryota; kingdom Viridiplantae; phylum Streptophyta; class Magnoliopsida; order Poales; family Poaceae; genus Dactylis; species Dactylis glomerata. Next base: position 15,044,488 of record QXEO01000541.1, on the reverse strand, counting down.
AAGGAAGGAAGGCGAGGCGAGGGGGACAGCGTCCCTGCCGCGGTCGCTGTCGTAACAACGAGACGGGCCATGCAGGCAGGATGAGTAATCTGTGCGTGCATGAGAGTATGTGCCAAGTGGAGGGCCGAATCATTCCTCCATTTAGCTCGGACCCACGTGTACGGTCAGGATGGATTGACTGATTGATGAATATTACACCGCCTTGAGCTTCTTTAATTCATAGGATAGAAAAATTATAGGAATAGGAAAGTTATAGGAACTAGCACCGTGGCCCTCGCAAATGTGAGGGCAAGGACTGAATATGTCTAAAAATATTCTATGTCTCCATAAAGTCTTCTACTATGAGATTATAATTAGCATAGTTCTACATTTACCATAAATGTCATTGTATATAAATTATTATTTGTATGGGAGGCATCTTTAATCGTTTTTACTATTTTTTGGGAGAGTAGTTAATGTTGATATAAAAAATAATTTATCAATGAGTATATGTGTTTTTTGAATGTGGTGATATTAGATAAGTATATAGAATTAGATTATATTGCAAGTTTGGATTTTTTTATTTGACGTTACTTTAGTGTGAGATTAAATGCCCACATGTTTTTGACTATTATATATGATGATGTGTAAATAATAATTTCTCGCTTGATGATGTTTAAATAATAACTTCTCACTCGATAATAATGTGTAAATAACAATTTTCATTCAATGATATTTATGTATAGGTACTATTTAGTCAAAAACATCAAATTATAGTTCACTAAAACTCAAACGCCTTTTGAATATGAATCCAACTGTATAATATTTATGATATATAAATATTTTGTTGATCAAATTTATAGTCAAACTTTTTTCTTGGTTGGAGTATCACTCTAATAAACCAGAAGGGAGCGAGTAGAAATAATTAGCTAGGGTATTTTATAATAATGATATATCATCAGTATGTTTCACAGAATACTAAATGTTATGGTCCGCTTGCTATTGATATACAACGCAATTATCCACATGTTTTCTCTGTTTTTCTGCATTCATCATATGTGCTTTATTATGACAATAATGGTTTCATATGAACACGCATGAGGAAAATAATTTAATGTAGAAATGGTTTAAGGCATATGATACTTTTACCTAGTGCTTGTAACTGTTTTGTTATTTATATAAATTATAATAGACTAACCAAAGTGTTACGTGCTTGTATAAATCATAACTGTAGGGAAGATTTGTACATTTAAGCACCACTGTTGTCTATTTTTCATATATGTACTAAGATACAAAAAAAGAGGTTATTTATACACCATCGATACTTCCCAAAAAAAATTTACATTGACGTATTAGTTGTTAGTGGTGGACTAGTGGTAGGTAAACGTATAGTGATTAGCCTGATTATCAAACTTTGTACCAAGGTTTTTCTATTTTAGCATCAATATTGTCTAATTTGTAAATATAGGTACTTAAATTTCAAATCCGTCATTACTTTTTAAAAGAGGTTATTATTGATACACCGCCGAATTTCCTGCAAAAAATTACATTGACGCATTAGTGATGGTAAGTAAATGATATAGCGACCAACTTTGTGAATTAGCCTGATTATGAAATTTTGTATTTTGTATTGTGCAATTTATAGGTATGCAATGTCACGTACTTTTTTTTTTGCACATACAAAGCTAGTAAGGACGTGGCAATGAATCTATAGTTCAGCCAGATTAATGATGTACTAACTTTAAAAATTGTAGATAGAGTCCTAGTAACATATGATATCTATCATAGACCGGTCAAACCTTTTTTTCTTTTTTCAAGTTTTATCTGATACGAACATGTAGCGTGTCAATGAATCAAATAGACTACATACAAAGTTACGTAACTATTAATCTTATTATAAATCCTAGCCATAAATTTTAGATCTAACCATCAAAATAAATTAGATGATGTGGTTTAATCGTGATGGCTCTATTTTATAACTCCTATTTTAAAAGAGGTTATTATTGATACACCGCCAAATTTCCAGCAAAAAATTACATTGAGGCATTAGTGATGGTAGGTAAATGATATAGCGACCAACTTTGTGAATTAGCCTGATTATGAAATTTTGTATTTTGTATTGTGCAATTTATGGGTATGCAATGTCACGTACTTGTTTTTTTTTGCACATACAAAGCTAGTAAGGACGTGGCAATCATTTATTTCTCCAAGAGGCCTAATCTATAGTTCAGCCAGCTTAATGATGTACTAACTTTAAAGATTGTAGATAGAGTCCTATTAACATACGATATCTACCATAGACCGGTCAAACTTTTTTTTTCTTTTTTCAAGTTTTATCTGATACGAACATGTAGCATGTCAATGAGTCAAATCAGACTACGTACAAAGTTACGTAACTATAAATCTTATTATAAATGCTAGCCATAAATTTTAGATCTAACCATCAAAATAAATTAGATGATGTGGTTTTTTCGAAAAGGAGGACATCGCCCCAGCCTCTGCATCGATAGGATGCATATGGCTTTTTATTGATTTATTAATTTATTAGTGTATGATCTTACAAAAAATTATATCATGGATCACACAAGGTTAGATGATGTGGTTTAACATGATGGCTCTATTTTAAAACTCCATATTGTGCTTTTAGTATATAACTAGCAAGATGACCCGCGTATTTATGCATAAAATGTTCTATTTGTCATTACAGACCAGATTATAGTCAAACTATCCAATGTGAAAACTCACATGGTAATGTTTTCAGTAAGTTACTTGTCCCCACCTAAATTTGTATTAAGTGTTTGCACATAAATATATGAGAAATGACTTTAACAGTGCACAGGATCTCCCTTGCACGAAATCACTCTCTACCAACTATATCAAATTTTGTTGTCATTACTTATGCAAATGAAGACCTAATTTTCTTCCTAAGTTATTTTCTTGTTGACCTTTTGCTTATGCTACTACCGGACCCATTTATTTTATTTACCGGAGGCATGTTATATTTTTATTTTTCATGAGTCATTTCACACCTCTAATGAACTTCATATTGGATTTTATTGAAACCAAAAATCTTATTTATTTTCACTTATTATTGGAGACCTCATATATTACATATAGTCGATTAAATCTTCATAATATCTGTCATATAATGATTTCTAAGAAAACCAGCTTTTTTGGTAATTTAAATTCTTATGGAATGAAAAATTTAATTTTCTTTCGTTGTTATTTTAAATTTCATATGTAAAATTATGTCGACTTGCTTATCCGCATAGTAAAATTTCGTGTACCTTGTATGAATTTCGAAATTTGCCTTGTCTCCCTTTTTACCCTCTCAATAAAAGTTCTTGGACTGAATTTTGGAAGTTGATTCACTCAAAATTTTCAACTAATAAGAACTTGTAAAACTTCGTATGGAAAAAACAGCATGGGAATTCGTTTTGGCTTCGTACCAAGACCTGCTTTCACTAGTGGAAAACAGGGCTTCAGTCCCGGTTCGTTTGGGGCTTCAGTCCCGGTTGCGCAACCGGGACTAACCAACCGGGACTGGAGGCCAATCTTTAGTCCCGGTTGCTATACGAACCGGGACTAAAGAGAGACCACGTGGCAGGGGCTGGGTGCTCGTCGGCGTAGGACTTTAGTCCCGGTTCGTGTTACGAACCGGGACTAAAGTGTCCACACGTGGCAGCTTCTGCTGCTTCTTTATTTTTCTGGATTTCAATTGTTATTTAGGGGTTTAGGGTTTAGGGTATTTTTGTATTTTGCTCCATTCAATTGTTTGATTCATTTCAAACAAGTTTTCTTATATACTTATTCATACAGCATTACAACATAATATTTAAGCCGATACATATATATAATATATTTGGTTCACCGAGCATATACATGCATACAAGTATATATACAACTTGTTCACACACATAAGATCACGACTTGTGTTTAATTATAAACATTGTCTAATCGAAACCGGCATGAAATTCACCCTTTGGGTTAATGACATGTTCAAGCAAAAATCCGGCTAATTCCTCTTGAATTCCTACTACGCGTTCAGTCGGTGAGAGCCGATTCCGCTTTGCTTCGAACTACGAAGAAGAAGAAGAACAATATGAATATGAATCATCATAACAAAATTGATGCCAATAAAATGAATTTGTCAGTATATTGTTTACTTACTGTTTGAAAATCAATTCCTTCAGTGACCTGCGCACGAAGGTTCTCGCAAGTATAGTATGCACATAGATTAGTCCCCGAAGGCTGCCTCGCACACTTTACGAGAATAGATTTTAGTCAGTGACATATCAAGATTGATATACTTAATGGTATTTGAAACTAGAATTAAAGGGATATGTGGACCTAGCTCGTACGACTTACCTCGATCTGACGGTAAATCAGCTCAGTTTTCCATTCACCTTTAACTGTGCGTATAAACCGTTTCCAAACACTGCCGAGCAAACAAAATGAATAGATGAGTTATAGATGAACGAAAGAGACCGATATAATGCCGTAATGATTGAAATTACCTATCCATCACATCAAGGATGCTTTGGTATTCATTAAGTGGTTTATTTATCGAGTCAAAGATTTGAACCCTTCCATAGTCAGGTTCAATCTTTAGCAAAATCCAGTGGTAACTGCGTGCAAGTTTAATTATGTAAGTTAATAAACTCATCAATTACACTTATAACATCGAGTAAGGAAAAGTAACTGTGTATAAGATAGTAACACTCACCTGATGTTGTACGGAAAGAGTATTCTAGCTCGGTATTCCTGCATAAGTAGGAACTCTAGCAAGTTATCCTCCGTCTCCTTGCGATTCCTCTGTATCATCTCTCCGTTAACTCGATTTGGATCAATGAATCCAAGTTGGAGGTCATTCCTTTTCTTACATTCCATACTCTTCATTCTGCATAATAAACAGCGTAGTGAGGATAATTACATGCAAAGAACGAGTTGAGCTAGAGACTTATAGAAATAATGAATCACTTACAGAACATAGGCACTGACGAGAGATTTGTCGAGCGCGTCTTGATTGAATAGCTGAAAGAATTCATCAAACTCAATATGCACCAAGTCTTGACCTAAGAAATGGTCCTTTGTGATTTGCATAAGGAGAAAATCTTGCGTGCCCTTTGCGGCTTGCAGGTACCACTTATGCAATTTTCGCATTTGTGTTGGTAGATTCATTTCAATCTCAGGTGGGACCAGACTCTTCCCCTTTTCATATTGCCGTGCTATAGGCACCTTTGGGGTGATATCTTCATGTAGCAATTGAGAAAGAGTCAAACCAGCTTCTTTAGCAAAGTCGGCGGGATTGGGTTGAGCAACACTCCCACCAGCATCACTAGCAAAGACCTTTAGCGGGGAGATCGATTTTTTGGTCTGTGCTCCAAGCTGGGCAACGTCTCTTTTCCCTCTTGCAGTTGCGCTTGTCTTATTAGCTTCTTTTTTTGCATCTACCTGCTTATCCAAACAACGCTTGTAGTCATCTGGCTTACGCAATTCATATTGCGAAGGTTGGGTAAGCATATCAAAGGCCCACTCCTTCTGTTCCAGAGTATATACCTGCTTCGGTGTAGGGGTCGGGCGTAGGGCTGCGAGCTTCCTTTTCACTTTGGCTCTGTCCTCCGCCTCAATTTCTTCAGCAGTCTTCTCGATAGGAGGAGGCGGCACCGCCTTAGCTATCTTGGCCCGTTTCTTCGGAGAGACATTGCTAGTGGACATAGCAGCGGACTTGCCACAACTCTGGGACTTATGAGTGGGCTGAGGCGGTGGAGGTGGCGGAGGCGGCTGACATTGAGGTGGAGATCGATGTGGACTCGGGGTATGGTGGTAGTCGTCCCTGTCGTCGTCGGGAGGTGGTGAGTTGCGAGGACTCGGAGGAGAGGGTGGCCGCCTTGGCGCCGAGCCTGGAAACACGATGTGTTTCTTATCCCAAAGAATTATACCACCCAATACTTCTCCTAGTTTTTCCTCCTCTTCAGGTCCAGCGACGTCAAGAAGGAGGGACTCATACCCCCTTTCAATTGCATCCACCCCGACCTTAGCATAGCCAGGTCGAATCTCACGGCCATGCCAGGTTTGTCCAGGTCCAGATGGCAACACATAGCCAACCGCCACCTTCATCGATATGTTCTTCATGGGATAATGCAGCTCACAGTCTATCTTCTTGGTGATATCATCCACGGGGTAGTGAACCATCGGTACCTCCGTGGAAGCCACACTGCTTCTCCGCTGAGATCGGTCGCCTGATGCATGTTCTAGGTGTTGCTGATGCTGAGTTGCCCCTTGCGACTTTAATTCCTCCAGTGCCTTCTGCTGCAGTAAATACAACTCTCTCAGCTCAGCCTATTGCCTTTCTATGCTCTCTATCCGTGAGGCCTCCTCCTGCGCCTTCCGCTTCTTCGCTCTCTCTCGGCTTCTATAAGTCTGGCTCTCTTCGGCGAACCCAGACCTCCACGGAATAGCAGAACCCAGACCCCGTGTTCGTCCTGTGTGTTCTTTGTTCCCGAGGGCCTTTGTCAGCTCGTCGTTCTCTCTGTTCGGCTTGAACGTCCCCTCTTGAACCTCGGCGATTGTCTTGACAAGTGCTCCCAGGGGTTCAGCAATTTGTTTCTTCTCTTCAACTAATTTCCCTGTTCTCTCATCATAGACAGCTCCATGGGCAAGTGCCCAATTTCTTGACCTTCTGGGCCATTGTTCTGTTTCTGGTTCGATGCCCTTTTCTCGTAGGGCGGCCTCTTGCATATCCCACTTAGGCTCGGCCCTTTTGTAGCCACCTGGACCCAACTTATGGTGATATTTCTTTTTCGCGGCATTTGCCTGATTTTTTTTGACTCCTTAGCTTACCCAGCTCTGACTCCTTATACTCCACAAATGCGTTCCAGTGGTCCCGCAGGAACTCATTGGGGCCAGTAAATTCTGGAGCTTCTCGATCGGCGTTGACATAGGCGTTCCATAACCTCTTCTTGTGGTTATTGAACTGTGCAGCCATCTTCTTGAGAGCCCACTCCCTGACTTTCTCCTTCTGTTTCTCTGCTTCTTCCAGGGACTCGGTGACCGGCAGATTGAAATGTGGAATGAGGGAATCCCAAAGTCTGTCTTTCAAGACCTTGGTGACATAATTGACTGCTGCACCCTCTTCTGGCTCTGGCTGTGCTGGCTCTCCCTTTGCCGCCTTGGGCTTATACCAATACTGAATGCTTATCGGTACCATGTCCCTGACAAGACATCCACATTGAGTAGTGAACGCACTTGCGACACTCTTGGGTTCCAACGGTTCGCCTTCACTTGAGAGACGCCCAATCGTGTAATGCTGATTCGATGCCAGCCGTTTGGCCGGGCCTCGCTTCTTTCTAGAAGATTCAGAGCTCTAAAATAAGAAAACACTCGTTAATATATATACCACATAATGCATCGTCATCTACTGATTCATGAATAGAGCTAGTCTTCATATATATATATACACCTCAGCGGACCGTTTTATTAAGTCACGTCCAGTCCGTTGTGAGCCGTCCTCGCAATCATCATTTTCTGATTCATGCGGCTGCTCCTCCTCCATTCCGTCACCCGACTCGTTCAAAAATTCCGAGCCGTCTCCTTCTGCACGGGTGGTACCCTCTCCTTGTGCACGGGTGCTACCCTCTCCTATAATTTTCAATATCTCTTCTTCACCTTCTCTTCCGGCGCCGAAATCCATAACTGAAATCCATAACATAGATCAACAACATTACTCCATATTTTTATTTCTATTATTGCTAACAATATTACTAACAATATTTCTAACATTTCTATCTATTCACTTTCTAACTCTATATATCTAACCTAAATAGTAATAGTAATAGTAATATAGCATTTTACTAACTATTTATTTCTATTACTAATAGTAATATAGCATATATCTAACCTAAATACTAATAGTAATATAGCATTTTACTAACTAGCATTTCTATTACTAATAGTAATATAGCATTTTACTAACCTAAATACTAATAGTAATATAGCATTTTACTAACTATTCATTTCTATTACTAATAGTAATATAGCATATAGCATATATCTAACCTAAATACTAATAGTAATATAGCATTTTACTAACTAGCATTTCTATTACTAATAGTAATATAGCATTTTACTAACCTAAATACTAATAGTAATATAGCATTTTACTAACTATTCATTTCTATTACAAATAGTAATATAGCATACAGCATATATCTAACCTAAATACTAATAGTAATATAGCATTTTACTAACTAGCATTTCTATTACTAATAGTAATATAGCATTTTACTAACCTAAATACTAATAGTAATATAGCATTTTACTAACTATTCATTTCTATTACTAATAGTAATATATAGCATTTTACTAACTATTCATTTCTATTACTAACTAGCATATTCTATTCCTATTCTATTCCTATTCAATTTTATTACTATTTTCTAACCTATTCCTATTTAATTCCTATTCTATTACTATTTTCTATTACTATTACAAAAAAATTCTAACTACATTTTTCTAAAAATTTCTAACATAAATTTCTAACTATATTTTTCTAAAAATTTCTAACTACATTTTTCTAAAAATTTCTAACTACATTTTTCTAAAAATTTCTAACATAAATTCTAATTTTTTTTTGCATGCAGGGCCGGCCGGCGGCGGTACCTGCGGGCACGCGGGGGCGGTGGTGCTCCTGCGGCGACCTCGGGCGGCGCGCGGCGGTCTCGGGAGGAGGGGCGGTGGCGGCGCGGCGGTCTCGGGAGGAGGGGCGGCGGCGGCGCGGCGGTCTCGGGAGGAGGGGCGGCGGCCGGTCTCGGGCGGAGGCTCAGCGGCGCGGCGGCGCGGCGGAGCGACGGCTAGCGAGGCGTGGCGGCGCGGCGGCGCGGCGCGGCGGCACGGCGGAGCGACGGCGGCGGCACGGCGGAGCGACGGCGGCGGCCCGAGATTTTAGCCGACCGCAACGTTGGCGATCTCTCTCCTCCGCGCGAGAAAACTGCTAAGTGTTCGGGCGAGTGGGGAAGAAGGAGGAGAGGCGGCGGGTTTATATACCCCCCCTTTAGTCCCGATTGGTGGCTTCAACCGGGACTAAAGGGGGGTCTTTAGTCCCGGTTGAAGCCACCAACCGGGACTAAAGGGTCTTTAGTCCCGGTTGGTGCCTCCAACCGGGACTAAAGACCTTGGGCGGTTCGCGCGCCCAGATCCAGACCTTTAGTCCCGGTTGGTTAAACGAACCGGGACTAAAGGCGTAATAAATGCGCGCCAATGGTAGATTTTTTCAGAATTCATTTGAAAATATGAATTTTGAATTTCAATTTGAATAACTTCTGCATATTTTAGAATTTGATAAAACTTTGAATATGAAAAGTGTTTGAAATTGAATAACTATTTCAAAACTATTTTCTATTTTCAAAATTAATTATTCTAACTATTCAAACAATTAACTATTTTGCCATTTTCAATTAAAACAATATTGATTAAAATTCTTTTTGCATATTTTAGAATTTGATAAAACTTTGAACATGAAAAGTGTTTGAAATTGAATAACTAATTCAAAACTATTTTCTATTTTCAAAATTAATTATTCTAACTATTCAAACAATTAACTATTTTGCCATTTTCAATTAAAACAATATTGATTAAAATTCTTTTTGCATATTTTAGAATTTGATAAAACTTTGAACATGAAAAGTGTTCGAAATTAAATAACTAACCCAAAATCATACATTTACATAAAAGGTTTAATACATTATTACACATCACCAACATCCCTATCTAGTGTTGGGGTTTCCTTCGGCACCGTAACCATGGAGTATCTTCTTTGTTTAAGAGGAGGGTTGGGTCAGTGTTCACTCTGAATGGCGGAATTTCATCAAACTTGTTATAATCTTCTGACATATCTGTCTTGTCCTCCACTCCCACGATGATTCTTTTCCCTGAGAGAACAATGTGTCGCTTTGGCTCATCGTGTGATGTATTCGTTTTCTTATCTTTTCTCTTTCTCGGTTTTGTAGACATGTCCTTCACATAGAAAACCTGAGCGACATCGTTTGCTAGGACGAACGGTTCGTCCATGTACGCAAGGTTGTTGAGATCCACTGTTGTCATGCCGTACTTTTGGTCTACAACTACCCCGCCTCCTGTCAGCTTGACCCATTTGCACCGAAACAAAGGGACCTTAAAAGGCGGTCCATAGTCAAGTTCCCATATCTCCTCTATGTAACCATAATATGTGTCCTTTGTCCCATTGTCGTGTAATGCATCAAAGCGGACACCACTGTTTTGATTGGTGCTCTTTTTATCTTGGGCGACCGTGTAAAATGTATTCCCATTTATCTCGTAACCCTGGAAAGTCAATATAGTTGAAGATGGTTTCTTGGCCAACATGGACAGCTCATATCCAACAGTGGCGTCATTTATGAGAAGTGTTTGCAACCAACCACCAAAAGTCGCCATGTGCAACTTTGTAATCCAGGAGTTTGACTGCCCAGGGTTTTCCGAGCGTACAATATTCTTGTGTCGCTCCATATATGGCTCCACCAACGTGGAATTTCGTAAAACTGTGTAGTGTGCTTCACTCAAAGAATGTCCGTCCATACAGTATGCTGATTTCATTCCTAGCGTGCCTTTTCCACTTAGTCTCCCCTCATGCCGCGATTGAGGAAGACCAATCGGGTTCAGGTCAGGAACAAAGTCAACACAAAACTCAATGACCTCCTCTGTTAGATAGCCCTTGGAGATGCTTCCTTCTGGCCTAGCACGGTTATGCACGTATTTCTTTAAGACTCCCATGAACCTCTCAAAGGGGAACATATTGTGCAGAAATACTGGACCGAGAATGGTAATCTCTTCGACTAGGTGAACTAAGAGATGCGTCATAATATTGAAGAAGGACGGTGAGAACACCAACTCGAAGCTGACAAGACATTGGGCCACGTCATTCTGTAACCGTTCTAGATCTTCTGGATTGATTACCTTCTGCGAAATTGCATTGAGGAATGCACATAGCTTCACAATCGGTACTCGAACATTTTCCGGTAGAATCCCCCTCAGTGCAACCGGAAGCAATTGCGTCATAAGCACGTGGCAGTCATGAGACTTTAGGTTTTGGAATTTTTTCTCAGCCATATTTATTATTCCCTTTATGTTTGACGAGAATCCAGATGGGACCTTGATACTGCTCAGGCATTCAAAAAATATTTCCTTCTCTTCTTTGGTAAGAGCGTAGCTCGCAGGACCCTTAGAATCCTCCAGATGCATGCCGTCTCTTCTTTTCATACGGTGCTGGTCCTCCCGTGCTTCTGGTGTATCTTTTGTCTTCCCATACAAGCCCAAGAATACTAGTAGGTTCACGCAAACATTCTTCGTCACGTGCATCACGTCGATTGCAGAGCGGACCTCTAGGAATTTCCAATACTCAAGCTCCCAAAATATAGATTTCTTCTTCCACATGGGTGCATGTCCGCTAGCGTCATTCGGAACAGACAGACTGCCAGGACCCTTTCCAAAGATTACTTCTAAATCTTTGACCATATCAAATATATCATCACCGGTATGGCGTTTAGGCTTGCCCCGGACTTCTGCCTCGCCCTTGAAATGCTTGCCTTTTTTCTTCAATTGATGTTTGGGCGAAAGAAATCGACGATGCCCGAGATACACCACCTTCTTACTTTTATCCAAATATATACTATCGATCTCACCTAAACAGTGCGTGCATGCATTGTATCCCTTGTTTGTCTGTCCTGAAAGGTTACTAAGAGTAGGCCAATCATTGATGGTCACGAACAGCAACGCTCGTAGATCAAATTCCTCTTGTTTGTACTCATCCCACACACGAACACCTTCAGTCTGCCACAGCTGTAAAAGTTCATCAACTAATGGCCTTAGATACACATCAATGTCATTGCCGGGTTGCTTCGGGCCTTGGATAAGCACTGGCATCATAATAAACTTTCGCTTCATGCACAACCAAGGAGGAAGGTTATAGATACATAGAGTCACGGGCCAGGTGCTATGACTGCAGCTCTGCTCCCCAAAAGGATTCATGCCATCTGTACTTAGACCAAACCTCAGGTTGCGTGCATCTTCTGTAAACTCCGGGAAATCTCTGTCGATTTTTCTCCACTGCGACCCATCAGCGGGGTGTCTCAACATCTCGTCACTCTTACGGTCTTCTTTGTGCCACCTCAACAACTTGGCATGCTCTTTGTTTCTGAACAAACGTTTCAACCGTGGTATTATAGGTGCATACCACATCACCTTGGCAGGAACCCTCTTCCTGGGGCGCTCGCCCTCAACATCACCAGGGTCATCTCGCCTGATCTTATACCGAAATGCACTGCACACCGGGCATGCATTCAAATTCTCATACTCACCGCGGTAGAGAATACAGTCATTAATGCATGCATGTATCTTCTGCACCTCCAATCCTAGAGGGCAGACAATCTTCTTTGCTTCATACGTACTGGCGGGCAATTCGTTATCCTTTGGAAGCATCTTCTTCATAATTTTCAGCAACTTCTCAAATCCCTTGTCAGATAAACCACTCTCTGCTTTCCATTGCAGCAATTCCAGCGTGCTTCCTAGCTTTTTCTGGCCATCTTCGCAATTTGGGTACAAATCCTTTTTGTGATCATCTAACATGCGTTCCAACTTCTCCCTCTCCTTTTCACTTTCACAGTCAATCTGTGCATCAAAAATGACCTGACCAAGATCATCAGCGGGCATATCTAATGCCCGTTCTTCACCTTCTTCTTCTTCATTATCTTCCATTGCGGTATCGGTGGTTTCAGGGAACTCAGGATAGTTGTCATCATTCTCTTCTTCATCGTTGTCTTCCATCATAACCCCTCTCTCCCCATGCTTGGTCCAACAATTATAGCCGGACATGAAACCGAACCGGAACAGGTGGATGTGAAGGGTCTTTGTGGAGGGGTAATCCTTCTCATTTCGACAACCACCGCATGGACAACACATAAAACCATTCCGCTTGGTTGCCTCAGCCACCTTGAGAAAAGAATGCACGCCTTTAATGAAATCTCCAGAGCGTCGATCGGCGTACATCCATGCTCGGCTCATCTGCATTATATAAGTACATATCAAACGCAAATCAAATATACAATTTCTATTTCTATCTCTAATTTTAGTTTGATAAGTAAGAATAAGTTAACAAAACTTTAGTCCCGGCTGGAGGGTACTTCTATCGGTATTTCTATTGTTCTATCTCTATCTCTATTTCTATTTCTATGTTAGCTATGTCTACTTCTATTTTTATTTTTAATTCTAACATTTCTATTTCTAATAGCATTTCTATTTCTAATAAAATCTAACATAAATAAAATCTATATAGCATTTCTATTTTTACCTCTATCGGTATTTCTATCTCTATTTCTATCGGTATTTCTATTGTTCTATCTCTATCTCTATTTCTATTTCTATGTTAGCTATGTCTACTTCTATTTTTATTTTTAATTCTAACATTTCTATTTCTAATAGCATTTCTATTTCTAATAAAATCTAACATAAATAAAATCTATATAGCATTTCTATTTTTACCTCTATCGGTATTTCTATCTCTATTTCTATCGGTATTTCTAATTTTCTATCTCTATCTCTATTTCTATTTCTATGTTAGCTATGTCTACTTCTATTTTTATTTTTAATTCTAACATTTCTATTTCTAATAGCATTTCTATTTCTAATAAAATCTAACATAAATAAAATCTATATAGCATTTCTATTTTTACCTCTATCAGTATTTCTATCTCTATTTCTACCGGTATTTCTATTTTTCTATCTCTATCTCTATTTCTATTTCTATGTTAGCTATGTCTACTTCTATTTTTATTTTTAATTCTAACATTTCTATTTCTAATAGCATTTCTATTTCTAATAAAATCTAACATAAATAAAATCTATATAGCATTTCTATTTTTACCTCTATCTTCACCTATTTGTACACGTAATCAAATAAACATCTAATAATTGCTCCCATAAAAAAATCACAAATCTCTCTACTTCTAGAGCAATAAATGAGCTAAATTACCAATGAAAGACAAAAGCACAAAATTCCTCACCTTTTAGTCCACTTAGATTGAAGTGTGGATATCAATTTGTGACAAAAAATGGTGGTCAAAGAGGATGAACTCGAGTTGCATGAAGAACACTTGAGAGTGGAGAGGGGAGTGGCTGGCTCCGGGAGGAAGAAGGAGCTGCTTTATACAGGGAAGTCATTAGTCCCGGTTAGTAATACCAACCGGGACTAAAGGATTAATCTTTAGTCCCGGTTGGTGTTACCAGCCGGGACTAATGATCCTGGCAACGGCCGGATTGCGACCCAGAGCATTTAGTCCCGGTTCGTAATACGAACCGGGACTAGAGGTTCAAAACGAACCGGGACTAATGAAGTCTCCGTTCCAGCGGCCGAAAAAGCGGTGGGGCCCAGGGCATCAGTCCCGGTTCAAAGAGCAACCGGGACTAATGCCCCAGGATATTAGCCCTGTTTTCTACTAGTGTTTTCTTTCTATTTAATTCCAAGCTTTTCAGCACGTAGTGAATAGTGAATTATATGAGAACTCCTTCTCTTCTTTATTTATTCTATGTAAAATATTGAAACCTTGCTTATCCGGTTTGTAAAATTTCGTTCCTAGTATGATTTTCTAAATTTGCGTTGCCTCAATTGTTAGCCTTTCAAGAAAATTTCGTCTACTATGAAACTATGAAATTCTGAAGTTGATTCACTCAAAAAAATTCAACTTATAAAAACTTATAAAAATTCGTATGGAAAAGAATCAGCATGAAAATTCTCTTTGACTTGGAACCAAGATCAGATCTTCTTTCTATTTAATCACAAGCTTTTCACCACGTAGTGAGAACTCCTCCTCTTCTTTGTTTATTCTATCTTAATGCGATCTCTGATATACGTACTGGATGCAGACTCTCTTTTTTATTTTTATTCCTTGTGATTCCTATGGCATGCAAAACTCTACGTATTTGCTTGTAGGCCATCGGAGCATACCGATTCAGTTATTCCTTTTCCTTCTTTTATTATTTGATACATGTCTCCAACACAAAAGCGTGTGCCCAAATATAAACATAAAACGTGTCGAGCCAGATTACGTAACAATTAATCTTATTTTAAATCTTAGCCGTATATTTTAGATCTAACGGTTCCATTAATTTAGATGATGTGGATTAACGTGGTGGCTCTATTTTAGACCCCCGTATTGTGCTTTTAGTATATAGTAGATAGATGGAATGGCCTGCTTAGTTAAATCCTATAGGAATATGAAGTGTCTTTGATTATAGCAAAGGAATTTTCCATGAGGTATGATCTGATGTTTTTTTCCTATAGGATTTACACTACTAGATTTCTATCGGATTATTTCCTATAGGATATATTCCTATGAATCAAACATGTGTGTAGGAAATTTTCCTATAGGATCCAAATCCTATACAATTCCTATGCAAATCATATGAATCAAAGAAGGCCAACAAGATCGCTCTGATTTTTCTTTTATATTTGATGAGTAATGACTTCACCGACATGCATGCTTAATTGCTTATACAGAAGAAGATTAGATTATCTGTTTCTCGCATTTCTATTTTCCTGGAGGAATCTGTCTGGACTATGAAGGGTAGAACGTTCCGGTGACCGAATGCACTACAATTTCATGGGGTTCAGCTGGACCCAATGAAAATTACTGAATGTGACTTTGGACATATAGATGCACTTGAAGACTTGAACCCCATGATTTCAAGTGAACCCAAATCTTGAAATTCCTGGCTCTGATCCTGAATGCACAGTGGCCTGTACGTGTTTTGGACCATAAAATTAGATGAATCATGAAAGTGAAGTAGCTTACGCGCCACCATTGTCGTTGTTCAGCCACGACGGAAGGGCGAGGGTTAGATTAACGTCTCCAAACAGTGGTGCTTGATTGCGACACACTTATCTTTAGAGAGCTACCCCAGAGGAAAATTAACCAGCGCTCCTACGTACGGATATTGTCCATTCGCAGTGACAAAGGTATAGATAATAGAGCCCGTTAGTTGAGTACCTCTGAGGCCCGTTAAGCTAGACCCAAGTGTAATCTTAGTCGAAATACGAGTTCATGTCGTATACCAATATTGTAATATATATCGGACCCCTCCCGTACCTTGAGACCTGACCACCTATATATAGGGGCCAGGAGAGGATGGTGAGGGACAGATTGAAAGCAAGCCAAAGTTCATCACCATGTTTACTTTCATCATGCACCTTATTTGACTGAGTTTACCTTCGAGTTCATCCGACGCCCTACTCCCCCGATCCTAAGTCCTTCATATTGGACATTTGTCGAGTTAACCCTCGTCAATTGGCGCCGACCGTGGGGACTAAGGGCGTTGGAATCATGAATTCGATGGCTTTTTTTGCTTTTAGCCGACAACAATCCAGAAGTCGACGAAAATCAGAAGATGGAGTTGACGATCGGAAGTTTGAGATTCTACGCTGGACCTTCGGGTTCAACTCGCCTTTCGGATCCGGCGGAATCGGGTCCGTCGGCAAGCAAAGCCAAGACAATCACACTGTCTGGATCATCGGTGGGCTCTTCCAGCGAGGTAAACTCGCCGGTCAGCTTCGCAGCAACAAAAAACACAAAAAAGGAACTCGAGGAATTCGACGGAACTTAGGAAGAACCCGACGAGGAAGTAACAGCGGATAAATCATACGATAGTCAAAGGGACCTCGCCACCGGAAGCAGTGGCGTCTCCAGGAGCATACATCAATTATGCGTCATTATCACCGAAGCAGCGGAAGAGAATGGTCACGCAGATAATGCAGAAATCGACATGCAAGTCGACAAATCAGGAACTAACGGTAAAAAGGAGAAGGATAAAATTCACGTCTCCAACGGGGAGTGGAGAATCATCATGTCAGCTATCAACCACGGGACCGAAGTACCCGCCAATTCAAGAAGGGAAGTTTTGATGGGATGTCAGTACGCATTGCATCAACATAGAAAGAAGTTGAGGGAGGAAAAAGACGAGTTCAGGAGAAACCAAAAAAACTACAGCATCGGCCATGGGAGACAAGTGCTACGAGAGAAAACCCTAGATGAGATGAGGAAAATGAAGACGATGCGGTGGAGGAAGATAGTAATGAAAGAATTGGGGTTTTTTTCCCTAAGCCAACATGCTTTATTTATAAGTAAACTTTAACGGGCCTCCGCAAATTAAAGGTCCAAGTACATCTACGGGCTTTTATATTTAGCCACGAGCAGAAGATAAGACAGCAGCAGCATATCAAGGACAAGACACATAGGAGAAATGCAGTATGGACGAATAAAGTGCAGAAGTATGTCAAGGAGCAAACCGCACCTCGTCATGGACTCGGGGGCTCATATCGTCAGAAAGAGCAGGAAGAATATTTAAAGCACAATTGTGCTAAGACTATCGGAGGAGGCAAGGCGACAATATTATATTTTGAGCCTATACTCGAAAACTTTCAGATATAGCCTCGGGGGCTACTCCCATCGGGAGCGCTGGCCGCGCACCCGATAAAAAAAGGCAATTTTGAGAAAGAATTCGACAAGAAGAGAAGAATAAAGGCGAAAAAGAAGAAGAAATTGGAGACTATGATTGGCTACAAGTATCCGCCCATAGCCTCGGGGGCTACTTATGTCAGGAGCACTGTCGTACGCCTGATGGCAATAGACCGACTAGAAGAAAAATATAATAGGTGCAATCAACTACTTTTCATCGACAATAAACTTCGACTTCATTGTCGAGAAAATAAAGGTCGATTACTCCCATCGGGAGCTATTTTATCTAAAAAGAACAACTCAAATATTTTGTATATTCCAACAGTCAAACAAGGCTGCGACATATAATTCTCGAGTTGCGTCATCGCGACAAAACTCGAATGCTATGATTGAAACATATCGTGAAGGTAAGACCCCGGGATCCATCCTGTGTGGCCTGGTATACGCACATGACTGCGCTCTGCTAGTAATTATCCGTGTCTTCGACGCAAAAAAAATCCTGGTGGACGCACTGGGTACCCTGAGAACCACTGGGACTCATTCTTTGTATGTCCTAAATACGGCAAAAGAATGGGTTTGACCAGTTTCTCTAATTCAAGTCCAAGGGGATAGAATTTGAAGTAGGTGACAAGTATCTGTTCCGGCAGTTAACTGGCCTCTTGATCCGTCAGAGTTGTCAGGCTTGTTCATCAAAACCCCTTGCGAAATAATATAATGGAAGATGTTTATTTTTAAGTACAGGAAGAAGAAGAAGTCGAAAGATTGATCAAGTCAAAGATTTGAGATTCAACCCGAATCTACAATTCTGGTAGAATCTCGGGGGCTACTACAAGGGTATAGATAATAGAGCCCGTTAGTTGAGTACCCTTGAGGCCCGTTAAGCTAGGCCCAAGTGTAATCTTAGTCGAAATACGAGTTTATGTCATATACCGATATTGTAATATGTATCGGACCCCTCCCGTACCTTGAGACCTGGCCACCTATATATAGGGGCCAGGAGAGGACGTGAGGGACAGATTGAAAGCAAGCCAAAGTTCATCACCATGTTTACTTTCATCACACACCTTATTTGACTGAGTTTACCTTTGAGTTCATCCGACGCCCTACTCCCCTGATCCTAAGTCCTTCATATTGGACATTTGTCAAGTTAACCCTCGTCACGCAGACTTTCACGAAAGGATTGGAGTACCACTCATGAAATGAGCGAATTTACACATTAAAACGTGTCTAGGTATATGCATTATTAGACAAGTATTTTTAACTGGAGTGTGTATTTTTTTTAAAAAAAATCTTCTGCATATATATATGTTTGTAAGACGCATATCATTCGTTCGGTCTCCACTGGATTTGTACTCTCAATACGGACACATTTGGTGGACTCGAAGCTCTTGTGACTCAATTCACATCCCCATGCATATACACTAGTAGAAAAATGGGCAACGGTCTACGCCTTTAGTACCGGTTCCCGTATGAACCGGTACTAAAGGGTACATTAGTACCGGTTCATTCGCCCAGCCGGCCGAGCAATATCAGTACCGGTTCGATGGGGGCCTTTTGTACCGGTTCATACATGGAACCGGTACTAAAGGGTTTTAGTGGGCCAGAGCTGAACCTTTAGTACCGGTTCATATGAAGAACCGGTACTAAAGGGCCCCTGCCCTATTACTTCAAGCGCCCGATCATCCCTGCATCTCATTTTCCCTTCTTCTCTCTCACATTTCCAAACATTTTGCACCTCTCACACTCCATTAAATCTTCATTTTTATCCACCATTTTATCAAGATTGACGGCACCCATCTATCTAAGGGTTAGCAATATCATCCTTTCTTCCGGCGTTCCTAATTTAGCTTATTTCTTTGCTAGTTTAACTCGTATTATTTTTCTAATGCTAGCAAGGTGTTTGATGAAATGCCTAAGTTAGGGATTTCATTCTTTTTGTATGCAATTGAGCTCAAATTAAAGTATGATTTGTAGGTTTTAGTATCGTCCCCGTCCTCACCGCCGTCGATCGCCAGCGTCTTCCCCTAGCCGGCACTGTACCACCTCGGTGAGCCTCTTTTTTTAATAAAAAAAACTTAGTTTTATGTGATGAACTTGAATATTAATTAAGTTGGTCACTCATATATCCATGATGTTGTGTAATTAATGATTTTTGGTATACTTATATAATGCAGATGAATCGACAATGGATGTACGGTGACCGATGCCATCCCGACTTCATTACTGGCATGCATTATTTTCTCAACGTGGCGGAGGCAAACAGGCGGTCGAATGGTTTCATTTATTGTCCATGTAGTTCCTGTAGAAATACGAAGGATTACTCTACCTCAAAGACCCTTCACTTCCACCTGCTTGAGAATGGTTTCATGCCCGGCTATAATTGTTGGACCAAGCACGGAGAAAGAGGGGTTATAATGGAAGGCAACGAAGAAGAAGAGGATAGTGAGAACTATCCTATGTTCACTGAAGACGGTGATAGTAGTATGGGGGAAGACGAAGCTGAAGAAGAGCCCATTTTTGATGACCCCGATGACGATTAGGGTCGGGCCATTCTTGATGCGAAGATAAACTGCGGAAGTGAAAAGGAGAGGCTGAAGTTGGAGAAAATGTTAGAGGATCACAACAAACTGTTGTACCCAAATTGCGAAGATGGCCAGAAAAAACTGGGTACCACACTGGAATTGCTGCAATGGAAGGCAGAGAATGGTACTTCTGACAAGGGATTTGAAAAGTTGCTAAAAATAATAAAGAAGATGCTTCCAGGGGAGAACGTATTGCCCTCTAGTACGTACGAAGCAAAGAAGGTTGTCTGCCCTCTAGGATTAGAGGTGCAGAAGATACATGCATGCATCAATGACTGCATCCTCTACCGCGGGGAGTATGAGAATTTGAATGCATGCCCGGTATGTGGTGCATTGAGGTATAAGATCAGGCGAGATGACCCTGGCGATGTTGAGGGCGAGTCCACCCACAGGAAGAAGGTTCCTGCGAAGGTGATGTGGTATGCTCCTATAATACCACGGTTGAAACGTTTGTTCCAAAACAAAGAGCATGCCAAGTTGTTGCGATGGCATAAAGAGGACCGTAAGAAAGATGTGATGCTGAGACACCCCGCTGACGGATCGCAGTGGAGAAAAATCGATAGACAGTACAAGTCATTTTCAGATGACGCAAGGAACTTAAGATTTGGTCTAAGTACAGATGGCTTTAATCCTTTCGGGGAGTAGAGCTCCAGTCATAGCACCTGGCCAGTGACTCTATGTATCTATAACCTTCCTCCTTGGTTGTGCATGAAGCGGAAGTTCATTATGATGCCAGTGCTCATCCAAGGCCCGAGGCAACCCGGCAACGACATTGATGTGTACCTGAGGCCATTGGTTGAAGAACTTTTTTAGTTGTGGCGTGAAGAAGGTGTACCTATTTGGGATGAGCACGAACAAAAGGAATTTAACCTACGAGCGTTGTTGTTTGTAACCATCAATGAT
Source organism: Dactylis glomerata (assembly GCA_007115705.1). Classification (NCBI taxonomy): domain Eukaryota; kingdom Viridiplantae; phylum Streptophyta; class Magnoliopsida; order Poales; family Poaceae; genus Dactylis; species Dactylis glomerata. The sequence goes on along the minus strand of QXEO01000541.1, from coordinate 15,023,508 downwards.
TGGCCTGCTCTTAGTAACATTTCAGGACAGTCAAACAAGGGATACAATGCATGCACACACTGTTTAGGTGAGACTGACAGTATATATTTGAGAAACAAGAATGTGTACATGGGGCATCGTCGATTTCTTCCAAAACAACATCAAGTAAGAAAGAGAGGAAAGCATTTCAGAGGTGAGGCAGAAGACCGAATGAATCCTACCCGCCCTACTGGGGATGTTATATATGATATGGTCAAGGATTTAAAAGTGATCTTTGGAAAGGGTCCTGGCGGACAATCTGTTCCGCATGATGTTGACGGACATGTACCCATGTGGAAGAAGATGTCTATACTTTGGGAGCTACCCTACTGGAAAATCCTAGAGGTTCACTCTGCAATCGACGTGACGCACATGACGAAAAATCTTTGCGTGAACCTGCTAAACTTCTTGGGCGTGTATGGGAAGACAAAAGATACACCGGATGCACGGCACGACCAGCAATGTATCCATGAAGGAAACAACCTGAATCCAGAGAAGTATCAAGGTACTGCCAGCTACGCTCTTACCAAAGAAGAGAAGGAGATCTTTTTTGAAGTCCTGAGTAGCATCAAGGTCCCGTCTGGCTTCTCATCGAATATAAAGGGAATAATAAACATGACAGAGAAAAAGTTTCAAAACCTAAAGTCTCATGACTGCCACGTGATTATGACACAATTACTTCCGGTTGCATTGAGGGGGCTTCTATCAGAAAATGTTCGAGTACCCATTGTGAAGCTATGTGCGTTCCTCAATGCAATTTCTCAGAAGGTGATCAATCCACTAACTCTACAAAATTTACAGAAGGATGTGGTGCAATGTCTAGTCAGCTTCGAGTTGGTGTTCCCACCATCCTTCTTCAATATAATGACGCATCTCCTCGTTCACCTGGTCGAAGAGATTAGTGTTCTCGGTCCTGTATTTCTACACAACATGTTCCCCTTTGAGAGATTCATGGGAGTCTTAAAGAAATACGTTCATAACTGTGCTAGGCCAGAAGGAAGCATCTCCAAGGGCTATGGAACAGAGGAGGTCATTGAGTTTTGTGTTGACTTTATTCCTGACCTTAAGCCGATCGGTGTTCCTGAATCGCGCTATGAGGGGAGACTGCGTGGAAAAGGCACGCTAGGAAAGAAAGCAACAATGTGTATGGACGGACATTCTTTCACTCAAGCACACTACACAATTCTACATAATTCCAGCTTGGTGGCTCCGTACAAAGTGGAACACAAGAATATTTTATGCTCTGAATACCCGGAGCAACGTGAAGATTGGATTGATGGAGAACACATGAAGACTTTCGGCGGTTGGTTGCAAACACGGCTCATGAATGTCACTGATGAAGAACAGCTATACTTGTTGGCCAAGCAACCATCTTCGACTATATCGACATTTCAAGGGTACGAGATAAATGGGAATACATTTTACACATTCACCCAAGATAAAAAGAGCACCAACCAAAATAGTGGTGTCCGCTTTGATGCAGCAGAGGATAATGGGAAGAAGGTCACATATTATGGGTACATAGAGGAGATATGGGAACTTGACTATGGACCTAATTTCAAGGTCCCTTTATTCCGGTGCAAATGGTTCAACCTGAAAAACGGGGTACAGGTAGACCCGCAGTACGGAATGACTACAGTGGATCTCAAGAATCTAGGGTACGACACCGAACCATTCGTCCTAGCCAGTGAAGTGGCTCAGGTTTTTTATGTGAAGGACATGTCTACCAAACCAAAAAAAAGAAAAGAAAGGCAAGAGGACACATCATACGATGAGCCAAAGCGCCACATAGTTCTTTCAGGAAAAAGAAACATCGTGGGAGTAGAGGACAAGACAGACATGTCAGAAGATTATAATAAGTTTGATGATATTCCACCCTTCAAGGTGAAAACTGACCCAAGCATCATTTTAAATAATGAAGATTGTCCATGGCTGCGTCGCAATCAGAAGAAAGGGAAACACAAGAAGAAAACTCAGAAGACTAGATAGGGATCATAACTTGTGTATCTCAATATGGATTTTTGTGTAATGATGTTATTGTATGAGGGAAATTTTTCCGAGGCGGAGCTTCTGAAGATGCCGTAGGGCGTGAGCACCAACGACATCTTCGAGAAACTCCGCCACGGGAGATTTCCCAACCCTGTCCTCCATCCATGGGAATGAAACTCTCCCTACCTTCTAGGTTGGCTTGTTGAGCTGCTTGCCATGGCGTATCGATGCTCCTTTTATAGGCACGACACCGCTTCTACTTTGTCTTGTTCCTCCGATAGGGGCATCGTGCGTCCACCCACGCGTCCTTATCTCATCGAGCAGTGCATCCACCCATGCGTCCTTATCCTGCTGACATCTTTAGTCTCGGTTGCACCCACCAACTGGGACTAAAGGTTACCCACACGTCCTTATCCCACCGACAGTTTTGTTAGATGACACAAAAACCACCTTTAGTCCCGATTGTACCCACCAGCCGGGACTAAAGGTTAGATGGTTCCCCGCGCCACTGCGTTCCCGCCTATTTTCTTCCCGCGCTTGGCACCACTTCTACTTTGTCTTGTTCCTCCGACAGGGGCATCGTGTGTCCACCCACGCGTCCTTATCTCATCGAGCAGTGCATCCACCCACGCGTCCTTATCCTGCCGACATCTTTAGTCTCGGTTGCACCCACCAACCGGGACTAAAGGTTACCCACACGTCCTTATCCCACCGACAGTTTTGTTAGATGACACAAAAACCACCTTTAGTCCCGGTTGTACCCACCAGCCGGGACTAAAGGTTAGATGGTTCCCCGCGCCACTGCGTTCCCGCCTATTTTCTTCCCGCGCTTGGCACCACTTCTACTTTGTCTTGTTCCTCCGATAGGGGCATCGTGTGTCCACCCACGCGTCCTTATCTCATCGAGCAGTGCATCCACCCACGCGTCCTTATCCTGCCGACATCTTTAGTCTCGGTTGCACCCACCAACCGGGACTAAAGGTTACCCACACGTCCTTATCCCACCGACAGTTTTGTTAGATGACACAAAAACCGGGACTAAAGGTTCCCGCCTATTTTCTTCCCGCGCTTTCCACCGCTTCCCACCTCCGTCTTCCCGCCATTTTTCACTATATATATGTAGGCTTGGCCTCCATTTACATATCACATCTAGATTCATATCTGCAAACCTCATCACTCTCTTCCATGGCTTCCATCGTATCTCTAACCCCCCAGGAGGCGGAGGCACTTTGCGCCTCAAACTACCCCTGCCCGCCGGGCTACCGCGTCCCCACCGGCTGGATGCTGAGCGTCGGAGGCGTACCGGTCCCTCCTGTCCCTGTAGGTGTGGCACGCCAGATGGCCATCACGAACCACTACTACTTCGAGCTTACGCCAGAGCAGCGGAGGAATCCTCAGTGGCATCCCGACTACAGCCCGACTTGGGACGCCTTCTTCATCAATCGGCGTGAGAGTGCGCTTGCCAGGCACGAGGAGGACGGCTCGCCTCGTTCGAACTTCAACGAGGCCGGCCGTCGGCTATGGTGGCGCGGTCGGACTCTCCAGAGCGTCATGGCCTACCGTGGCCCCCGCCTGCGCTACCCTCAGTCTCAGCCCACGCGTGCTCACCAGTCGAGGTTCGACTACCGCGACCCCGATGGCAGCGACGATGACACCGGCGACTACGATGACTACAGTGGCGACGTTTATAGGGCTAGGCACGACTATGACTGAATCACTCCAACATTCGAAAACAAGCTCGGCCGATTGTGACTTAATCTGGCCATGTATCTTAATTTTTAGTTGAGATATGTACTTCTTTTCCTGTTCAATCATTGAAATAAAATCAAAAGAAAATCAAAAGAAACTGCAAAAGAAAATCAAATGAAAATCAAAAGAAAAAGAAAAAAAGAAAAATCAAAAGAAAATCAAAAGAAACTGCAAATGAAAATCAAAAGAAACTGCAAAAGAAAATCAATAGAAACTGCAAATGAAAATCAAATGAAAATCAAAAGAAACTGCAAAAGAAAATTAAAAGAAACTACAAATGAAAATCAAAAGAAACTGCAAAAGAAAAATCAAATTAAAATCAAAAGAAAAAGAAAAAAAGAAAAATCAAAATAAACTGCAAATGAAAATCAAAAGAAACTGCAAAAGAAAATCAAAAGAAACTGCAAATGAAAATCAAATGAAAATCAAAAGAAACTGCAAATGAAAATCAAAAGAAAAAGAAAAAAACCTTTGGTACCGGTTGGTGGAAACAACCGGTACGAAAGGTTAAAAGCGCGAAAGAAATTCCGAAAATATCTTTCGTACCGGTTTCTGTTACGAACCGGTACTAAAGGCCACCTTTAGTACCGGTTCATAACAGAAACCGGTACGAAAGGTGGATTAGAACGTTTTCTTCCCCCACCCCCCCACCTACGGACATAGCATCAAAATCTCCTCTGCCTCGCCGCCGCCGCCATCACGCCCGCCTACGAAAGGAGACGCACCGAAGCCGAAGGAGACGCACCACCCAGGGATCTCGCAAGGTCTGCGCCGTCCCCATCGCGGACGTGCTCCTCCGCTTCCTCAGCACCTACTTCGACGACACCCTCGTGGCACCACCCAGGGATAGATCTCGCAAGGTATGCTCCGCCAGCAACACGCTCCGCCGTTCCCCTCTGTGAGTCGTGGCGGGCTAGGTGGACACAAGCCATTCTCGAGCACTGGAATCGGCCGCGTGCGTGTGGCTCAGTGATTGCCTCTCCCCTGCTCACCGTCGCCGAGGAGAAGGAGCCCACCGCAACCGAGCCGTCCGCGCCGCCCCTTCCCGCTGAGGCGGAGGAGGATATCGAGAAGAAGGGCGAGGAGGAGGCCGTGGCCGCCAAGGCCGAGTGATGGGGTACGGTGCACGTGCACGTCTCACCTGGCTCCAATTCTACAATAGTAGTATGCTGTGAATCTTCTATTCTAGTACGCGTTTGGAGGTTGTGATGGATGATGCAGTGTCTGAACTCTGTTATCGTTGTCTGCATCTCTTAGTATCTTCGTTCATGGCCTACTCACGCTGGTTGGGTTAGTTCCTAACATTTGCACAGAGACTATGTGAATTCTATATATCTCTCCGTGGATGCTTTTATTCCCCATTGAAACTGCTTGCTTATGCTTTCGATAGGAAAATTATGGTGATAATAGATTGTTCTACCTTTGGAAACTGCAGGTTGTTCAGTAGTTTTGATCATTTGTTATTGTTATGCTAGTGAAATAGGAGTAATATGGTGCATCATTCAATTACTCTGTTCTATCTTTTGTGCTTTGAGAACTTCCTCTGAGTGAAAATTTTAATCTTATTTCCATGCTTTCTCATAGACGCTGCTGAGTTTGAAATCTTATAATTCAATATCTGCATCTTTTACTAAGCTCAACTTAGCAGTGTGGTTACTGTTTACACTTTTTTACGGGTGGTTTTACTAGTTAAATTAGTATTTAATATGTATTATTGATGTTCTTATATGGTTGTGTGGCTGATTTTTTTCCTCTGCCATAGAATTTGTTTGCTTATATTTTTGGTTGCCAGAAATGTTCAGGTTTACATACATGGCGCTCCAGGTCTTCTGTGGCAAGTTTAGCTATTTCTACTTTGTATTCTAAAGTTGTTGAATCAGTAAAGATTCTAGTGTAATGCATAAGCCCATTGCCACTGCCACTTCTATATACAGTTTATGTGCTGTTGTATCTATTTAGTGAGTAGGACAGTAGACCTTCTGAGAATATGTTGTTGGTTACATCTTGAAAGGATGCAACATTGTTTTGTTATTCTGTTTAAGTTGCAGATACAATGTACTATAGATTTTGAACTACCGTTTTCATATTGCCTGTCACAGGATAATTGTATACACGTGAAATCGAAACATTGTTGGTTACATCTTGAAAGGATGCAACATTGTTTTGTAATTTACTCGGATGTTGTTATGCAGCAGATGCTAGGAGTTACTGTTTGATATAGAAGTGACATTATTGTACTACATGAGATTTAATTCGGCATGCTCAATACATAGTTTATTAGTAGAACCTGGTGTTATAATGCTTGAAGTATTGTAACTCAACGTTCGATTCAATCAATGAGTCGAGTCGTTGATACTCAATGTTGGGCTGGGGGGAAATGTGTATGTTTGGTGAAACTAAAAACAGACACTTTTCTTTGTTTTTTACTCAATTAAGTATTACAGCTGTGATTTGCTCATTGGCTATAAAATATGTCTGTTTCTGAATTGTAAAAACCGATGCGATGTTTGAAACGTGGTTGATGAAAACTAGGAATATATATCCGAATGATAAATTAGATGTAACTTGTTATGGATGGAATAATCATACTATTTGTCAACTAGAAATATATATCCGAATGATAAAATAGATACAAAAAGTTATTGGGCCAATACTTGAACATATATCTTATTTTGATTTTGATTTGCCAACATATATCTCGCGTTCTGACCCCGGTGCAAAAAGTCTTGTGCCCTATTTTTAATTCCAGAAAAATTGCTGCAAGTGTTTGAAATTTGTGATAACTTAAAATAACATGATGAATTAAATAATTGCACTTAATTTTGTAGTGACATTGAGCGATGGAGGACAACACCTTCATCCAAGATGAGGAGCGAGAAGAAATGGTGCAGAAAATGATATTTGAGAGTGCCCGTGGACCGGAACCCAATAGAGAACCCGATGGAGATGACGATGATTTCGGCTCACAATTTTTAAATGATGTCGGTGAGGGACTTGAGTCCGAAGAAAGAAGAGACAACGAAGTGTCCTTAATAAACTTCGACGAGGTGTATATCAAGGCTATATGTTCATCACTTGATGCATTGATTTATTTGTATTACACTTATTAACGAATCATTTTTCTTTTAGCCTTCTGGATCATCGAGCAAATCTGTTAAAAAGCAACGAGGCCCGACGCAACGTCTAAAGGGCGAGGGTAGGTTAGCCCTCACCGCATTTAAGGCTAGTGGTCAACCGGTGGAGCCCAAAGAGCACTGTCGTAAATTTGTAAACCAAGCTGGAGTTCTTGTTAGGGACCATGTACCGATCAGCATTGTAGAGTGGCATAAGCCGAAGAACGCGGGGGCTGAAGCTAGTTATGTCAATGATACTCTAAAGCTTTTTCTTTGGGACAGTCTACTGACACACTTTAGCCTACCGGAAGACATGACGGAAGGCCAGAAGAAGAAAGTCAAGGAATGGACTCTTAAGAGGATGGCCACACAATTCCAGACCTGGAAGAAAAATTTATGGGCCAGATATGAAGATAAAGATCCAGTATTCACTGGAAGTCTAGTGAAGATAAAAGATCACTGGCCCGCATTTAAGAGCTATAAGAAATCTTCTACTGCTGTGTCCCGATCAGTCACAAATACGAAAAATGCTTCAAAGAAGAAACATTTCCATCATTTGGGGTCAGGTGGCTACAAGACTGCCATTCCGAAGTGGAGAGCATTTGAAGCTAAACTGATGGAGGCAGGAATCACTCCACAGACATGGGACTGGCCCGACCGGTCCAAGTTCTGGTTGTTCGTGCATGGGGCAGGGTTGGACCCAAAGACAGGGCAGATCGTTGCAAAGGGAAAATGGAAGGATAAAGTTAATGCAATCACGACGCAGCTTATAGATGCAATTGAAAAAGTTAGAAAGGGAGAGTACATTCCCGATAGAGAGAATGACGAGCTGACACTCGCTCTTGGGAATGCGGAACACGTTGGACGGATACGAGCCCTCCCAGGTGTCACCATGAATGAAGCATGGCCGGAGTGCGCTGACACTTATAGAAGCCGTTCGAGAAAGAAGAAGCAGGACTTAGATAGGTTAGCGGAATTGATAAATAGGGTGGAGGTGCTTGAGCAAAATCAGAGGGCACCTGATCAGCCGCTGTTTATACAAGATCCTCAAGCCGATGCCGCCCCATCTCAGCGAAGAAGCAGTGTGGGTTCCTCGCATCTTGAATGTGCAGGAAGCTACCCCGTGGATTATGTCACGGAGAAGACAGACTGCGAGCTACATGTGCAAATGAGGAACGTGTCCATTAAGGTGGCAGTCGGCTATGTTTACCCAAATGAAGATGGAGCAACGCACCATCATATGCCCATTCCAGCTGGCTGTGTTCGTGTCGGGGTGGATGACGTTGTTCCGGGTTTTGAAACAATGGACCTTGATTTTTCTGGAGGTGATGAAGAGAAGACACTGGCCGATGTCAAGCGCGGTTTCGCCATATGGTCCAAGAAATACATCGTCCTTTTGCCAAGGCCACCGACTCCTCCTCGTAGCAGTCCACATGAGCAGCAAATTCCACATGAGCAGCAATGGCCATCGACTCCGCCTGGTAGCAGCCCACATGAGCAGCAAAGTCCACACCTACCGGAGAGGGACCCCAGCGCGAGTCCACCATCTCGAGATCCTCCGCGTAAGACTGCGTTTTTTAAGCGGAACGGTACGCCGCCTAGGAAGAGACCTAGAAAGGAGAAACCACTACTGCCTATCGAGAAGTTACCTTGGGAAAGAACTATCGAGGAATGCAGCAAAATCTCTAAGTCCGAGGTGGCAAAACATTTTGCTAAGAAAGTGCCAGAGATACCTTTTGAGAAGACTCTAGATCCGGTGAAAGTTATTCGTACCGTTGAGAATCTATATGACCCTCCACCATCGCCGCCATCTGACTATAGGCGTTCTATTGAAAAGTCGTATGACGCTATGGTGGAGGTGAAAAAACCCGATCAATCGGTGGTCTCGGCGAAAACGAGGAAACAAGTATACCAGCTCGGAGAACAACCCGTTCAATCGGTCCCCCCTCTCAAGGTGTTTGACGAGAAGGCCGTTGAAAGTTCTCGACAAAACACAATTGATTACCCCTTCGCTGAAGTAGTATATCAATTTGTTCAAGGGAAAGATCTGGTCGAGAATATCAGGTCGCTACCAACATGTATGCGTAATTTGAATGCGTGGTACACTAATGCCACAAAGAGAGGGATTGATTGTATCATGGTGCGAGTTAAGGATGAGCACTACTTCCAAGAATACTCTGTGAGCGTTGACTTCCTTGAACTTTTTCAGTTATACAATCTCCGGGCCATCGACAAATCTATCATCAGTTGCTATTGTCTGTAAGTGATTTATTAATATAATTTGAGAAGTCTTTAGCTCAGCTCATTCTTTGTCTGCAAATTATCCTCAATTTAATCTTTTGTGCGCTATATTATGCAGATCGAAGAAGCTCGAATGCAAAAGGGATGAAATCACGGACATTGGGTTCATTGACCCAGATACAATGCATGAAAAAAACATAGAAGATCCCATCTATAACAAGGATACACCAGAGACTTTGCTAAGGTTTTTGAAGCGACAACGTGACAAAAAGACAATACTTTGGCCTTACAACTTCAAGTAAGTGTAACTGTCTTATAACACATTCTATTTTGCTCACCATATGTTAAAATTTTAACTGATGACTTATATCTATGACACTGCATATTTAAACGTGCGCAGGTTCCACTTTATTCTTATCGTCATTAAAATGTACGATGGAGAGGTTGAAGTCTTTGACTCACTAACCAAAGAGCCTATACTATACAAGTCGGCTTTTGATATGCTCAAAAGGTAATTTTAATTCTTATCGGTTTTTTGTTAATTTCCTGATATCAACAAATTAATAACTCTTTTATGCATTTTCTTTTGTCGGGCAGCGTATGGCAAACGTTCATCCAGGAAGATCCGACCGGTGGATGGAAGCCGAAGCTGATATGGCGTGCGAACAAAGTAAGTAGTACTACCTAGGTCCACACACCTTTATCATACTTGATTATTATTTGATTGAATTATATTTTTGTACAGAAATGCGCGCAACAACCTGAGGGGACTAATCTATGTGGATACTATGTTTGCGAGAACATCCATAAGATTGTCAGCGAGAGAACGAATAATCAAAGGAATAGAGAGGTACGAAAACAATATTCACAAATTTATTTTGTTACCATAACTTGTGCTAAGTTTCAGTCATAATTGTTTGATTGTGATTTGATATATATATATATATATATATATATATATATATATATATATATAGCTCATGTATTCATTTGAATCTCATTCTTTTACAGTTGGCAAGAAAGCGTGACAGGCTCCCAATCGAGCACCGCTTCAAAGCAATTGGCGAGGAATTGGCAGGATTTTTCCTTCGGGACGTCATACCTAACTTCGCAGAGTACCACTATGAATGAAGATCTACATGTAATATATAGTTTGACTCGGAGAGTACCACTATGCTACATGTAATAGATAGTATGTCTCGGAGAGTACCACTATGCATGAAGATCGATCTTCATGCATGTACTACTTAATTTGCGATCTTATGCAATTACATGTGTTATATTATATGCACCAAGTTGATATGCATTACCTTGATCTTCATGTACTCCTAAATCGAAACACGTTTCTGGCGCATCGACGCGATCCTCGTACGATGAAATGGTCCGATACCCCTAAACCCCTCCTAATTAAAACCCTAAACCCTGAATTCCTTTGGTACCGGTTCGTGTTACAAACCGGTACCAAAGGTCCCTAGCGCCTGCACTCTCCTGGAGCCAACGTGGAGGCCCCTTTAATACCGGTTTGCAAGGAACCGGTACCAAAGAGGGGGGGCCTTTTGTCCCGAATCTTTTGTACCGGTTTGTTTTCCGGTACAAATGCCCCTATAAAACCGGTACTAAAGCCCTTTTTCCTACCAGTGATATGGCTATAGTACGTGTGGCTCAAGAGTCAAAGACCGCACCTGGATGCATCATAAGTGGTGCCAAGAATGCATTCATGCATGCATGGCCTGGATGCAGCACGCGACGTCCCACCCGTGAATCGTGAATAGTTGACAGTGTGCCTTCCTTCACAGAGGTGCAAGTGGACAATGCAACCCCCATGATCCGATCTGGACTGACTACACGGCACGTAACTCCTCTCCGTTTATAAATATAAATGTTTTAGGTTCGTGAAGCAAATGTATCTAGACAAATTTTAGTGTGTACATTTGAGTGAACATACACACTATAAGATATCTAGATACATTTGCTTCACAAAACAAAAACATATTATATTTATAAACGGAGGGAGTAATCATCTTGTGCTTGTACGAACATGCAAGTCTTGCAATAACGCTAGGCCTACGGCAAGTCTCGTGAGCTAAAAAGTGCGGACCATGTAGACATTCAAAAACATATACTGTTCCCAACTGAAAAACAGCTAATATTATTGAGTCAGAGAGGGTGAATGACAATCAGTAAATAATAGAATCATCTATTCTGTAATGACAATCAGAGAGCCCTAATTAGCACCCATCTACAACGATACGATCCGCCAATGAACTCAAGCAGATGGCACAGCATGCCAAGATGACCACTTTGTAGCAGACGGGTCACGGGTGTCGATAGGCCACACCAGTTTATCAGATTATGGCAACTGCAGTTGATCCAACATGCGACATATTATATGAAAATATATTTTCATGATGTATTTCACGATATATATATTTTGTAATGTACATGATAATGATTTATTATAAAAATATCCATCTACAATTGACGAAACCCACAAGGCATGGTAACTCTAATGAAGGGAGTTTGTTGTTTCTACAATTGACTACACATTAATTGTTCTACAATTGAGTACACATATAAAAGATTTTTTTGACTTCCATCAGACCAACACACTCACAAGACGCATTCAAAGTTTGGAGTCATGAAATTTTAAAATAATAAAGTCACAACATTTGTTGTACTATGTATAATTTTTCTATGACTAATTAAACATAAATGATAAATTAATTCGATGTCATCATACCAACACCCACAAAAGCCTACCAAAGTTTTTTTGAGTCGGATTCGTGGAATTTTAAGATCAATGAAGTCACGACATTAGCCACACTATCAACGGGAACATCTCTCGCATGGAGTGAGTACATCCGAGAAAAAACATTATAGTAAGATAATTCTCACTATTTAATACTCCCTTTGTTCCTTGATATAAGATGTATAGTTTTTTGTGAAAAATTCTAGAATATAAGGTTTATGGCGGGATTGTGGGATTTTTTTTACATAATTTAAGAGTCAATCTGATTAGGAGAGATAAGATACTGAGATTTTCCTATTTTTCCTATATTCTCACATCGATCACCTACCTGTATTAACGTCTAAAAGTATCGAAATTTTCCCTTTTAGTCTGTGCGTTAATATTTATGCAAGAAAACTATACACCCTATATCAAGGAACAGAGGGAGTATGATCTACGTGTTAAGGAGGATAGATCTTAAATGATTTTTTCTTATCACAGATAACTAACCTCACATACACTTCTAACGTGATGTAAGAACTATAGTTTGGTTATTTACAGATCCAATATCACTTACATGGCTGTTTTAACATATGGCATGAGTGATAACCATTTCTCACTAATTTTAGATTGCCAAAGATGTAACTCGCATACGTGATATTTTGTTTACCAAAATATTTGCATAGTTGTAGAACAATTTTGTTTATTGTCACATAATGGGCATATGCGACATCAAAAAATAATCTTAAACACTTTAACCAACTATAGATGATGCCCTCGCATTTGCGAGGGTCACCGTGCTAGTTTCTCTGAATAGGTAAATATAGGTGAACGAGCTGAGTGTTTTTTTAAGAGAAGTTGCATGCATAAGACATGCATGAAAAGGCAAAATAAAGGATAAAGCAGTCAATAGATTCTGCTCTTCTCGTGGGCTCCCAAGCATTCCTGAAGCGTACTGTCTATGTGTGTGAACAGTGTGGCGTGGGCACTGGGCAATCGTAGGGGAAAATTATGTTTGACATGCCAAAATTTCAATTGCCGCCACTCCCAAATTAGTGATTTTCGACCCAAGGAAATTCTGTTCACAACTGAAAACTAGTGTGTTTCGAGAAACAAAAAGAAAGTGGAACCCGTCTGATTTGCAGTTTGGTGTAGGTCGACGTGAGTAATGATGGTAAGATGGCCGGCTGGAAGAGAATCCTTAAAAGTTACTCACATCGATGATCTAACATGCAGATCAGTAGTGTGGAACTTGCTACTTTGGTGCGGGTGCTTTGCTTTATCCAGTTCGATCATCAAAAGCACTCGATCGATCTATCTCTTTCAGTTATTCCCTGCGACCTGTGAAACATCCTGATGCTTTCTTTTCTTCTTCATCTTACATAGTCTGGAAAAGCATTTTGTAAATGCAGAACTTCTATTTAGAGTATTAATCGGCATTCACAAAACTGCGCGCGTTGGGAATAGTATGGAAGGATGCCGCTCTGTGTTGAGAATCTTGAAAGACGACGATTTGCCATCTCCGCTTGCTAAGTTCACTGGAGGAATTTATAGATTTAACAAGGATCGCGCAAGCTCTTGCATGCGTCCATGGAGCTCAACATGTGAAACCACGGTCTCTCGCACAGTAAATTTTAAATCCTAGTATCACGTCCATGGCGGGTGTGGTGAAGCGGCGTCTGGTGGAAAGGGGCTGCAGGTCACTGTGCTTGGCGCAGTGGCATGGCTGCTTGCAGTGAGGAAGCCGGGGCGGCAGCCCCAGGCTGAAGGCGACGACGTTCAGGCTCGTCGGCAGTTGTGGCTGTAGTCTCTCCTTGGCTTATGGTGCTACGCAGAGGCTACGCCGGTGGAGGATCGGTGGACGTCGGGGCAGCGGCTCTGGATGGTGGATGTGCGTCGAGGCGGCGGCCTTGGGATCTATGACTGGCATTTGCTTCATGGGGCGAAGTGGTTGCTTGTATGGTTGGGTGATTGTCTTGTGTCGCTAGTGCGGCGAGGTGGTCGGCTCGGTTGATGCTGTCTTCGAGGAGGCAGTTTTGACTTTTAGGCCGGGGCGGCGGCCCCGGATATTGGTGCAGCGGCCGTGGTCTATGAGCAGTTTTTCCTGTGTAGCTTGGACTATGGGTAGCTGGGTCATACGACGTTGCGGCTCGAGCTCGAGCGGTGATACGTCGGGACGGCGGTCCCGGAAGATGGTGTTGGTGGTCTGCCAAGTGTGGTAGAGCAGTTGGATGTCGGGGCGGCGGCCCCGAAGGCTCTTAGTGCTGCATCGAGACCTTTTGTCGTGTGGGCGACGAGGTTGTCTCGATGGTTGTCGGCCGTGTGACCCAGCTGGAGGGTTGGCTTCTTCATCTTCGTTGGAATGTCTCATGTTTGCTCTTCCTATAGTATGCACGACGTCTTCTCTCCAACTATGATAGAAGGTCTTCTCGTTTTGGTTAGGTGGTGTTGGGTGGGCTTTGCCCCTATTGTATTGGTTTTAGTCCGATCTCCCATTAATTAATTTGGCACTTCTTTTCTTCTTAATTAATTAAAAAGGTAAAGCTTTTGGCTCGTTTCAAAAAAAAAAAAAAGTAGCTAGCTAGCTGGTGCCCGGTGGTCATATCCCCGATCGATGTATTGCCTCTTTCTAGATGGATTCTATGATGATACGATCCCCTAATCAATCCTAACCCGTTTCTTTCACGAGTTTTGCCGAACAGTTCCATTATTATGGGCCAAAGCTTATGTTAAGCGTACTGATCCGTCCACAAACCACCACTAGCTAGCTGCTGACCACTAGGTAAAGACGCGCCAATAGAACGAAGTGAGACTACAAATAGATTAACCGCAGATCGACTGTCAGCTGAGACGGGTGGGTGAAAAGACGCATGATTCGAGCTCGCCATACCCTAGTAGGGGTAATATAGGTAGTAACATAGATACCACCTAAGTAAAAAATATAATGTAGGATATAATTAAGAAGGAGAGAAACAAATAGAGTAACATAATATATTCCATCATATAGCAATTCTTAATACATAATGAATCTATAAAATAATAAATGATAGTCTCTATATTAGTACATATATGACACCAACTTATTATAAAGATGCATAGATCAATAACATACATATGTTACTAGTCTAAGTTACTCTATAACTAGCATAATGTGGTGTGCAGCCAAATTCACTGGTTCACCAATCCATGACCTAACTTCTAATGGAGAATACTCTTCGGCTTCCGCTTATGAAGCGCAATTCTTTGGAGCCACGCTAACAAACTTCAACAAGATGGTGTGGAAAAATTGGGCTACCCCCAAGGTCAAATTCTTCTCTTGGTTGGCCATCCGGAATAGGTTGTGGACGGCGGACCGCCTTGAGAAAAGGGGGTGGGAAAATTGTGGCATTTGCCCTCTTTGCAAGCAAACTCAAGAGACGGCGGCTCACCTTTTCTCCCATTGTCGCTATACCAAGAGGCTTTGGGGCATGGTCAAGGGTTGGATCGGCATTTCCTCCATCCATACTCACGAGTGGGCTACGACCGCCTCCATCGATATGTGGTGGCTAAACATGTCCACCAAAGCGTCGCCCAATCGAAAGGCTTTGGCTTCAATCACTATGCTTGTAAGTTGGACGATTTGGAAAGAGCGGAACGCGAGGGTCTTCAATAACAAAGCCGCACCGACAAGTGTCTTGCTAGAGACGATTAAGGATGATGTTAGGCTTTGGATGGCCGCGGGGGCTAAGCATTTGAGTGCTGTATTATTAGGAGAGTAATCCCGTTAGGCTGTTTTTTCCTTTTAAACTTTGGCTTCGTGCCGTGAACTCTCCTTCTTAATTAATGAATGGTGGCAAATCTTTTGCCACCGCCCTTATTATCCAATCCATGACCATCACCAATCCATGAATGGATAAATTAAGAGAGAGCTGCAGCGAGCCTAAGAAAGAAGAAATAAAGAGACGAACTGAAGGAGCACGAGGGAGAGGAGCTGCAATGCATGCCAACCGCTGCACCACCACTACTACAGTTGCAGGCACTACTCCATTGGCGAATTCATTGGTGTGATGGCTCCCCAGAGATTCTTCGCGGAAGAGACAAACCCGTCTCTGGGCCGAGCGACCGAAAGCAGGGTATGGAATTGTGGACATGGGGGTGCGGACGAGAAAGAACTCAAGGGCGCATAATATTTGCATGGGAGACGGCGCAGATCAGCAGTGTCGATCGAGGTTGATCCAGCCTTAATCCTTCAAGGAGCTCCTTGGATGGGCGTCAATAGGGTCTTGCATGCTGTTGGTTTCTGTCTCTATGAACAGCCCCAAATATCTCTACCAGCTGCAGTGTCTGGGTGTGCGTACAAGTGGGCGGAACAAAAGTCAAACGAGAGCGAGCAGGAGCAGATCATGGATCACTACTGATGGACGATCGGATGGTTTAGTTTGTCGATCGTCTCCTGATCCATTCAGATGGCGACCCAACAGGCAAAGATGTGCCCACAGTTACACTGCATGCGTAAATGTTCAGGGTCCGCCACTGATGAATTTTCACTGTTAATTTCAGTGATTCTTCCGGGGCACAAGTGACTCGATGGATCAAACAAAACGCCTATGCGAGACTGGGCAAGGCTAGTGCTGCAGCAGCACGCGAGATGATAAGCCAGGCAGCAGTTGTCTCCTACAGAAGCAAGCGACATTCAGACAATAGAAAAAATATAGCAAAACGAGTCCGCGTGTCTGTTCCCATATTTCATCAGTGATCTACTGACCAACATTCAAGTATGCATCTTGCATCCAGAATCATACGAGGTGCAGTGGCAATTTCAGTGCACGCATCTCTCTCTCTCTCTCTCTCTCTCTCTCTCTCTCTCTCTCTCTCTCTCTCTCTCTCTCTCTCTCTCTCTCTCTCTCCAGTGGCAATTTCAGTGCACGCATCTCTCTCTCTCTCTCTGCAGGCAATTTCAGTGCACGCATCTCTCTCTCTCTCTCTCTGCCAGCGAAGATGATACTCGTCATACTTTGCTTTCCAAAAGCATACTCGTCATACTTTGCTTTCCAAAAGCAGTTGCTAGCTAGCTGAGCCTCTAGCGGTCTAGCTAGCTAGCGTCACAACCCAGCACAGTTTCACCGAGGCTAGCTTTGTTTCGGATGGAACGGAATGGATGACAGAAACACTGAATCCCACCCGATGAATTCCTGTCTGCCCATTTCTCGATCAGCTACCGTAGGCAGCTACTGGTAGATACCATTGCAGTAGCACGCCTATGATGTGGTGGCGGTGCAGCACTTGCATTTGGCACGCAGAGCAAGGCAGCAGCAGCAGAAACACAGCATCGCAGGCTGCACTTTAACTCTCAAAGTTGCTTTCCCTAATCAACAGACGCAGTTGCGGAGGACTTTCCTGTAGCATATCTAGTTTACAGTATTTTGCTAGCGGGGAAAGTGAAAGAGAATAACTGGTAACAGTAGCATGTCGATGAATCTAAACCTTTGCATGCAAGCACCCCAACAACAATCAACATAGCTAAACACACTGTCCAAATGCAGCTCTCGGCCCTTTGGAAACAAGACAAATCAACCACCCAAGCTAGCTAGGGCCTAGGAAAACGTGCACAATAATCCTAACTAACTTATGCAAAGTTGACATATCATATCAGAAGGTTAGCCATCACTCTCTATATGTCAAGGACAAAGCAAAATCTATACGTGACAAATAACAAATAGCAAAAACAAAAAGAGAAATGCAAAAGGAGTAATTAATGATGGAAATGTATAGTAGACTGGCTAAGGTTCTTATTTTAAGCTTCAAAAAGATTAGGAGATGATGATCAAACACGCGCCAACTGCGTGACAATGCTAAAACAAAATTTTGTCACCTGCCATACACAAATTTAAAGTACATGGTGCAATTTGAACAGATGGAACATGTGATCAACTTGTCCATGCATGTTCAAAGAAGAGAATAATCATTTGACGGGAGACGCTAAATGCATGAACACGGCAAGGGCTTTCATCCTGCCCTTGCCTGTATGCCATGGAAACGGAAGGAGCCTTGGCTGCTTCTCTCTTCTCATCTCTCATCCATGGACCATGGTCCACCATCAAGACAAAGAAGACAAAGACGACGAAATCGACAAAATTGACCCTTATCTGAAAGTTCAGCACAAAATGAACCTATTTTGAAACTATTTCAAAATCTAACCCTTTTTTGTGGAGCCTGTCACGATGGCGCTACCCTACATGGAGTAGCTCCATTCTGACTGGCGCTACCCTTTCGCCAGCGTGGCACTGAAGGACCCCACCTGTCACAGGTACAGCACGGTAGCGCCAGTTCGACCGGCTTCGCAAAACCTAGGGTAGCTCCAATGGGAATGGCGCTACCCTTCTTAATGGGCCGGCCCATCAGTGCGTCGCGCGGTAGCTGCTCCGGGTGGGACTTTTTAGTCCCACCTCGGAAGCTGAGAGAGATTTGCACCGGTTTATATACCCCGGTCTGAGAGGGCACCCGAGCTCCTCTCAGATCCGGTGCATTGCAGTGTGCGTGTGTGTGTGCGTCCTGCCCTGTGGGCCCGGGGACCCTGGTCGTGCTGGCAGTACTGGCCCCGCCGACGGGTGGGGTCGTGGACCCCAGCGGATCTGGTTGACCTCGGGCGGGCTTTTTTTATTTTTTGTTTAGGTAGCGCCATGCACAAAGGAGCTACACTATGCTAGTGTAGCGCCGAGCTCAATGGAGCTACCCTCTGTAAGGTAGCTCCGCGCAGAAAGGAGCTACACTATGACAAATAAGGCTTGTTCCAGATCCGTACCACTAGACAAATCAGAAATCTGGGTAGCAAATTGGATAGGCATGCTAATATTAGTACTCCTCTATATGGTGAAGATACAATTTTTTATATAAGCATGTATCTTCTGCACCTCTCATCCTAATGTGAAATTTACTTTCTTGGCCGCAGTCATGTTCTCTAGGAGCTCATTACCACCTCGAAGCATGTCTTTGAAAATTCATACCATCTTCGTGAAGCTTTTGTCCGACAACCCACTTTTTGCTTTAAATCTCAATATCTAGTGTCGACTTCAGTTTTGATTAATCTTTTTACCATTTCGGTACAATAGATCCTTTGAGCATCTAGTAAGGCATGAGATTCCTTGTATTATATTTTGAGAGTTTATCATTTAGCTGAAAATGACGCAACATCGAACATATGTTAGACATATCACGAGCATCACAATCATTACCATTTGTCACGTCATTTTTAGGGTCTGCCATCTAATTATTAGGATGTTTCATCTTAATAGTTCTAGTGTTGACCTCGATTTTGAATAATATTTTTTACCATTTGGGTACAATAGATACTTTGAGACATCTAGTAAGGCTTGAGTTTCCTTGTATTATTTGTCATAGTGTAGCTCCTTTCTGCGCGGAGCTACCTTACAGAGGGTAGCTCCATTGAGCTCGGCGCTACACTAGCATAGTATAGCTCCTTTGTGCATGGCGCTACCTAAACAAAAAATAAAAAAAGCCCGCCCGAGGTCAACCAGATCCGCTGGGGTCCACGACCCCACCCGTCGGCGGGGCCAGTACTGCCAGCACGACCAGGGTCCCCGGGCCCACAGGGCAGGACGCACACACACACGCACACTGCAATGCACCGGATCTGAGAGGAGCTCGGGTGCCCTCTCAGACCGGGGTATATAAACCGGTGCAAATCTCTCTCAGCTTCCGAGGTGGGACTAAAAAGTCCCACCCGGAGCAGCTACCGCGCGACGCACTGATGGGCCGGCCCATTAAGAAGGGTAGCGTCATTCCCATTGGAGCTACCATAGGTTTTGCGAAGCCGATCGAACTGGCGCTACCGTGCTGCACCTGTGACAGGTGGGGTCCTTCAGTGCCACGCTGGCGAAAGGGTAGCGCCAGTCAGAATGGAGCTACTCCATGTAGGGTAGCGCCATCGTGACAGGCTCCACAAAAAAGGGTTAGATTTTGAAATAGTTTCAAAATAGGTTCATTTTGTGCTGAACTTTCAGATAAGGGTCAATTTTGTCGATTTCGTCGACAAAGACAGAGCTAGCTCCTAGAGGTACTAGCTATAGAGCACTGTAAACTAGGACAGGTTAGTGTGGTCAGTCACATGCTTTTGCTTTGCTGAGCTTTTGTTTCTGGTTGAGATGTTGACAAGGAAGAAGGGAGGCAAAGCAATGTGACGATGTCGCTGTCCTAGCAACGAGACGGACCGTGCAGTAGAGGGGGTATCCATCTGTGCATGCATGGAGGTACGTGCCAAGTGGAGTGCCAAATCATTCTTCAATTTAGGCCCCACGTGTTTGCTTCTACGGTCAGGATGTGGAATTGTGGATAGACGGATCACGAATCGATCGACAGATGCCCCTAGGTTACTTTCACCGCCTAACTAGGTTGATAGTCATGGTATGATGATTACTTAATCATCCAACAACGACCAGGTAATGTAGTTTATAATACTTTGTAGATCACACTTTTAAAACTAACAGAGGCAAAAGCTTTCTCCAATCTATTAATTAAGAATAAGGTGTTAAAACTGAATATTTTCAAAAAACTATCCAAACATTTTTAATCCCCGCGAACATTTTGTAAATCTTTGTGAACTTTTAAACCTTGTGAATAATCATTTTGAGAAGAGCGAAAAAAATCACGTGAACATTTTCATAAAACTATACAAACATTTTAAAGCGTAATGAACATTTTCTGAACCAAATGAAACATTTTTAAACATTGTGAATCGTTATTCTAAACACTGAGCGCATATATTTATTTTTATATGAACACTTTTTAAAACTTTAAATACACTTTAACCTAGCAAACTTTTTTATATCATGTGAATAATTATTTTGAACTAGGCGAAAAAAATCTTTCACATGAACACCATATCTATATGACCATTTTTAAGTCTTGTAACCTTCCGTTGAAAGAGAAGTGAACATTTTTTCTTTTTTCACATGAACACTTTATAAAACTATATGACCATTTTAAGCCTTGCGAGTTTTTTAAAACCTCTTGAATAATTGTTTGGAGCCACGCAAACATTTTTATTATCATGAAAAATTATAAAATTGTATGAATAGTTTTAAGCCACAAAAACATTTATATAAACTTCATGAATAATTGTTTTGAGCCAAGCAAAAAAAAAACCTTTTAACATGCACATTTCATAAATCTATATGACCATTTAAACACTCGCAAAGTTTTCTAAACCTCACAAATAATTACTTTGAACAAAGCAAATGTTTCTTACTTTGCAAAAAAGGAAGAAAAAGAGTTAATGTCCAAGTTATGAACGATTGGAAGGGGAGTAAAGTTTGTTTGAGGGTCATTTCTATTTGACATCGTATGAAAAAAATGATAGTGAAATTACTCTAGTCATGCATAATTGATGATATTTTATCTTGTTAAAATATTATCTTGTTCAAAATATGCTTTTCTAATTTGAATTTTAGTACAAGCTACATATTATTGGGAAGTAAAATAGCATCATACTAGATTATGGAGTGTTTATTAGTAGTAGCAAGAGGTTGTTGTGGGTTACGCCGTGGTAAAAGGCAAGATTGAAAATGCCTATTTTTTATATTAAAGGATATACACTTGAAATTATGTCAAATGAAGATTTTACCTACATAAAAGTTTCCATTTCAGCGAGTGGAACAATTTTTTCTTGGTTTTGTATCAGTTAGAGGCTATACAGAAAAATGATGGTGAAATTAATCAAAAAAGTAATGTGGATATGTGGTGATCGTAATCGTGAAGCTTGCTTTTCTTTTATGTTCTTTATCATGGTTGAATAATACCATATGGACTTTTGTAATTTCTGCTTAGTTAATATCTTACTTTTTAGTTTTATCTATAAATAGAATATATTTAGTACTCACATCCTTATTTGGGCTAGAACTCATATGAAGCTTATATATTTGCACTAGGCCCTCTCTATTCCTGTCTAGACTACTTGGTCCGGTTAGATTTTTGGCAGGCTCGTTCAATGGAGAAAAAGGAAAAAAAAATAGAAAATATAGAGCGCCACTAGGCCCACAGTAGTGGCACAATAGCCTAAGGTGTATACAAAGATTATGTTACCAAAACTCTGTAGTTGGGAGGGGGGACATTGCCCCCTCTCCGCCTTAATTAAGCAACCGACATCTGCCACTAGAAGTGAAGACGCATACATTCGCATATGAGTAGTTGCGAAAACACTTGAACGGTGACATATCAAGGTTAGTGCAACCTTCTTTGACCGGGTTTGTGGCATGCATCATATTTGGATTAACTTTGTTGGGCCCAAAACCCTATTTTTCATATTTTTCACTTGCAGTGACCTTCGCAAACTCAAAGGGACCTGGTATGCTAGTTTTTTTTAAAAAAATATTAAAACTACAGCCCCTAGGACCCACCCGGAGAACCAAAAAGGCCAAACGACCCCACATGACATGGCTTGACACCCTTGCTGCGCCACCCTAGCTCGTTTGGGCCTTGAGGCTCTGATGTTGTTCATCTTTACCTAAAACCATATCTAAAAAGGTTCCCGGTCGAGAATTATGGAGTACGGCTGACAAGGGGATGACTACCAAGGCCCGCGATGTTGGTATCCCTAAGGTCTTTTCGAGTAGAAGCCCATAGAAACATAGGCCCAAAAGGGAGACCGAAGTATAGTTGTAGTCAAATATGAAAGCTACATTGTATTGCATCATGTATGACTAATTTGTATCGAACCCGACCGGATCCTCGAGACCTGGCCACCTATAAATAGGGGCTAGGAGAGGCCGGTCAGGGAGAGATCGAGATTGAGCGTGTAATCCACGCTTTGTCTCAATACACATCAAGTTTCGTCTTGTTTGTCTGAATCCCTACCTTTGAGTTGATCCGACGCCCTCTTCACCCGATCCGAAGTCCTAAATCTAGGGCATTGTCGAGTTCTACCCTCATCAATTGGCGCCGACCGTGGGGATCTTGGGCGTTGGAATCATGAATTCGACAGCTATATCGCCTTCAACCAAGAGAAACTCGAAGATCGACGGAAACCAGATCAACTCCAAGTTTTATTTGCTAAAACTCTGCCAGTAAATGTCGCAGCTGGTAGTTTTACTTCTGTCGGCTATTCGTGTGTCCTTATAGCTAGAGTTTTGACTGCAAATAGATTATTCTGTTGGCATATACTTTGCCCCATCGGTAAAACTTTCTATCTGACAACAATAGTTTTGCCGACAGCTGTTGTTCCCGGAAGTTAACTGCCTGCAAATAGATTCTTTGCCGGCAGTTGATTGCCCCCACAACTAGCTTCTGCCGGCAGTTAATTCGAAATGAGTTATTTTCACAACAGTTTTCTAAATTCCCATACCTTATGAAGCCATGTAAAGCAATCAAATAAAATGGAGGAGACCTCAAATATGGACGTGCAATCCACAGAATAAAGAAAGAACAGATGCATACTTTTACTCTTAATCAACACTTAAAATAATGTATCCATATTTTTTGAACACTGCTCACACTAAACAGTAGAAGATTAACCATTGTACATAAATAAAAAAGATTGTACATCAGTTTTATTCATCATATTACAGTACAGTCTCACGACAGCTCTCGCCCCCGCGTCGTCCTCCTTGGGGGACACGGGCGGCTCCCCCCAGCAAACCCTAGCGCCGTCCTTCTATTCTCCTCTTCCCCTCCCCCCGGAGGATGCTGCAGGGCAAAGCTCACGCAGCGGACGGGCGGTGGCGGTGATCGATCTGGGCGACGTGTCTTCGCGCGAACGCGGCGCTCTCGTTGGCTCTCGCGCGGTGGAGGCGAGCTTGGTGAGGCGGTAGGAAGCCGGAGCGGTGGACGGCCGGGCTGCTTTGCAGCAGGTTGTGCGAGGTGCTGCTCAACGGCAGGGCTGCGCGACATGGCGTCCTGGCCGACGGGGCGCTCGGACCCGATTTGGGCCCAATCTGGGTCAGGAGGGCCGCTCCCATCGCATGACCGGCAAGGCGACGGTGTTGGCCGCCTGGTGTGGAGGCGCCCTAGTCCTGGAGCTCACGCGGAGAGCCCGCGCTGGGTGCTGGTGTGCCCGATCTGGGCCCTGCCATTGTGCCTAGCTGGGTAGGGTTGTCGCTGCTCCCTCTCTGGCCGCGTTGGATGTGGAAGAACGGCCGGCAGCGCATCGGGCTACTAGGTGATGCTAGAGGTTGACCTCAACTCCCTCGCTCGCCATGACAAGGTTGATCTATCTTCGGATGGCTCATGTTGTTCTGTTCCGGCGGACTATGGGGTGACTATAGGGATGGGAGAAATCCTGCGCGGTTGCAGATGACGGCGACGCCCATGGGCGCCGTCACCTTCTTGAAGGCGTCGTCGAGTCCCTATTCATCGAGTCCTCTTCGGAGCACCGGGGGAAACCCTGAATCCATTATTGGATTGGGCAGTGGCGGCATTTTGGCGCCATTCCCTTGTTGAAGGCACGGTCGAGGGTGCTCCCGAATTCCCAAGACAACAGCTGGAGTCAGAGGTGGCCGCTACATAGAGCGTGGGTCTCCGGAGCACAATGTACTCTGGTGCCGATGCTTGCTTGACGGTGCTTCCTTTAGGTCTGGCTAGGCCCTGCCGCCCACCCGTCTCTTATGGGTGGGCCGTACGTTGGCGTGTGCCTTCCCGGAGTTAGGGTCATTTCGAGCTATCTTGCACCGGATGTGATGCGGTTTTGAGTCCTTGTGTCATGTTCTTGTGTCATTGTTGGCCGGGACTGGGCAAGGCGCGTGCTTGTCACGTGTTTGTGTGGGCGTGCGTTGTAAGCCTAAAGGCATCATGTGTTAGGTTTTTGGGTCCGGTTTCCCACATAAAGGACCATTTTCTCCTTTTTCAACTTAATATACAATGACGCGCAGTTCTCTTGCGGTGTTCTAAAAAAATGAGTACAACATCTAGTGATCTAGATTTTACCAACCCTCTAGCGATATATAACCTCTCAAACAATACATACTACCAAGTACACTATCAATCCAATACCAATTTATGAGACTCCGATTTTATTCATCAGCCAGTGTGTTGGTCCCTTCTCCATCCACATGCCGCTACGGTGAAAGGAGGGCGGGGGACCTTGCTCCACCATTCTGTAGTTAGAATTAGGGCATGTGTGTTGTGGTACGTCATTCGGGTGGTGGGAGCGGCGTCCGATAATTTTTTTTATCTCAGCTCCACTATTACACCGGCGGTGACCTTCATAGCAGTGTCTCAAAGTTGATGGCAATGTTTGTTTGTAGATCATTGATACGTCTCAAACGTATCTATAATTTTTGATGCTCCATGCTTGTTTTTACACCATTTGCCTTGTGTTTTGTTACACTTTGTGGCGTTTTTATGCGATTTCCAGAACTAACCTATTGACAAGATGCCATAGTGCCAGTTCCCTGTTTTCTGCTATTTTTGTGTTTCAGAAATGCTACACAGAAAATATTCTTGGAATTGGACGAAACAAGTTCGAGAACCCCTATTTTTTCTGGAAGAGGACCGAAGACCGAATGAGAGTCGGAGGGGGGCCAGAGGGCAGGCACACCATGAGGGGGCGCGCCCCCTCCTGGCCGCGCCCAGGGGTAGTGAGGCCCCCCTGGTGGCCCTCTGACGCTGCCTCTCCGCCTATTTAAAGCCTCCCAAAGTCCAAACCCTAAATCAATCGGTGAAATTTCTAGAAAAGTTCCGCAGCTCCACCGCCGCCACCGACGAATTTTGGGGGACATAAGTCTCTGTTCTGGCACCCTGCCGGGACGGGAAGTACCCCTGGAGCCATCTCCATCGGTCTCCATCGCCATCTCCATCGACCTCACCGCCATCTCCATCAACCTTGTTGTCTCCTATGATGAGGAGGGAGTAGTTCTCCCCCGGGGCTGAGGGTTCTGCCGGTAGCTATGTGGTTCACCTCTCTCTCCCATGATGTGATCTTTATGTGATCGTGAGCTTTGTATCTAGTTGAATTGGTAGATGTTATTATTCAAATATTATGCTACTCCCGTGCTTTATATTTGTAATCTCCGGAGATACCTTGTATCATGGTGTGAAGGTGACTAGTGTGCACATCATGTGTGTCTTTTTGGTTAATGTCTCTATGAATTGTTGGTGTTTGTTGGAACCATCGAGTGTGTTCATGGTGATAGTGTGGGACAATCTAGTTTGGGTACATGCGAACTTTGAGGAGTGCTTCGTAGCCCTACGCATGATTAGTGTTCGTTTTCCATTGGAGAATTGTTTTGAGTTGCATATTGAACTTAGTATCTATTGGTTCACTTATGTTATATTTGTTGAGAGTGTGTCCACTAGTGAAAGTATGATCCCTAGGCCTTGTTTCCAAGCATTGAATACCGTTTACATTCAGCTTTGTTACATGTTTGCTCGCAGCGATACTTATTTTAGATTACATTTACTACTTATAATCATCACTACTACTTGTATTTCACTATCTCTTCGCCGAACTAGTGCACCTATACATCTGACAAGTGTATTGGGTGTGTTGGGGACACAAGAGACTTTTTGTATCGTAATTGCAGTGTTGCTTGAGAGGGATAGCTTTGACCTCCTCCTCCCTGAGTTTGATAAACCTTGGGTGATCCACTTAAGGGAAACTTGCTGCTGCTCTACAAACCTCTACACTTGGAGGCCCAACACTGTCTACAAGAACAGACGCGTGCGTAGACATCAATCTCTTTTCTGGCGCCATCGCCGGGGAGGTAAGGTAAAAGGTACTCGCATCCTCCTGTGTGAGTGCTCGGAGTTATTTCCTTTAGATTCTGCAATTATATCTTTTTATTTTTTATTTTTATTTTCACTAGTTAGGCTTAATGGAAAGTAAAGAGTTCTTTAGTCTTTTTCCTGAGTTTAGATTTCAAGAGAAAATTGAAAAACCTTTGGAGCTTATTTTGCATAGCAATGTTATTAGTATGAATGCTTTGAATACCGTTACTACTAATGCTATAGAAAAGTCTAAGCTTGGGGAAGCTGGTTTTGTTAAGCATGATATTTTTAGTTCCCCAGCTTTAGTGGAGAAAGTTTGCTCTGATGATATTTTATCTCCCATATGTGATGTTTCTAATGATGCTTGTGCTCCTCATCCTTTTAAAATACCTATGAAGAATGTTGAACGTGCTATGGATAACTGCTATTTAGGAGATGGAACTGTCCATCCTGGTGATCATTTGCTCTTTATACATGAATTATGTGAGTTGTTCAAGTGTGCAGGTATTTCAATGAACCAAGTTAAGAAGAAGCTATTCTCTTTATCACTGAAAGGCAGAGCTGTGGAATGGTATAAAACACTGAAGGATGGCCGACCTATTGATTGGGAGGAAATTGTACCTCTCTTTTATTCTAAATTCTATCCTTCTAGTGAGGTTTATAAAGATAGGAATTACATTTATAATTTTCATCCGCATGAGGGAGAAAGCATTGCCCAAGCATGGGGAAGATTGATGTTACTAATGCACAAATGTCCTATTCATGATCTTCCCCGTAATATTGTTATTAATAATTTTTATGGAAGGCTTTCAGGATATTACAAGGACTATCTAGATGCATGCTTTGATGGGTCTTTCACAAGCAAGGATGTTGACACCAAGTGGGATCTGCTTGAAACAATTCAAAACAATATTGAAGGTTGAGATAGCGACAAAGGTAAAGGATCAGGTATGAATTAAGAGTTTGATTGCATTAAGTCTTTCGCTGAAACTGCTGATTTTCAAGAGCTTAGTGCTAAATATGGTCTTGATCCTCAAATTATGATTGATTGTTTTAAAGCCTTTGCTTCTCATATTAATGTTCCTAAAGGAAATGGGGACATGTATCATGAACCTTTTAAGGACACTTGCATAGAAAGTGATATTGTTGTTGATGATTGCAATAAACATGCTCGAACCTCTGAAAGTCCTATTTCCTATAAGCATGTTAATTTTTGTGGAGTACATAGACCTTGTGAACAGAGTCACAACAAGGAAGATTATTGTGTCCACCACGCAAATGAAGAAACCCGAATGTGATACAAGGCTATAGGCGAGCTCAGTAAAAAGGTTTGTAAGCTTTATCCTTTTCTTTGTAAACATTGCGATGACATAGGTCATTTTAATTTCCAATGCTCAAGCCCTAATAGTTACTCTTCTAGCATATCATAAATTTTTCTAGGCATAATAGAAATACTAGCACCTAGATCACATAAAGCATGGAAATCAAAACCATTAACGTGCATATCAATGATGGGTTCCCAACCATCTTCAAATTTTATGGGAATAGAAGCTTTTTGCTTCAACTTTTCATCCCTAATTTTCATGAGAGCATTGGTAATATGCTTAGTAAAAGCAACATTTAAAGAACTAGCATTAGTAGTCAAAACAAGATTTTGCAAGAACAAAATAACTTCAGATATATTGCAGCCATCAACATCAAAATCATTAAAGGAAATAGAGTTATCATCTCCTACTGACAAGGGTATAGTTAATAGATCCCGTTAGTTGAATACCCCTGAGGCCCGTTAAGCTAGGCCCAATTGTAATGATAGTCGAATACGAGTTCTTACCGTATGTCGATATTGTAATCTGTATCGGACCCTACCCGATCCTCGAGACCTGGCCATCTATATATAGGGGCCAGGAGGGGACGGGGTAGGGCAGATTGAAAGCAAGCCAGGTTGAATACCCAAGTTTACTTTCAAGATACACTTATTTCGACTAACCTTTACCTTCGAGTTCATCCGACGCCCTATTCCCCCGATCCTAAGTCCTTCATCTAGGACATTTGCCGAGTTAACCCTCGTCAATTGGCGCCGACCGTGGGGACCTGGGCGTTGGAGTCATGAATTTGACGGCTTTTTCGCTTTTAGCCAATAGCAATTCAGAACTCGACGGAAGTCAAGAGATGAAGTTAACAATTGGAAGTTTGAGCATCCTCATCGGGCCATCGGGTTCATCTCGCCTTTCGGATCCGACAAAACAAGATCCGTCGGCAAGTGAGCCCGAAACAGTAGCAATGATGGAATATTCTGACGGCTCTTCCAGCGAGGTAAACTCGCCGGTCAGCTTAGAGGAAGTGCAAAAAGGAAAGATCGTAGAAGACAAAGAAGCAAGGGAAAATTTCGACGCAGGGGTCCAACTCGACGAACTCATGATCTGCCTCGACGATATCTCGGACAAATCAACAGACACATGGAAGACAGGGCTAGAGCTTTCTGAAGACGGTAACTCGATCTTCTCAAGCTTCAATGGTAACATTGGCAAACAATGCCAGGTGCTCGCCATTGTGGGAGATAACTCAGAAGAATTTGACGAAAACAACAATCCAGTGCTAAACCCAGCAAATATCGACAGAGGAGCAAATCACCTAGCAGAAGGGCAAACAGCAGAATCCCTCACAACCAGGCAAAAAATTCGACTATCAGTCGCCGAATGGAGGATAATAAGAGAAGCCGTACAACACGGCACGCCGATACCATCAAATTCCAGCAAAGACATGCTGTCGGGGTATCATTATGCCCTAAGGCAGCAAGCGAAGCAATTAGCATAGGAGAAAATAGAGATACAGAGAAGAAAAGACTCAGCCATTGCAGCTAGCAACGCCGCTCGTAAAGCGCGAAGCGACGCATCATATAGTAACGCAAGGAAAAATCGTCGACATGGTTCAAGGTACGATAACCTCGAGTACTCCGACAGGCAAAGCATTTCCAAAAACCTCGACTCGTCCTTTTTATCGGTCGACGAACAAGGAAACATCATACCAAAAACCCCTGAAGCAGCATTAGTGGCAGCTCAAGCTTATCTGCTCATAACTCGACCAAATCCGGGAGATCCTAGAGAACATATGCACAGAGCAGCATTGAACGGACTAAACATGGTGGGCCACAAGCTATCAGCAAAAGGAGAGGAAGCACACCACCATAAGGAAACGCACAGGCCAAGATCACCTCGCCATCACAACAGTCCTCGGCGCAGCAATCAACGATCTCGATCGCCATCACCAAAACAACACGGAGGAACCCGAAGATCGCGATCCCCAAATGAAAAACGCGACTATGAAGACAACGAAAAAGAAATGGGGGCGTCGTGCTTTAACCGCAAGGTTTGCACCACTCCAGTTCCTAAGGGATTCAAGTTACCTCATGATCAGCAAAAGTACGACGGATCGCAGGAACCACAATCATGGCTCTCAGATTATTTACAAGCAGTACAAATATTGGGAGGAACCAAAGAAACAGCAATGCAAAGTCTGCAACTACACCTCACCGGCGCAGCAAGGTCATGGTTGAGCAAATTAGAGAAGGAAACTATTGGAAGCTGGGGAGACCTCACAAAGCAATTTACAAGCAACTTCAGGTCGACATACAAGCGGCCAGCATCAATAGAAGAAGTCAAAGCGTGTGTGCAAAAACGCGATGAAACACTGCGGGCATACATCCAAAGATGGAGTCTTATCAAAAATTCAGCAGTCGAAGTTTCAGACGAAAGAGCAATAGATGCGTTCATCATTGGATTAAGGCGAAGAGACCTAGTCGAAGAGATGGGCAGAATCAAGCCGAAAACAGTGTCACACCTCATGGACGTAGCAAACAGATTTGCGGACGGAGAGGACGCGTGCAACAAGCATACACGATCCCCAGAAGATGATAGGAGAAACAGGTACGGAAATCAAAGGAGACGGTCCCGCAATTACGACAACTACGGCTCCCATAGCCAAGTCGCCGCAGGGTACAAAGACAACAGCTACCAAGGAAGCGATCGCAGAAGTTCAGGATATGGAAGCTACGGAAAAGAAGACTATAAAAAGTTCCCCGCAAGAGAATCCAGAGAGTACAACCCTTCGCCAGAAGATATGCTCAACGGACCTTGTCACATACACTCAGCGTTCGTCGACGGGAAGCGAGTATCTAGGCATGCAATGAAAGACTGCACAACATTCTTGAAGCTGCAGGAGGCAACATTAAACAAGCAAACCGAAGCAAGGCGGCAAGGATACGAGGGAAGCAACAAACCTCCCACAAATCAGCAAGGGAACAATGGAGCTCTTCAAAATCAAGACCACCCAAACCAGGAGCACAATGACGACGAAGGATACGTTCCATCCAAGGGACACATCATATCAATGATACAGCCCGTGCCCAAGTCGAACAAAGAAGAAAAAAGCATTACTCGATAAATCAACCTAGCAATCACTTCACCTCCAGCTGCAACGGAATATCTACACTGGTCAGAACAACCAATTGAGTTCAATAGAGAAGATCACCCAATAACAGTACCTCAGCCAGGAAACGCGCCCTTGGTACTCAAAGCTCAAATTGGCACGTACGATGTCGACAGAATATTTATGGACGCAGGAAGTGGAATCAATCTGATATATGCAAAAACACTCAGAGCAATGCATATATCACTAGAGTTCTTGAAGCCAACAGACTGTTCCTTCCATGGGATAGTACCAGGAAGCGCTAACTATCCATTAGGTCGAATAGCACTCAACGTTTGCTTCGGCAACCGACAAAACTACAGAAGAGAAAAGTTAGACTTCGAAGTCATGGACTGGCCATCCCAGTATCACGCGATCCTCGGGCGACCCGCATTTTCGCGATTCATGGCAGTACCTCACTACACATATCTGGTACTCAAAATGACAGGACCAAAGGGAGTAATCACAGTAAAAGGAAATTTTGAAATCTCAGATCTATGCGACAGGGAGTTCCACAAGATGGCGCAAAACTTTGGCATGATAGCCAACCATGCAGAGAAAGCGAAAAGTACGATTACAGAAGGCGTCAAGCTACTCAAAGGACGCGTTGTGGAGCCAGAGATGAAGAAACCACGAGTAGAAGCATCAGGAGAAGACAAAGAAGCAGGAGAAGAGGAGAAGGACACGACGGCATAAACATCAAGAGCAACAGAGTAGAGTAGAAGAATAAGGCTACAAAAGCCATGAGTTATACCAGGGGCAATGCCCTCTAGATCCAGAACACAGGTCACGGGCCGGATCTCTTGGGTCACCCCATGTATCTTACATTACAGGTATAATAAAGACGAAACATTCCTCATGTTCGAGTTTACGAGTCTTTCAAAAGAAAATGCGGCAAACGCACGAATCATACAATAACGCTTTGAGAACAAATTTCAGACATAAAGTCGCGAAATCAGGAACTCTCGCGTTCAATATATACATAAAGGTCACAGCAGCGGGTTATCAGAATCATCTACGCCTAAAGGATCTAAATAGTGATACTCGCGGAAAAACCCAGCGTCTGCTTCAAGCAGCCTAGCTACAAGCCTCCGAGCAGGCTGTAAAGTATTTTCCATATGAACTCGAAGACTAGCTCCACCAGGAGCCAAACTCAGGGACATAGTGCTGTAATTAAGCCTTGGGTGCCACTTGCGCATCCACCCAAGAGCAAAATTGGCACCTGCCACCAAGTTCAGCTCTATCAATCTATGAATACAGTGGCTGGACCTAAAAGTATCAAGAAGAAGCGGGAAAGTTGGAGGCAGAGGATTGCGAGGAAGCATGACAGAATGCATAGTTGTCAGAGCTCGTCGGCAACCATCAACTGACTCGCCAATATGTTGGGCACGGTCCTGAAGCAGTACAATGGCACTCCGACGCCGAGGATCAGACCATAAAGTCTCACAGCCTTCTAACATTCTCTCCAAAGCTGCATTTCGCTCGGTAACCCGACGATCTTCAGCAGCGAAATCCAGACAAGTGCCTGTAACGGCAAAGGACGTCACAAAAACAGCAGTGAAGAAACAGGGAAAAGAGAAGCTGAAAGAAACCTTACATCGCAACATCTCGCAGGCAGACTCGACAATGCCAAGAATAAAAGATTCGCATTCTTCATTATGGACAATCTTCGCCGTCAAACTGGAAACCTTTTCATCAAGAGAAGATATTTGCTTCAGATAACCACAAGCTTTACTAGCTTTGCTCACAGCCATCTGTGCTTGGCGTTTGGCGAAAGTCAAGCGAGCTTCAAGATCAGAAATCCTTAAAGAGTACTCTGCGCATTGACTGCATCGACTAGGAGGCGACGAAATCGTCGAGTCGAACGTGCGGGCAGCGGAAGGAGCAGGTCCGCCAGTCAAGGGATCGTTGGTATGCATCGACTGGAAGTCAAAAGAAAAGAAAGAAGAAACATTTCAGAGAGACAGCACAAGATCTCATGAGAAGGAAATATATTTACATAAGTGCAAAACCCTTTGGCTAAAGTTCTCGGGTTGCACGCGACTAAAGGTTTTTACATTCAAAAGGAGAAATTGAAAGCTACAGAGGAGCCGAAGTCTACGCCACCTCAGCATTTTGCTCCATGGCAGAAGAGGGCATGACATATCCGTCACTAGAAGTCGACGGAGGTGCAGGCTTTTCCGTCGTTGGGGCCGGAGCAGTAGATGCCGCGGAGGCTGCAGAAGGAGAAATAATCACCGCCAGTGCAGGCGCCAACTTCTTCGCCCTCTCGAAGAAAACCTTCATCTCATCGCGGGTGCGGCCATGGGGAGAGCTCACCTTCTCCCAGTCGAAGTCCGCGCCGTGCGCAAAAGAAAGTGCAATAGCACCCTCAGCGCCACGTTTCAGAGAGAGCCCCTTCAGCTGGAGGGTTGGGTCTTCAATTGTATCGAAGGACTTGGCAAGATTCTCCAAGTTATCCTTCAGGACTTCTGCCTTCTTCTTCAGCCACAACCCGACGAACAATCGCGACAGAACGCGGCTAACCAACTCAAGAGTCTCCTGGATAGATATCCAGTTCACCTCGAGTAGGTTAACCGCGGTCAGCAGAGGATCATCGCCCGGTTGTAAAGACGACGAAGATACCCCGGTAAATCCTGCACAACAAAGGAGGACAAAGGAAACAAGGAAAGAAACATATCAGCAAGTATAACAAGGCAATAGGAGTCGAAATGAGAGACAAGGCGAAGTATTTACCTTCAGCAGCAGCAGACATTGTGCGAAGATGCTCTGTTACGGCTTTTTCTCGCTGAGCTTGCTCCTTGTTGGCGTCGGCCAAAGCTTTTTCAGCTTTCTTCGCCTTACCAAGCGCTGATTTCTGTGACTTCTCAGCGCTTGCTTTGGCAGCGGCCGCAATATCATATGCCTTCTGCGAGGCACTAAGCTCAGCCTCTAATGACGCAATTCGGGCATTGGCTGTTGCTAGAGCAGCTACAGTAGAAGAAGAAAGGAAGTCAGATAAATAGCAAAAGATAAGCGTGGAGGAAAGATCATGACTGGATATAGAACATACCTTCGGAAGCTTTCGCAGCCTTTAGGTACTCAGCGCATTCGGTGCCCAAGGCGACGAATCTCTTCAATAATGCCTGAGAGAAAGAGTGTGTAAGAGCACAAGTGTATGCAAGGGAAACAAGTCAGGAAAAATTGCTCACATCATGGGGGGAAGCCGAGGATTCATGAGCTTCCAGAGAGACATCGGGTTCTTTGGCCTTCTTCAAGCGCTTGAGGCTTCGAGGCGCAGGAACCTTCTTTACAGAGGCCCTGGTAACCCTAGGCGCCATTTCTTGGGTAGGGGGCTCATCATCAACTGCAGGGGGAATTGAAGGAGTAGCTGTAGCAACTTTTGGCGGCTCTTCGTCATCTCTACACGAAGAAAATAAGTTATGTGTAACACGACAGAAACAAGGCAAGAGCGGTGCAATTGAAGAACTCGAGTAAAAACACTTACGACGCCAGGAGGTCGAAGTACTCCGTATCTTCTGCAGGAACAGAGGCCTTATCAGCCGCTGCAGAACTCGAAGAAGCAAATTCTTCGACTCGTTTCCTCTTCTTGTCGATACCAGCATCTTCAGCAAGCACGGGAGGAGACGATGTCGTCGAGCTAGTTTCCTCTTCCGATTCTTCGGCATCATCTCCATCCTGATTCTTGTCAGCCTCGGGGGCTTCAGATGCAGATGAGGCCAGATCAGCCGGAAGGGGCCCTGCCTCTGGAAGAGGAGGGTGCGAAACAAGGAATTGGTGACCCTGCATATAAATAAAGGCAGCAGAGTACAAGGGCAAAGAATAACGTAAGTCGAAGCAAACAAAATTCGACAACAAGCGAACACAAAGATACATACCTCGGGCAAAGGGTGCACGGAGTCGAAGTTGTCAGCGGTCAAGTCAGCAACCGCATGATCCTTGGTGAGCTTGGTGAGGCTCCTAACTCGCTTGTCGACATCTTTTTTCTCTATCAAATCTTCAGAGACGCGAGTAGGGTCTTCCAAGCCAGAGTAATTCCAGAGCTTGGTGAGGCGGTGCTACAGGGGTTGAACTCGACGTTGCACAAAGAACGCCATGAGTTGGATACCCGACAAAGCTCCTCCTTGGCCTCCTTTCAAAGCCTGAATACGAGATAGAAGAGGAAGAACTTGTGCTATCTCCGCATCTGAGGGAAGCGCATCCCACGACGCCAATTTCTTCACTTCCTTGGAGGCTTCGAAAGGGGCTAAACCATATTGGTCTTCAGGGGAGGCTTTGCGATCTTTGATATAGAACCATTTGGTTCTCCACCCCTGGACAGATGCAGCAAAGGAAAATTCAAGGTACTGCGCCTCAGGGCGAACAGAGACAACGGCTCCGCCCAATTCAGGCTTTCTAGCCAGAGCAACATTGGGGCGAAGCCGAAAGATTGACCTCCAGAGAAGAAAGTGGGGCTCAATGCCCAAAAATGACTCGCAGAGAGTCACGAAACAAGCAATGTGAAGAAGGGAGTTTGGTGTGAGCTGGTGGAGCTGCACACCGTAGACAAAGAGGAGCCCACGGAGAAACTCGTGGGCAGGAAGAGAAAGGCCGCGGAGGAGGAAAGCAAGAAACATTACCCGATAGCCGTTTGGGGGCTGCGGGATCCGCTCGGTACTGGGAAACTTGATGGAATCCTGGGCGGAGATGAGGTCGTCCGTCCTGGCCTTAGAGGCAGAGGAGTTCTTGGCCATGGTGTTTTTGGTGGCTAGGTGCTTCACGCGCATATATCACACCGCGCTTGGGGGCTATGCACGAACAGAGAGAGGAGAAGAGATCGGCAATGGAGGCGGCAGAGGGAACGAGCTGGTAAACAGTAAA
Source organism: Dactylis glomerata (assembly GCA_007115705.1). Classification (NCBI taxonomy): domain Eukaryota; kingdom Viridiplantae; phylum Streptophyta; class Magnoliopsida; order Poales; family Poaceae; genus Dactylis; species Dactylis glomerata. The sequence continues at coordinate 14,987,652 of QXEO01000541.1, read as the reverse complement.
ATCCCCCACTACGCCCCTTATATACCTTCTGGGAGAAGGATCGTGGGCTGAAACGTGGCGCAAGGAGCGGAAACGGCAGCCCACTAATGGTCAAAAATCGCGAAAATTACAGTGCTGCCCATAAAACGGTTCGCACTCATACAGAGTGACGTATTCATTGACGTCATAAAGAAGATAATATAAGAAAGAAGAAGGATGGCGCCGACAAGTGCAAAATTTATAGACAAGATTATTCGATTATAGCCTTGGGGTTACTACCTTCGAAGATATTGAATGCAACTCTTTACTGGAGTGGTGGACTCGTATTCGACAACAAGATGTTATTAAAGTATCTCGAGTTGAAGTATGATGGACTACATTATATTTTGAGCCTATACTCGAAAAAGTCTTTTTTCGACTATAGCCTCGGGGGCTACTCCCATCGGGAGCGCTGAGCGCACACCCGACGATATTTCTTGGTAAAGCATTGTGCAGGAGTGTTACTCCCATCGGGAGCGAGTTTTATGGTTGTTGAAACCCGAATATTTTCAGTCAAAATTTGACTGCGACATAAGATTCTCGAGTTATGTTATCGCAACGTAACTCGAATGCCGTGACTTGTCACGAAGGTAAGACCCCGGGATCTGTCCTGTGTGGCCTGGTATACGCACATGGATGCGCTCTACTGGTATGTATCCCTGTCTACGACGCGAAGAAAATCCTGGTGGACGCACTGGGTACCCTGAGAATCACTGGGATTCATTCTTTGTAAGACCTAAATGCGGCAAAAGAATGGGTTTGACCGGTATCCCGAATTCAAATCCAAGGGGATTGAATTTGAAGTAGGTGACAAGTATCTGTTCCGGTAGTTAACTGACCTCTTGATCCGTCAGAGTTGTCAGGCTTGTTCATCAAAACCCCTTGCGAAAAAATATCATGAAAGTAAGTCGAAAGACCAAGCCGAAGATTTGAAGATATGAAGAAATCAAAGAAATTGATCAAGTTGAAGATTTGAAGATTAGAGATTTAACCCGAATCTACAATTCTGGTAGAATCTCAGGGGCTACTGACAAGGGTATAGTTAATAGATCCCATTAGTTGAATACCCCTGAGGCCCGTTAAGCTAGGCCCAATTGTAATGATAGTCGAATACGAGTTCTTACCGTATGTCGATATTGTAATCTGTATCGGACCCTACCCGATCCTCGAGACCTGGCCATCTATATATAGGGGCCAGGAGGGGACGGGGTAGGGCAGATTGAAAGCAAGCCAGGTTGAATACCCAAGTTTACTTTCAAGATACACTTATTTCGACTAACCTTTACCTTCGAGTTCATCTGACGCCCTATTCCCCCGATCCTAAGTCCTTCATCTAGGACATTTTCCGAGTTAACCCTCGTCACCTACACTCCGAAAAATTTCAGCACTCTTTTGAGAAAAAGTTTTTGCTGTTTTGTGCTTTTTAACACTAGGAGTAGGAGTTTTCTCTACACCAATCAAAGTAAGAGGATTGGTAGCATTAGGAATAACATCATTAGAGGTAGTAATGGTACACACCTTCATCTTTCCAGCCATCTCATCTTATCTTTCCCACCTGGCATGCAATTCTGCTAGCATCTTAACATTTTCATCAATTCTAACTTGGATAGCATTAGCAGTGGCAAAAGGATTATTCTCTTTCACATCATTAGGCAACACTTTTAATTTTAGAAGTTTAACATCATGAGCAAGGCTATCAACTTTAGAAGCAAGAATATCAATTTTGCCTAACTTTTCCTCAACAGACTTGTTAAAAGCATTTTGCTTACCGATGAAGTCCTTGAGCATTACCTCAACCTCGGAGGGCGCGGCCCTAGTGTTGTTGGAGGAATTACCATAAGAGTTACCATAACCATTACCATTGGTAGAAGGATACGGCCTATAATTATTACTAGCAAAATTGTTCCTATAAGCATTGTTGTTAAAATTATTATTTCTAATGAAGTTTACATCAACATGCTCTTCTTGAGCAACCAAAGAGGCCAAAGGAACATTATTAGGATCAACATGAGTCCTATCATTAGAAAGCATAAGGATTATAGCATCAATCTTATCACTCAAGGAAGAGGTTTCCTCAACAGAATTTACCTTCTTACCTTGTGGAGCTCTCTCGGTGTGCCATTCAGAGTAATTTACCATCATATTGTCGAGAAGCTTTGTTGTGGCGCCCAAGGTAAGGGACATAAAAGTGCCTCCAGCAGTGGAATCAAGTAGGTTCCTTGAAGAAAAATTCAGTGCTGCATAAAAAGTTTGAACAATCATCCAAGTAGTCAGTCCATGAGTGGGACAATTCTTTATCATAGATTTCATTCTTTCCCAAGCTTGAGCAACATGTTCATTATCAAACTGACTAAACTTCATAATATTGCTACGCAAAGCTATAATCTTAGCAGGGGGATAGTATCTACTAATAAAAGCATCCTTACAGTTAGCCCATGAATCAATACTATTTGTAGGCAAAGACAACAACCAATCCTTAGCTTTTCCTCTCAAAGAAAAAGGAAACAACTTAAGCTTAATAATATCACTTTCAACATCCTTATATTTCTATATCTCACATAGCTCAACAAAATTGTTGAGATGAGCTGCAACATCATCAGTACTAGCACCAGAAAATTGCTCTTTCATAACAGGGTTCAACAAAGCAGGCTTAATCTCATAAAAATTTGCAGCGAGAGCAGGTGGCGCAATAGGAGTGCAGATAAAATCACTATTATTCGTGCTAGTAAAGTCACACAACTTGGTGTTTTCAGGAGTAGCCATTCTAGCAAACTAAAAGCAGACAAGTAAAAACAACTACAAAGGATACTAAATTTTTTTGGCGTTTTTTTATAAAATGATGCAAGTAAAAATAAAGTAAAAGAAAAACTTAAAACAAAGTAAAGGATGTGCGTGCGAAACTCCCCTTGCATAAGTCTTCTTTTTCCTCCCCGGCAACAGCGCCAGAAAACTTGTTGATGGCGCGGTGATGATGGTGTGGAAGCTTCTTCTTCCATACACGGCAACGGCGACAGAAAACTTCTGGAGCCAAGTTGACGTGGGAATATGTAGTAAATGACCGGCCAGTTGGAAACCCCAAGAGAAGGTTTGATGAATATTGTAGCCAGTTTTCCCTCAGTTATGAAACCAAGGTTATCAATCCAGTAGGAGGATGAATACGACTGAAGGTGATGCCCGCTAGCTTCGCGACAGCTCCAGACAATTTATAGGGCGCCTCGTCCGAGCTTTGCTTTGCGAGCGGAAATGAGGAACCTGCACACAACACAACCAAATACTTTGTTCCCAACTTACGATGAGGTTGTCAATCTCACCGGTTTGCTTGAAACAAAGGAATGAGCGTATCGAGTGGAAAGCAATAGTAATATGCGAGTAAAGTAAACAGTGCGAGTAAAGTAAACAGGTGATAGCAATGTAAAGGAAATAGGACCGGGGTCCATAGTTCACTAGTGGTGTCTCTCCATAAAATAAAATAACACATGCTGGGTAAACAAATTACAGTTGGGCAATTGATAGAATAAAGACAACGTGCATATGTCGAGAGGATCACTATGAGATTTACTCTGGGCATTACAACAAGATACATAGACCGCCATCCAACTGCATCTATGACTAATAATCCACTTGTGGCGAATCAATCCGAGAACTCCACAAGTATTAAGTTGCGAACAACAGATAACTGCATTAAGCAAAGTGTGTAATGTAAACAAAGCATATGCCCTTGAGCATATGAATGTTGTTTTCCCCCTAGTAGCAATAGCACATCTACAACCTTAGAGGTTTCTGTCACTCCCCCAGATTAAATAGAGGCATGAACCCACTATCGAGCATAAATACCCCCTCTTGGAGTCACTAGCAACTACTCAGCCAAGATAGCTACTAACAACGGAGAGCATGCAAGATCATAAACAACATAGAGATAACATAAGATAAAATTCAGTACATCAACTCAATCATAACACCAATATTCATCGGATCGCAATAAACACAACATCTAGAATTACATAACGGTGATCTCAATCATGTAAAGCAGCTCACGAGATCTAAATATGAAGCACAAGGTGGAGAATACAACCAACTAGCTACTGCTATGGACCCATAGTCCAAGGTAGACTACTCACTCATCGCGCCGGAGGCAAGCATGGCGATGAAGAAGACCTCCGGTGGTGATTCCCCTCTCCGGCAGGGTGCCGGGAAGAGCTTCTGGACCCTCCCGATCTTCGGATCGACGGCGGCGGCATATCGCGATGTGTTCTAGAAAAGTGATCGGGTTCTCTAGGTTTTTCCCATCGGGGGATCTTTATAGGCGAAGAGGCCGCATCAGAGGTGGACCAGGTGGCCCACACCATAGGCCGGCGCGGGCCAGGGGCAGGCCGCGCCCCTGGTGGTGTGGCCGCCCTCTGGCTCGGCTCCGTCTCCTCTTCGGTCTCCGTTAAATATCTGGACATCTGCCTTTGGTTTCGTCCAATTCTGAGAATATTTCCTGTGTACCTTTTCTGAAACATAAAAATAGCAGAAAATAGGGAACTGGCACTGTGCATCTCGTTAATGGTGTAAAACAAGCATGGAGCATCAAAAATTATGGATACGTTGGAGACGTATCAGATGACAAGATTACTCTCAATCGGCATGATGAGCTCACTTTGTTCTTGGCGTGTGAAGAGATATCTAGAAAGATTTCTTTGGTAGACATGAGAGATGTTGATATTAATAGCACCCTTCATGGTTGTCATCTCTATTGTGCTAAAGATTGCCTCGCAAATACTTACTTACAAGATCTTATAAAACATGATGTTTTGCCAAGCTATGACAGGACTGATAGATGTTTTTATCTTATTAATAGAGAGGAGGAATCCTCCAAAGTTTCTTTTGTTGTTTCTATCAGTAAACCAGATTATGTGGAGAAGATGCATTTCCCTCCTAAAGGATATGTGGAGAAGATGCCCTTCAAGTCTCTCCCTCATAAAGGAGAGAGTAAGAAGAGTATGAAGAAGAAGAAGATGAGGAGTAAAAGGCGAGAGGACACGGTATCTTCCCCTAAGCATAATGATCCTGCTATAAATTATGATAATTCTGATTGGGATGATGTTCCCATGCCTGTTACCTATGTTAGTGATCATGATTGGGAAAAGCACTCTACTTTTGATATTGAAAATCTTTTTGGTACCAATTCTAAGGTTAATAATTGTTGTGCCATTAGTACTATCCATGTTCCTTCTTATGATGATATGTTTGATGAATATGCTTTGCGAAATAGTTGTTCTCTAACTTGTGATGATACTGAACCTCTAGTCTATGATGGTTACAATGATGAGTATAATGTTTTCAGTTCACCTACTTTTGAGGAGAAAATTAGTTATGATTACAATATGCCTCCTGTTTTTGATGATTATGGTGATGAGAATAATTATTCTGTTGAATCTGCTCCTACTACGATTGTTCATGTGGGGAGTATTAATTCTTTTATGCATGTGGCTCATGATAGGGATGCTTTATGTGATAGTTATATTGTTAGTTCTATTCATGATGCTACTGAAAGTTATTATGAGAGAGGGAAACATGGTTTGATGGATCTCAACAATATTGAGTTTCCCCTCTTTATGTTGCAATTCTTGAAGCTATACTTGTTTTGCCTTCCTATGCTTTTTGCTTTGCTCTTTCAAGACTTGTCTCTTTACAAGACTATTTTTCATAGGAAGTGGTTTAGATTTAAATGTGTTTCATATTTGCTTTTTGTTGCTCTCTCTTGCTTCAAGTTCTTATATAGCGCCTTTGCCTTAAGCTCTTTTATGGCGCCTACATGAGCATCTTTGCAAATTACTGTGCCTAGCTCAAAGGCGTTAAAGAAAAGCACTCTTGGGAGATAACCCATTGTTTATTTTCAGTACTTTTTCTTTTAATTGAGTCTTGGAAGTTATTACTACTATAATAACCGCTCCTTATCCTTTTTATTTTGTTGTTGTGCCAAGGATAACCTCTAATTTGAGTGAGGTAAGATTTGGGGAAGTTGCTGTCGTGAATCAGATTTCAGTGCTGCACCGTAAAAATTCGTGAAAATTCTCAGAATATCTTTTGGACCTGAGATTTCTTGTGCATATGCCCCAGGTTATATCCAAACTTTCATTAGTTATACACTTTGTTATTTGAGCAACATAAAACCCTCTAAAAATTCGACCTTTGTCAGCTATTCTGTTTTGACAGATTTCTGCCAATATTTGTGTTTGCCGCTTTATCGCTTTCTTTTTGAGTTCTTTTGATCACGGAACTTTTGGGGAAGTTGCTACAGTAGTATATGCTTTATATGTGGTGGTTTTGAATTGAAACCTGAAGCAATAAGGGTTGATTCATTATTATGTTTATGCTAATGTTGCTAATAGAATTATGTTAAGTTTTGTATGAAGGAAGTTTTCAAGTGTAGGGATTGGAGAATGATGAGATGAGATGAAGAATGGACAAAAGCTCAAGCTTGGGGATGCCCATGCCACCCCAAGAAATACCCAAGAAGTACAAGCGTAAAAGCTTGGGGATGCCCCCGAGGCACCCCTTTCTTCATCGGCAAAAATTAGGTCACCTTTCAAGACACTATATTTTTATTGCTTCATGCATTATGCGTTTTCCTTGGAGCGTCAGTTGTTTTTGCTTTCAGTTTTCTTTTGTTTTGCTTGCTGCAATAAATGGTTTGATCACATCATGTTGTTTTGGAGGCAGATGAACTCCGTTTTTCATTGCCAAGAACACTCTAGTTTTCACTCTTATCGCTCAACGAGTATTCTCTTTTTCTGCTACTGCGTTTAGCTTTTGTTTTTCGCCTTGATTTTTGTTCAGATCTTGTTATCTTTGCATCAAGGTGTATTTGGACCTCTGGTACATGTTGGTTTTCATCAAAAGAGTTGTTTATAAAAAGTTCGAATGGTGTTGGAAAAGAGAAAAAGCTTTATGCAAAAAAGTGATACAAGAAGGAGCTTGTGTAGACTGCGGCCTAGGCTTTTGCATGTCGTGCTTGATGTCTTTTTGATACTATGCTTAGTGGTTTTGCTGTAGAATGACTTGTCTCAAATGACTGAGATTGCTTAATGAGCCTTTGAAAAAAATCATGCGTTGTTTTAATTATTTGGAAGCATTATTTTGGTTTTCTCCTTTGATGCTTTATTTGGGTTGACTTGGCGCATGCTCACACATGTTAGACTCATACAAAGTCGCCATTGCCTCTATGATCATTTATTTTTTGACTTTTGGTGCCATCTTATGCTTCTTTTAATGTTACTTTGTCGCTATGCATTATTATGGCTGTTATTGCTCTCTTAGTTGGTCGCTCCCAGTCTTTTGCTAGCCCTCATTTTGTACTGAGTATGAGCTCTACTCGTGCATCCAACTCCTAAAAACCAAGTTGTTCCAATGTGTCCACCATACATACCTATTAGCAATTTGCTATTCCAAAGTACATTTGACTTGCTTTTATCTATCCTTCAAATTAAACTCTTTTTCGTGTTATGCAAAAATTGGTCAGTAAAGCTCTCACGAACCTGATGGCTGATACGTCTATTTTGCATCACTATTTTGTATCATAATTTACTGTTATTCATTGATATATTTCATATTTAGAGGTGATACTTATGTTGTTTCCTCAGTTTTTACATGTTTGATGATCATTGGAGGATTTGCTGCCGGAGTCAGGATTCTGCTGGAAAAGGACCGTCAAGACACCATATTTTGGAAGATCAGGAAAATTCCAGAAAAATACCAGAAAATTATATTTTACCAAAAGACTCCGGAAGCCAGAAGGGGAAGGAGAGAGGAGCCAGGGGGCAGCCTCACGCACAGGGGGCGCGGCCTGGCCCCTGGCCGTGCCGGCCCTGTGTGAGGGCGCTCTGGCCCACTACTGGTCTCGCCCCTTCGCGTACTTCATCGTCCCTAAAAACCTAAGTCAAGGGGGGGCTCAGAGATAGACACCGCCGCCTCTGTGGGGCGAAAAACACCAGAGAGAGAAAAGCTCTTCGGCAGACAGAAATCTGCCGGGGAAATTCCTTCCCGGAGAGGAGAGATCGTCACCATCGTCATCACCATCGCACCGGACTTCAACGGGATCATCATCATCATTATCTCCATCACCAGCACCTTCATCTCCACCATCACCACGCCATCCCGCTGTAACATCTTGATTTGGATCTTGTTATATTCTTAGGGGAAACTTTCCCGATGTTGATTACTCTTGTAGTTGATGCTATTGAGTGGAACCGTTGAATTAAGGTTTATGTTCAGATTGTTATTTACCATTATTTCACCTCTGATCATGATCCATATGATGTCTTGTGAGTAGTTCGTTTAGTTCTTGAGGACATGGGTGAAGTCAAGATGTTAGTAGTGAATTATTGTTGAGAAATATTTAATGATTTGATATTGTTGTGGTGCTATTTCACTAGTGGTGTCATGTGAACGTCGACTACATGATACTTAACCATTTATGGGCCTAGTGAGATGCATTGTGTATTTGGCTACCAATTGTGGGGTTGCTGGAGTGACAGAAACCTAAACCTCCGTTGGGAAACCATTGAACCAGGGAGCGTAGGATCTTAGAGTTTAAGGCTGTGGTTAGATTTATCTTAATTACTTTCTTGTATTTGCGGATGCTTGCAGGGGGTATAATCACAAGTGTGTATTTATCCTAGTAAGGGTAGTGCGCTAGCACATGTTCACCCCCATAACACTTATCAAACCAATAAAGACTATTTAGCGATATGAAGCGAAAGCTCTTGACAGAAACTCCCGTGTGTCCTCGAGAACGTTTGGTTATTATAAGTTACACAACCGTCTTGTCCTTTGCTGAAGAAAGGATTGGGCCACTTGCTGCAATTATTACTACTGTATTTTATTTACTCGCACTTTATTTATTTGCATTACCAAATACCCCTGAAAACCCGTTTGCTAGTATTTACAGTGAATCCTTGATCAAAACCACTTGTCAACACCTTCTGCTCCTCGTTGGGTTCGACACTCTTATTTATCGAAAGTACTACGATACACCCCCTATACTTGTGGGTCATCAAGACTATTTTCTGGCGCCGTTGCCGGGGAGTGTAGCGCTATTGAAGAGTGGAATTGGTAAAGGTAACCGTCACTGTGAGTATTGTTTTTATTTTTGTCTTTTATTTTTATTTTACTCTGCTATGGAGAATTCTCCATTTGGTTTTCTATTTGGGAACACTTCTACCACTGCTGCACATGTGGATGAACCACCACCACCACCTGCTGAAGTTGATCCTTTTAAAATACCTATGAAAATTGTTGGGCGTATTATTGATAACAGCTATTCAGGAGATGGAACTGTCCATCCGGGTGATCACTTATTATTTATACATGAATTATGCGAGTTGTTCAGGTGTGCAGGTATTTCACCAAGCGAGGTCAAGAAGAAGCTATTCTCTTTATCATTGAAAGGTAGAGCTGATGAGTGGTATCGACTGCTCCAAGATGGTCCCTCTATGGCATGGGAGGACATTGTACCTCTCTTTTATTCCAAGTTTTATCCTCCAAGTGAAATCCATAAAGATCGTAATCAGATATATTATTTTTGGCCTCATGATGGAGAGAGTATTGCCCAAGCGTGGGGGAGATTAAAGTTACTAATGTTCAAATGCCCCATTCATGAGCTCCCCAATAATATTGTTATTGATAATTTTTATGCGCGACTTACTCTTCCTGATAAGGATTATTTGGATGCTTCTTGCTTTGGATCATTTACTCATATGAAAGAAGATGCTAAGTGGAAACTTCTTGACCGTATACAAGAGAATGCTGAAGGATGGGAAAACGACAAAGGTAGGAAGTCAGGTATAAACTATGATTATGAATGCATTAAAGCTTTTATGGGAACCGATGACTTTCATAGTGTTAGCACTGCTGATGGTCTTGATTCACAAATACTTGCTAATTGTCTTAAGGCCTTTTCCTCTTATCTTGATGTTCCAAAGAAAAATTGGAACAAATATCATGCGCCTTATAAAGATTCTATTAGTCATATACCTGCCGCAGCTACTAAAGTTTGTACTGTTGATAGCATTATGCCTGAACCTTATTTTGAGAAGACACCTTTCCCTGCTAAGGTAAAAATGTATTATACTTTGGTAAGTGTGTCTAATAAAAGTACTAAGAAAGCTGTAGAACCTGATGAGCAAATTACTATTAAGTCTCCTGTAGCTATATTGAAGGACATTGTTACTAAAGATGTAGGGGATGAATATATTCTTTTTTGTGAAGATGCCTCTAACATTATCTCTCATCCTAAAAGGCATAGGAAAGCAAGTGTCCCTGTTATTTCTGTCAGGATTGGAGATCACTGCTATTATGGTTTATGTGACATTGGTGGTAGTGCAAGCGCTATTCCTTTAGAACTTTACAAAGAAATTATGCATGAGATTGGCGCTTGTGAACTTGAAGATATTGATGTGGTCGTTCAGCTTGCTAACAGAGAGACTGTTTGGCCTCTTGGTATTGTTCGAGATGTGGAAGTTCTTTGCGGTAAGACTAAATACCCTACTGATTTTCTAGTACTTGGTAAGGAGGCTAGTAAAACTTGTCCTATTATTTTTGGTAGACCCTTTTTGAACACTTGTGGCGCCGTGATAGATTGTAAGGAGAATTTTTTTACTAAGTTTAATGGAGAGTCTTATGAGTTTAATTTTTCCAAGTTTGCTAAGACTTCTTATGAAAATGACACGCCTAATGAAATTTTTTGAGTTGAACAGCTTGCTTCTATTGCTCTTGCTCCTAATAATGCTTTGCAGCAATTCATGGAAGATCACGAAAGTGAAGTTTTCAATAAGGAAAGAGAAGAGATTGACGATATTTTCCTTCATCAACAACCGTTAATCAAGCATAATTTACCTGTGGAGGATCTTGGTACCACTTTGCCACCTAAAGAAGATCCTGTTTTTGAATTAAAGCCTTTGCCTGATAATCTTAAATATGCTTATATAGATGATAAGAAAATATATCCTGTTATTATTAGCTCTAAACTTTCAGGAAAGGAAGAAGAAAGATTATTGGAAATATTGAGGAAACACCGAGGAGCTATGGGATATACTCTTGATGATTTAAAAGGGATTTGTCCCACTTTATGTCAGCATGCCATTAATATGGAGAAAGACGCGAAGCCAGTTGTGGAGCATCAACGCCGCTTAATTCCCAAGATGAAGGATGTGGTAAGAAATGAGGTATTAAAACTCCTTGATGCTGGTATTATTTATCCTATTGCTGATAGTAGATGGGTTAGTCATGTTCATTGTGTTCCTAAGAAAGGAGGTATGACTGTTGTGCCTAATGAGAATAATGAGCTTATTCCTCAAAGGGTAGTAGTTGGTTATAGGATGTGCATTGATTATAGGAAGGTAAACAAAGTTACTAAGAAAGATCATTATCCTTTACCGTTTATAGATCAGATGCTAGAAAGGTTATCTAAGAAGACTCATTTTTGTTTCCTTGATGGTTATTCTGGTTTTTCTCAAATTGCTGTTAAAAAGGAAGATCAAGAGAAAACCACTTTTACTTGTCCTTATGGAACTTATGCTTATAGACGTATGCCGTTTGGTTTATGCAATGCTCCTGCTACTTTTCAAAGATGCATGTCCGCTATTTTCATGGTTTTTGTGAAGAAATTGTGGAGGTTTTCATGGACGACTTCTCCGTCTATGGAACTTCTTTTGATAATTGTTTGCACAACCTTGATAAAGTTTTGCAGAGATGCGAAGAAACTAATCTTGTTCTTAACTGGGAGAAATGCCACTTTATGGTAAATGAAGGAATTGTCCTTGGACTTAAAATTTCTGAAAGAGGTATTGAAGTTGACAGAGCAAAAGTGGAGGCAATTGAGAAAATGCCCTATCCCAGAGATGTTAAAGGTATTCGTAGTATCCTTGGTCATGCTGGTTTCTATAGGAGATTTATTAAAGATTTCTCTAAGATTTCAAAGCCTCTTACTAATCTTCTTCAAAAAGATGTACCATTTGTCTTTGATGATGATTGTAAGGAAGCTTTTGAAACTCTTAAGAAGGCTTTAACTACTGCTCCTATTGTTCAACCACCTGATTGGAATTTGCCTTTTGAAATTATGTGTGATGCTAGTGATTTTGTTGTTGGTGCTGTTCTTGGACAGCGCGTAGATAATAAGTTGAATGTTATTCATTATGCTAGTAAGACTCTTGATGCAGCTCAAAAGAATTATGCTACTACTGAGAAAGAGTTTCTTGCTGTCGTTTTTGCATGTGATAAGTTTTGATCTTACTGATGGGTTTCACAGCATAGTAAATCAAAAATTTCCTACGGATGCGAACAAGAAAGCCAAGATCTAATCTAGGAGATGTAATCAACGAGAGAGGTAGATGAGATCTTCATACCCTTGAAGAAATCGCACAGCGGAAACGTTCAACAGAACGTGGATGATGTAGTCGTACTAGCCGTCTCCTCCCCGCGATCCGATCCGATCCAACGCCGCAAGTGGCGACGCCTCTGAGAGATGCACACGTACGGCGCAACGACGTCTCCTCCTTCCTTGGTCCAGCAAGTATGGTGGAGAGATAGATTGGATATGCAACACGACGGCGTGGTGCTTATGGTGGAGAGTTTCTGCGGCAGGGCTTCGCCTACGCGCAGTCGCGAGAGAGAGAGAGAGATTGGAGGGCAGCAGTTGGGCCGGCGGCTAGGGTTTGAGGTGAGCACGCCCCAGCCCTCCCCTCCCCTTTAAATAGGTCAAGGGGGGCGGCCAAGGGGGCTGCCTTAGCCTCCAAGTCAAGCCGGTGGCCCCAGGGAGAAAACTTGCCCCCTAAGTTTCCTTTGCCTTGGCCCATAAGAAAACCCTAGGGTTTTGCCCTTGGCCTCATAGGACAAGTGGGCATGGACGACCAGGCCCATGTAGGCATCACCCTTTGGTCCATGTGGACCCTTTGGGGCATGTGGGCCCCACCATGGAGCCCTTCGGAACTTTCTAGAACATTCCGGTACTCTACCGAAAAAGTCCAGAACTTTTCCGAAACCCAAAAACTGCTTTCCATTATATGAATCTTATTATCCGAACCATTCCGGAACCTCTCATGATGTCCGGGATCTCATCCGAGACTCCGAACGAAAAACTCAATAACCAATTATCCATTCTATCCTAGCGTCGATGCACGTTAAGTGTGTGACCCTACGGGTTCGAGAATATGCAGACATGATCTTCTATCAATAATCAATAGCGGGATCTGGAAACCCATATTGACTCCCACATATTCATCGATGATCATATCGGATGAACCACGATGCCAGGATTCAATTAATCCCGTATATGTATTCCCTTTGTCTCGCGATATTTTACTTGCCCGAGATTCGATCGTCGGTATCGCCATACCTAGTTCAATCTCGTTCACAGCAAGTACTTTACTCGTTCTGTAATCCGATATCACTTTGTGATTAACTCCTTAACCACGTGCTTGCAAGCGATGTTGATATTGATTACCGAGTGGGCCCGAAGTATATCTCTCCGACTTGGGAGGGACAAATTCCATCTCGATACATGCAATCCAACAAGTACTTTCCGATCACCTGAGAGACACCTTTATGATCACCCTTTCATAGGATGACGTTTGATGACCTCAAAGCTCTCTTCCGATACTAGGGAGTTGCATTATCTCATGGTCTAAGGAACACAATACATGACATAGGAAAAAGCTTCGCAAAGATGAACACAATGACACGATCTAATTGCTGCGCTTTATTTGGGTCTGTCCATCACATCATTCTCCTAATGACATGACCTCATTATTAATCGACAACTCATGTCTATGGTTAGGAAACCTTAACCATCATTAATCAATGAGCTAGTCTAGTAGAGGCATACTAGGGACACAGTGTTGTTCATAAACCACACAAGTATTAATGTTTCCGCTTAATACAATTATAGCATGGAGTATAAACATTATCATGAACAAGAAATATGATAATAACAATATTATTATTGCCTCTAGGGCATATTTCCTTCAGTCTCCCACTTGCACTAGACTCAATAATCTAATCATACTTGCGCCTTTAACACCTATGACATTCCGGTGTTATTCATACGCGTTGCATTAGGTAAACCTTATCTATGGGTCTGACACTTTCAGGTCCGTTTGTATTTGCATATTCTTTTGCGTTTAGCACGCATTACTCATCTTGTATGAGATGGCATCGTATAAACTTGGTCTTCTAATAAAACCTTTGTTTCTTTGCCAAAACTATGTTGTCACTATTGTCATACAATAGAACTACATAGTACTAGCACACTTGGAACTACACCTCCATGATCGAATCGCAGAAATTTAATTTTCCTGTTACGATGGTTTTCCACTTTGTTCTGAAATTCTTTGAACTTTTCAAACATTTCAGATTTATGTTTCATTAAATAGACATACCCATATCTATTTAACTCATCAGTAAAAGTGAGAAATAGCGATATCCACCGCGCGTCGAAATACTCATTGGTCCACACACATCGGTATGTATGATTTCCAATAAGTCCGTTGCTCGCTCCATTATTCCGGAGAACGAGGTTTTGATCATCTAGCGCATGAGGCATGGCTCGCATGTGTCAAATGATTCAAAATCAAGAGACTCCAAAAGTCCATCAGAATGGAGTTTCTTCATGCGTTTTACGCCAATATGACCTAGACGACAGTGCCACAAAGAAGTTGGATTATCACTATCTACTTTGCATCTTTTATGCCGCTTCTAAAGCGATTATATACTTAGTCCTTGTTGCAGTGTCCGCCACAATGTTAACATTGGAACTCATCCAAGTCATCATGGAACTTTCTTCCATCTTATTGTGCCACCTTCTAACTCAAACAAATAGCTTAAAATTGAGATAAAATTTTACCTGTATATGTGACAAAGCCAATGTAACACATTGCAATGAAACATTTGTCACTTTTGCATACAGAATATATTGTTAGTTCTTCAAAAGTTCATAAGAATATTCTTACTATTGTCCAACGATCATCATATGAATGCTCGTAACCTTTCAGCGCATTGGACATATCTGGATCTACATATCATGGAACACAAGATTGATAAAATCATTCTTGCGGTTTCACTCATCAAGTGTCAAAACAATTGATTCTTGCTCCAACCTCTTCCATGCAACAAGAACCGTTCTTATTGTTTCCATATTGAACAAATTCAATATTTCATCTATGTACTCTGGAAAAACTATATTAGTGCCTCAATCCAGCTGCATAGACATTGATGCTTAATATTCTGGTTTTACCTAAGTCTTTCATCAAAAACTAATTTTAATGAAAACTTAACAATATCAAGAAAAACACATTATTTCCAATAAACGATATGTCGTCCACATAAAGTATTAGAAATATATCTGAGCACTCCCACTTACTTTCTTGTAATACAAGCATCTTCAAATATCTTGATGAAATTAACACTTCAACATTTTCATCATTGAAGATTCCAACTTCGCTATGCTTACTTCTACCATAGAAGTTTGCATACATATCTAGCAACCTTTGAATCAACAAAACCCATAGGGTCGTGTCAGGTACACGTCCTTGGTGTGCATTCCGGTAGAGGAACATTGTTTCGTTTATTCAACTATCATATCTCTATATGTAATTGTTGCTAGAATAATTCATATGATGAAGTCAGGACCCATCATTGCTTCTTTGTATATTGTTGGTTACTATTATCTAATAATATCTCGTCCTCAAATCTTGCTATTTGATTACGACCAACTTGGTTAAATAGGAACTTCGATGCCGTGACTACAACATATTGTAGACGCGTGAGCTATGAATGCAGTTGCCACTTCCAGAACATTTTCTGGTGCTGCGCTACTCTGATCATCTTGCTCAGATTCAATAACCTCATCAAGTTCTATCTTCCTCCCACTTAAACCTTTCGCGAGAAAACTCCTTCATAAGAAATTTACTTTTAAGCGACAATCACTATGTGTTTGGGTTCATAGTAGAAGGAATACCCATCGACATTCTTTGGGACAACCTATAAAGACTTACTAATCTGATTTTGGTTGTAAACATTTTACATATGCCGTGCATACCAAAATTTAAGAAAAGACAACTATAACTCGTACGGTGTCATTTCAGCGGATTATGATGGTGCTCTATTCAGTGAAAAGCGGTTGTCTCTAAAGCATAATCCACAAATTATATTGGTAGTTTTATATAATCATTGCTCTAACCATGTCAAACAAGGTTTGATTACATCCATCGAAAACTCCATACTCCTATGGTGTTTATCACGATGCAAGTTTGTGGAACAATTCCTCTAACTCTTAGATGCTTGCTAAACTTGTAACTCAAATATTCTTCTTTATGATCCAATCATAAAAACTTGAATTTTTCTTGTTACAATAATTTCTACTTTATAAATTGAACAATTTCAATTGTTTCATACTTCTATCTTATCGAGTAGATATACCATACATCTATTCGAGTCATTGATGAAAATAGAAAATACACCATGATCGACTTCACACCATGGACTACATACATCAACATGTACGATCTCCATTTAGTTAGTCGCTTGTTCTGTCCATGGCCCATGAACGGAGTTTAATCATCTTTAGGAAAAGTCTCACAAGCGTCAATCAATTCAAAATCAAATGACTCGAAAATCTATCAATATAGAATTTCTTTCATGTTTTGTTTCCAATATGACTTAAACGGCGGTGTCATATATAAGTGAAATTCGTTTTGTCTTGTGACCTTTAGCATCAGTGTTATAAATGTCTATTTCACCAACAAGATAATAATAATCTATCCATCGATTATGGAAGACGGTAATAATTTGAACAACCATTGCTCTCATAATACCAGAATAAAATAACAATTATTAAGTTCTTAACAAATCTAGAAGGCTAGGTTTTATGCCGACGAAAAACACAATAACACATTTATTTGTTTCTCGATGCGCATTGTTACCACATTCTTTTGCTAGTTACTTAGGCCATAATAGTTCTTGTATTGTTGCTTTGTATGAAATTTCATACCAACAATCTGGTATCGAATACCCAAGAATTACATTGTTAACGAGCAAAGAATACATCTATAACATGTATATCATTTATATACCTGAGCTGGACATTTCCAGTCTTTTCCTTTTCTACCAAATATTCTGCAGATCCTATTTAGCATATTCTCTCCATTTAGAAGAATCTATCAACATCAATTGTGGTGTCAATCATTTGACACATGGTCCAAAGGATGTTAGTCAAATACTAATAGCCTTGGACTTTGCACTTTGAAGTGGATCGCCATCATCATATGATTGGTATTCTTCCGGACTCTATTCTTTAGCAATCTTTTGGTATAGCAAAAACGGTTTAGCCAATACCCTTTCATTCATCTTATCATGACAACTTTCATGATGAAACTACTATAGCTTATAAGGATGAATGCAAGTATAATATTAGTTCCCAAACTTTTGGGTGATCGGGACGCCTAGCATCTTCAATCTTCACATATATTCATACAATATGAGCATATGTTCTTTTACTAAATTATTCTTAATCATTTTGCAAACAATCAAAGTTTTAGATATCAAATATCTTTCACTTCTTGTTAGTTTCTGAAACAATTCTTTCAGCTCGATGATCACTTTGATTCTCAAACAATTTTGAAGATCGATTTCTCATGGAGGCAAACATGATCTTAGATGCTAAACTTGAATCATTGCTCTTAGAATAATACAACTTATTAAATCGTATGGAGCAAGTGAGGTTTGCTAAAACTGCAATAGGACTTAATCTTTGAACTTGACATTTTAACTAAACGATACTAGTCCGTAAAATGATTATCCAGAATTCTAAAGTTCTTTTAACTCAATTAAGCTAAGTGTTGGTGGGAAACGGTGCCAAAGACTACAACGACTTATGCAAATACATCAAGATTTAGTTCATGATAATTAGTTCAAGTTAATCAAATTACTAATGAACTCCCACTAAATTCAACATCCCTCAAAGTTGTTTAGTGAAGCATGATCCAAATTCACTACACCGAGACCGATCATCACGTGAATGATGTAGCTTTAATGGTGAACATCAACATGTTGATCATATCATCCATATGACTCATGCTTGACCTTTTGGTACATGTGTTCCGAGGCCATGTCTGTACATGCTAGGCTCGTCAAGTCAAACCCAAGTATCTCCGCATGTGCAAATACTGGCTTGCACCCGTTGTATGTGAACGTAGAGTTTATAGCACCCGATCATCACGAGATGCTTGAACACGACAAACTTTCGCAACGGCGCATATGAGGGGAGAACACAATTTTATCTTGATCTTTAAGTGAGGAATCATCTTATAATGCTACCGTCGCGATCAAAGCATAATAAGATACATAAAAGGATAAACATCACATGCATATAATTATATGTGATATGGTATAGCCAATCTCCGCGCAATGATCTCCATCTTGTGCGCGCCGGCATGATCTCCATCACTCCACCATGATTGCCTCCACCATGAATAGCAACTACAAGTATTGCTAACTACTTAGCGATAAAGTAAAGCTATTACATGGCGTATAAGAAGTTGACACGTAGGTCATACACAATTATAAAGACAACCACATGGCTCCTGCCGGTTGTGAACTCATCGACATGCAAGTCGTGAAATATTACAAAACATGATCATCGCATACATCACATATATCACATCACATCTTGTGGCCATACCATATCACAAAACACTCCCTGCAAAAATAAGTTAGACGCCTCTACTTTGTTGTTGCATGTTTTACGTGGCTTATGGGAGTAGCAAGTTAAGAACGATTCTTACCTACGAAAATCCACAATGGTGATATTATGGTTGCTAACATCCGTTGTAAATCCCATGACTACTATAGTGAGAGAAACTGGCATCCACCAGCCGCATGTGTGGAACAAGCCACACGTCAAGTGCGGAGCCGGTCTCGCGAACGAGGTCGCGTAAAGTTGGCTTGGACCGCTTCGATCTCACTACGCCGCGCCATAAGAAATACACAACATAGAGGTTTGCAACAGAAAACATCAACGCCCGCAACAAGCATGTTGCGTTCTACTCGTGAAACACATCTACGCATAGATCTAGCTCTGATACCACTGATGGGTTTCGCAGCATAGTAAATCAAAAATTTCCTACGGATGCGAACAAGAAAGCCAAGATCTAATCTAGGAGATGTAATCAACGAGAGAGGTAGATGAGATCTTCATACCCTTGAAGAAATCGCACAGCGGAAACGTTCAACAGAACGTGGATGATGTAGTCATACTAGCCGTCTCCTCCCCGCGATCCGATCCGATCCAACGCCGCAAGTGGCGACGCCTCCGAGAGATGCACACGTACGGCGCAACGACGTCTCCTCCTTCCTTGGTCCAGCAAGTATGGTGGAGAGATAGATTGGATCTGCAGCACGACGGCATGGTGCTTATGGTGGAGAGTTTCTGTGGCAGGGCTTCGCCTACGTGCAGTCGCGAGAGAGAGAGAGATTGGAGGGCAGCACTTGGGCCGGCGGCTAGGGTTTGAGGTGAGCACGCCCCAGCCCTCCCCTCCCCTTTAAATAGGTCAAGGGGGGCGGCCAAGGGGGCTGCCTTAGCCTCCAAGTCAAGCCGGTGGCCCCAGGGAGAAAACTTGCCCTCTAAGTTTCCTTTGCCTTGGCCCATAAGAAAACCCTAGGGTTTTACCCTTGGCCTCATAGGACAAGTGGGCATGGACGACCAGGCCCATGTAGGCATCACCCTTTGGTCCATGTGGACCCTTTGGGGCATGTGGGCCCCACCATGGAGCCCTTCGGAACTTTCTAGAACATTCCGGTACTCTACCGAAAAAGTCCAGAACTTTTCCAAAACCCAAAAACTGCTTTCCATTATATGAATCTTATTCTCCGGACCATTCTGGAACGTCTCGTGATGTCCGGGATCTCATCCGAGACTCCGAACGAAAAAATCAATAACCAATTATCCATTCTATCCTAGCGTCGATGCACGTTAAGTGTGTGACCCTACGGGTTCGAGAATATGCAGACATGATCTTCTATCAATAATCAATAGCGGGATCTGGAAACCCATATTGACTCCCACATATTCATCGATGATCATATCGGATGAACCACGATGCCAGGATTCAATTAATCTCGTATATGTATTCCCTTCGTCTCGCGATATTTTACTTGCCCAAGATTCGATCGTCGGTATCGCCATACCTAGTTCAATCTCGTTCACAGCAAGTACTTTACTCGTTCTGTAATCCGATATCACTTTGTGATTAACTCCTTAACCACGTGCTTGCAAGCGATGTTGATATTTATTACCGAGTGGGCCCGAAGTATATCTCTCCGACTTGGGAGGGACAAATTCCATCTCGATACATGCAATCCAACAAGTACTTTCCGATCACCTGAGAGACACCTTTATGATCACCCTTTCATAGGATGATGTTTGATGACCTCAAAGCTCTCTTCCGATACTAGGGAGTTGCATTATCTCATGGTCTAAGGAACACAATACATGACATAGGAAGAAGCTTCGCAAAGATGAACACAATGACACGATCTAATTGCTGCGCTTTATTTGGGTCTGTCCATCACATCATTCTCCTAATGACATGACCTCATTATTAATCGACAACTCATGTCTATGGTTAGGAAACCTTAACCATCATTAATCAATGAGCTAGTCTAGTAGAGGCATACTAGGGACACAGTGTTGTTCATAAACCACACAAGTATTAATGTTTCCGCTTAATACAATTATAGCATGGAGTATAAACATTATCATGAACAAGAAATATGATAATAACAATATTATTATTGCCTCTAGGGCATATTTCCTTCACTTACATTGTTGATTCTAAAGTTACTATTCATACTGATCACGCTGCTATTAGATATCTTATAACTAAGAAGGATGCTAAGCCTAGGCTTATTAGATGGGTGTTGCTTTTACAAGAATTTGATTTGCATATCGTAGATAGGAATGGTGCTGAAAATCCTGT
Source organism: Dactylis glomerata (assembly GCA_007115705.1). Classification (NCBI taxonomy): domain Eukaryota; kingdom Viridiplantae; phylum Streptophyta; class Magnoliopsida; order Poales; family Poaceae; genus Dactylis; species Dactylis glomerata. The sequence continues at coordinate 14,966,623 of QXEO01000541.1, read as the reverse complement.
GGCTGACAACTTGTCTAGATTGAAAAACATTTCTTTTGATCCTATTCCTGTTAATGATAGTTTTCCAAATGAATAGTTAGCTGTTGTAAACGTAACTTCACGAGACCTTCCTTGGTATGCTGATTATGCTAACTTTATTGTTTCCAAGTATTTGCCTCCAACCTTTACAGGTCAGCAAAGAAGAAAATTCTTCTATGATTTGAGGCATTACTTTTGGGATGACCCACACTTATATAAAGAAGGAGTTGATGGTATTATGCGAAGATACATACCGGAATATGAGCAACAAGAGATATTAAGGAAGTGCCACGCTAGCGCTTATGGAGGGCATCATGCTGGAGATAGAACCGCACAGAAGGTTCTACAATCAGGTTTTTATTGGCCAACCCTCTTTAAAGATGCTAGAAGGTATGTTTTATCTTGTGATGAATATCAAAGAGTTGGTAATATTTCTAGACGCAATGAAATGCTTATGAATTACACTCTTGTTATTGAACCATTTGATTGCTGGGGATTTGACTTTATGGGTCCTTTTCCTCCTTCGAAAGGCTATACCCACATACTTGTTATTGTTGATTATGTTACTAAATGGGTAGAAGCTATACCTACAAAGAGTGCCGATGGTGAGACCTCATTAAAAATGCTTAAAGATGTTATTTTTCCTAGGTTTGGTGTGCCTAGATATCATATGACTGATGGAGGTTCTCATTTTATTCATGGCAGTTTTAGAAAAACTCTTGCTAAATATGATGTTAATCATAGAATTGCTTCTACTTATCATCCCCAAACTAGTGGGCAGGTAGAGCTTTCTAATAGAGAAATCAAGTCTATCTTGCAGAAGACCGTCAATAGATCTAGAAAAAATTGGGCTAGTAAGTTAAACGATGCTTTATGGGGTTATAGAACTGCTTATAAGAACCCCATGGGAATGTCTCCTTATAAGATGGTTTATGGAAAAGCGTGTCGCTTGCCCTTAGAATTAGAACACAAAGCTTTTTGGGCAGTGAGAGAGCTTAATAGAGATTTTAAACTAGCCGGTAAGAAAAGGTTGTTAGATTTGAGTTCTCTAGATGAGTGGAGAAACGAAGCGTATGAGAATGCCAGACTTTTCAAAGAGAAAGTCAAGTAATGGCATGATAAGAGAATCCTTAAGAGAGAGTTTCATGTTGGTGAGAAAGTTCTATTGTATAGGTCTCATCTCAATTTTTTTGCAGGGAAATTACTCTCTAAATGGGAAGGACCATATGTCATTGTGGAAGTATACCGCTCAGGTGCTATTAAGATTGCTTCATTGAAAGATGACTCTACACAAGTGGTGAATGGGCAAAGACTCAAACATTATATTACTGGAGATTCTTATAATGAAGATGTTGATGTAATTGAAACAGTTTCTCCAGAAGAATTCATCCAAGATAAATTGCAGGTACCTGCAGAGTTCGTTTTTGAATAGGTAACAGTTCTAGTCAGAGAAGGTTCGCGAAAAACTCTTCCTTTATTATTTTTGCTATTTTTACTAAATATGAAAAATCACGAGACGAAAACGGGCAGGAAAAGGAGTCCGTGTGCTCCTGACACACAGGGGGCGCGGGCCCACCTCTGGCCGCGCCGTCCTGGTGTGAGAGCATCTCGAACTCGTTTCCATCCCAGTTTCCTCCTGTGATTTCGTTTCGATGTATAATTTTCGCATATATAACCCCCCGGAGTACCCGAGGTCTGTATATCGTTTTCTTGTCGTGTTTTGTTTTGAGCTGTTTCTGTCAGGAGTTGATCTTAAGCTTGGGGGAGCACCATGGCCTCTTCAAGCGACAACAAGGAAGATGACACCAAAGACTTTCGGCTGAAGGAAGAGGTTGGAAGTGAAGACGAGGAGGAAGATCAAAGTTCATGCCCAAGCACCATGATTGCCAGCATTGGGGTGGTGACAAGTCATGACAAGTTCAAGAAGAGTGCACGCATAAGAACCGGAGGGGGTGTGCCACGTCATGCCTTAGCTCCACGGACATCTCCGTCAGGCAACAATCATCTCCATACTCTAATACATGAACATCAGTTTCAAAGGGTGCCTAGATCACGATTGCCCTCTGGTTGGGATATAGATCATTCTAATAGTGCAGGAAAAGAAAGTTCCAAGAGTGAAGAAGGATGGGGAAATAATTCCAAGAGCTGGGATTCTCTTGCTAACAGGTTCATGAACCGTGTTGAGCACAATTCTGAGATGATTCATAACCTCAGTCACAAGATTGATGATCTAAAAGATTTGATTGAGAAGCTTATTAAAAATTATCCACCGCCACCGCTGAAGGAGTAATTCGTCATCGGTATAGGCATCCCCTTGGCTTGTTCCAAGCTTGGGGGAGTGCCGCGGTATCACATCATTACCTTTTACTCATTTACTTTTCAAGTAGAGTCATATCATGAATAGAGAAACTATCCTATAGAATAGTTCGCAGTGTGGAAGTATCCTCCTTAGTTGGTTATCTATGCATCCCTTGGTGTGAGTTGCGGTAATGAAATATTAATGAGAAGTTCTATTGGTTACTTTCTGCACACTTTATTTTAGTTTGCAATCTCTCTTATACGACTAGTCCTGTTGATTAGTATTGGTATCACTTTGGGAGCATGAGTAAATTTAGTTGGTTTTGGCAAACTTAGCTTGGTCAGTAGCAGCATTACCTTGAGGTTTGACTAGAAAAGAATAAAGAAGTGTTTGTAGTTACATCACTTCAGTTTACCCTTCATGTTTGGCTTATAAGCATTGTTATTCTCAAAGTTAAAATCATTGTACCTTCAAGGGAGTTTGCATGATTGTTCTTATTATATGTATGTTTGTTTGTTTCATGCAATTCTTATGCTTGCTACCTAGCCTTGCTAGCCAAAAACCTGTACTGAGAGGGAATACTTCTCGTGCATCCAAATCCCAAAAGCCAAGTCACTTCCAAAGAGTCCACTATAAATTCCTATGCATGGTATTTTAAGCCATTCCAAGTAAATTTTCATGTGCTACCTTTCAAAAACTTTTAAATACTACTCATTTTGTGCCACTGTTTTTAGCTCATGAGGACGTAGTGGATGGGTTTGTTATCTTCCATACTAAATTAAGTACCCCTCGACTAGGCAGCTTCATCTGCTCATCATTTATTTTGCAAGGGAGATGGTCAGACCATTATAATCTCAAAAAGAAAAGAAATAGAGCACTCCTCCATGGTATGTGAAAGTTGGTTGGCACCCGATGGAATCGGTTAGCCATGGTTTGAAAAAGGAAAAAGGTGGAGAGGAGTGCAAAGCTATAAAAGAGCACCAATGTGCCAATTAATCAAACATTTCAGAACCGCTCTCACTTGTTTAGTATGGAAGATATCAAGAACTCCGTTGCTAGTCGTTGACAAAAGCAACCACCTCTCAAAACAATTTTTACCTCTGTTTTACAAATGAAAAGCTCTAGCACATGTTTAATCCCTGCTTCCCTCTGCGAAGGGCCTGTCTTTTACTTTTATGTTGAGTCAACCTATTCCCCTCTATCTCAAGCAAGCATTTGAGTTGTTATGTTTCACTCATCCATATATTGATCCGTTTAATCATGCTTATTATCTTCCTTGTTTTGTACAATGCTTTTATCTGAAGGAATATATCTTTGAAAGTTTTCTATTAATGCAAAAAAAATTGTTTCGTTGAGCATTTGGTTTTTGCTATATTAGCTCTGTTTTAAAAAGGCTCCATTCAAAGGCTAGTATAGTTGTTCATTGTTCTCTGACCAAGAACTAAGGTTTGCCATCACCAATTATAGTTTATTTTGTGCATCTTTATATGTGATTCCCTTTACTTATTGCAAGCCTATATTATAAAGGGGAGTTGATGTCTATTATAACTTGTGCCTTTGGTGAATGTGATGCTTCTTGTCCGTATTTTGATTATCGACACTTCACTCCGTAAACCTGTGGTCATGTTTACCGAGTTTAGTTTTCACTTGGGGACAAGCGAGGTCTAAGCTTGGGGGGGTTGATACGTCCATTTTGCATCACTATTTTGTATCATAATTTATTGTTATTCATTGATATATTTCATATTTAGAGGTGATACTTATATTGTTTCCTCTATTTTTACATGTTTGATGATCATTGGAGGATTTGCTGCCGGAGTCAGGATTCTGCTGGAAAAGGACCGTCAAGACACCATATTTTGGAAGATCAGGAAAATTCCAGAAAAATACCAGAAAATTATATTTTACCAAAAGACTCCGGAAACCAGAAGGGGAAGGAGAGAGGAGCCAGGGGGCAGCCTCACACACAGGGGGCGCGGCCTGGCCCCTGGCCGCCCTGGCCCTGTGTGAGGGCGCCCTAGCCCACTACTGGTCTCGCCCCTTCACGTACTTCATCGTCCCCGAAAACCTAAGTCAAGGGGGGTTCAGAGATAGACACCGCCGCCTCTGCGGGGCGAAAAACACCAGAGAGAGAAAAGCTCTCCGGCAGGCAGAAATCTACTAGGGAAATTCCTTCCCGGAGAGGGGAGATCATCGCCATCGTCATCACCATCGCACCAGACTTCATCGGGATCATCATCATCATCTCCATCACCAGCACCTTCATCTCCACCATCACCACGCCATCCCGCTGTAACATCTTGAGTTGGATCTTGTTATATTCTTAGGGGGAACTTTCTCGGTGTTGATTACTCTTGTAGTTGATGCTATTGACTTGAACCGTTGAATTAAGGTTTATGTTCAGATTGTTATTTACCATTATTTCACCTCTGATCATGATCCATATGATTTCTTGTGAGTAGTTCGTTTAGTTCTTCAGGACATGGGTGAAGTCAAGATGTTAGTAGTGAATTATTGTTGAGAAATATTTAATGGTTTGATATTGTTGTGGTGCTATTTCACTAGTGGTGTCATGTGAATGTCGACTACATGATACTTTACCATTTATGGGCCTAGTGAGATGCATTGTGTATTTGGCTACCAATTGTGGGGTTGCTGGAGTGACAGAAACCTAAACCTCCGTTGGGAAACCATTGCACCAGTGAGCGTAGGATCTTAGAGTTTAAGGCTGTGGTTAGATTTATCTTAATTACTTTCTTGTATTTGCGGATGCTTGTAGGGGGGTATAATCACAAGTGTGTATTTATCCTAGTAACGGTAGTGCGCTAGCACAGGTTCACCCCCATAGCACTTATCAAACCAATAAAGACTATTTAGCGATATGAAGCGAAAGCAATTGACAGAAACTCCCGTGTGTCCTCGAGAATGTTTGGTTATTATAAGTTACACAACCGACTTGTCCTTTGCTGAAGAAAGGATTGGGCCACTTGCTGCAATTATTACTACTGTCTTTTATTTACTCGCACTTTATTTATTTGCATTACCAAATACCCCTGAAAACCCGTTTGCTAGTATTTACAGTGAATCCTTGATCAAAACCACTTGTCAACACCTTCTGCTCCTCATTGGGTTCGACACTCTTATTTATCAAAAGTACTACAATACACCCCCTATACTTGTGGGTCATCAATGGCACACTTTACTTTTCTCGTTTTAAAATTTTGACATTGTGGCTCTCTTATGTTGAGTTGTTATGCTTGCAAGTTGTAAGTTGGAAATTAGCCCAGCCATGCCGTCATGGGGCAAGCTTTCAACATTGCACTATCTTTCATTTAAGTTGATATCGTAATATTTTGTTTATGGATACTCACGATGTGAAATGAATTGGGAATCTTGCGGGATCATGGGGTTTGTATACGTGTTAGAGAAATGCCTGGGCTGCTAATCTAAGCCATGCATAATTCATGGTGGAAATTTACAGCATGCCCATAGTGAACATTCGATGAAGCATCTCACACTAAAAAGCTATACCAATGGTAAATAAAAGAGATGCCGAGGTGTTCATTGTCTGTTTGTCCTGTCATTTTGATGTGGGCTTGTTCTATGTCATCGGGCACGGAGGTACCCCGTTGGCGGTTCTCGATGATACGTGTATACTTACAATGACAAGAGCTTGCTTGGAACTCTAAGTAAAGTAGTATGAGGTTTCGGTATTCGTACTTCACGGGACACGAGGTTTTCAACTTATGATTTGTCAAGCATATGCATCATAAGTGTATTCGCATTAACTTTAACCATTCAAGATGCCTATGATGGGGGCAATGAGAGCTCAAAGCCGGTAAGTACCATAATTTTTGAAAGTTTATAAAACTTGCAATCACTGCTTCCCTCCGCGAAGGTTCTTTCTTTTACTTTTTATGTTGAGTCTCCACCTTCTATCTTTATGCACCACCTAAGAGAGCATAGTTGTCATTCTAAGTATAATGTGCATTGTCCCAAAGTTTTCATTGATTGATTCATGATTTTGGTTTCACTTGTTCTTAAATTACTTGTATATAGTCACCCTCTTAAACTTGAAGGTGTCCTATGCATTTATGTTTTGCTCTCTCATGAAGGACAAGCTGAAAACCATTTGTATGTTTTTCCATATGATTTGGACACACGTTTGACTTTCATTGTTTCATTTTCATGACCTTTCGTTTGTGTTATTTTTCATGTTATAACATGGTTGCTAAGTTTCTTCTATCAAGATTATATCTTTCATGCCCATCTTTTAAGTTCTTTTGATCCCAGCGCACAATGCTTACATGGATGATCAAAATTGTGATGGTGCATGTCACCTCAAAAATTATTGTTTTGATTATCACTTATCTACTCGAGGATGAGCAGGAGTTAAGCTTGGGGATGCTGATACGTCTCAAACGTATCTATAATTTTTTATGCTCCATGCTTGTTTTTACACCATTTGCCTTGTGTTTCGTTACACTTTAATGGCATTTTTATGCGATTTCCAGAACTAACCTATTGACAAGATGCCACAGTGCCAGTTCCCTGTTTTCTGTTGTTTTTGTGTTTCAGAAATGGTACACAGGAAATATTCTCGGAATTGGACGAAACAAGTTCCAGAACCCCTATTTTTCCTGGAAGAGGACCGAAGACCGAACGAGAGTCGGAGGGGGGCCAGAGGGCAGGCACACCATGAGGGGGCACGCCCATCTCCTGGCCGCGCCCAAGGGTGGTGAGGCCCCCCTGGTGGCCCTCTGACGCCGCCTCTCCTCCTATTTAAAGCCTCCCGAAGTCCAAACCCTAAATCAATCGGTGAAATTTCCAAAAAAGTTCCGCAGCTCCGCCGCCGCCACCGATGAATTTTGGGGGACAGAAGTCTCTATTCCGGCACCCTGCCGAGATGGGGAAGTGCCCCCGGAGCCATCTCCATCGGTCTCCATCGCCGTCTCCATCGACCTCACCGCCATCTCCATCAACCTTGCTGACGAGGGTTAACTCGACAAATGTCCTAGATGAAGGACTTAGGATCGGGGAGATAGGGCGTTGGATGAACTCGAAGGTAAGGTTAGTCGAAATAGGTGTATATCGAAAGTAAACTTGGGTGTTGTACCTGCCTTGCTTTCAATCTGGCCTACACCGTCCCCTCCTGGCCCCTATATATAGGTGGCCAGGTCTCGAGGATCGGGTAGGGTCCGATACAGATTACAATATCGACATACGGTAAGGACTCGTATCTCGACTATCATTACAATTGGGCCTAGCTTAACGGGCCTTAGGGGTACTCAACTAACGGGCTCTATTAGCTATACCCTTGTTAGTAGCCCCTGAGATTCTACCAGAATTGCAGATTCGGGTTGAATCTCTAATCTTTAAATCTTCGACTTGATCAACTCTTCGACTTTTTTATATCTTCAAATCTTCGACTTGGTCTTTCGACTTATTTTCATGATAATATTTCGCAAGGGGTTTTGATGAACAAGCCTGACAACTCTGACGGATCAAGAGGTCAGTTAACTGCCGGAACAGATACTTGCCACCTACTTCAAATTCAATCCCCTTGGATTTGAATTCAGGATACCGGTCAAACCCACTCTTTTGCCGCATTTAGGACTTACAAAGAATGAGTCCCAGTGATTCTCAGGGTACCCAGTGCGTCCACCAGGATTTTCTTCGCGTCATAGACACGGATACATACCAGCAGAGCGCATCCATGTGCGTATACTAGGCCACACAGGACGGATCCCGGGGTCTTACCTTCGTGATAAATCACGGCATTCGAGTTTCATTGCGATAACGTAGCTCGAGAATCACATGTCGCAGTCAATTTTTGACTGAAGATATTCGGGTTATACAACCATAAAAACTTGCTCCCGATGGGAGTAACAATGTTCCAGTGCATACTCCTTCACTTCCCATGCAATAGTGCTTGTCAATAAACATCGTCGGGTGCGCGCTCAGCGCTCCCGATGGGAGTAGCCCCCGAGGCTATAGTCGAACAAAACTTTTTTCGAGTATGGGCTCAAATATAGTGTAGCCCATCATCATACTTCAACTCGAAATAGTTTAGTGATAACTTTCGTCGGGTGCGCGTTCAGCACTCCCGATGGTAGTAGCCCCCAAGGCTATAGTCGAATGTTCTTCGGGTATAATCTCACCGATTGATTTTTGCATTGTCGGCGCCATCCTTGTGTCTTCTATGATGTCGTCCTTTATTCAGAAATCAACGTATGTCAATGCTCGTCGAACATATGCACCTGTCAAATTTGATCTTTCACATGTCGCCTCCTTCGTGACGTCAGTGGCCAATTTTTACTATACGTCACTCTGAGTCGGATCTGAAAGGTGAGATGAACCCGATGGCCCGATGAAGATGCTTAAACTTCCGATTGTCAACTCCATCTCTTGATTTTCGTCGACTTCTGCACTGCTGTTGGCTAAAAGCAAAAAAGTCGTCGAATTCATGATTCCAACGCCCAGAGTCCCCACGGTCGGCGCCAATTGACGAGGGTTAACTCGACAAATGTCCTAGATGAAGGACTTAGGATCGGGGAGATAGGGCGTTGGATGAACTCGAAGGTAAGGTTAGTCAAAATAGGTGTATATAGAAAGTAAACTTGGGTGTTGAACCTGCCTTGCTTTCAATCTGGCCTACACCGTCCCCTCCTGGCCCCTATATATAGGTGGCCAGGTCTCGAGGATCGGGTAGGGTCCAATACAGATTACAATATCGACATACGGTAAGGACTCGTATCTCGACTATCATTACAATTGGGCCTAGCTTAACGGGCCTTAGGGGTACTCAACTAACGGGCTCTATTAGCTATACCCTTGTCACTTGTTGTCTCCTATGATGAGGAGGGAGTAGTTCTCCCCCGGGGCTGAGGGCTCTGCCGGTACTATGTGGTTCACCTCTCTCTCTCCCATGATGTGATCGTGAGCTTTGTATCTAGTTGAATTGGTAGATGTTATTATTCAGGTATTATGCTACTCCCGTGCTTTATATTTGTAATCTCCGGAGATACCTTGTATCATGGTGTGAAGGTGACTAGTGTGCACATCATGTGTGTCTTTTTTGGTTAATGTCTCTATGAATTGTTGGTGTTTGTTGGAACCATCTTGTGCATTCATGGTGATAGTGTGGGACAATCTAGTTTGGGTACATGCGAACTTTGAGGAGTGCTTCGTAGCCCTACGCATGATTAGTGTTCGTTTTCCATTGGAGAATTGTTTTGAGTTGCATATTGAAGTTAGTATCTATTGGTTCAATTATGTTATATTTGTCGAGAGTGTGTCCACTAGTGAAAGTATGATCCCTAGGCCTTGTTTCCAAGCATTGAATACCGTTTACATTCAGTTTTGTTACATGTTTGCTCGCAGCGATACTTATTTCAGATTACATTTACTACTTATAATCATCACTACTACTTGTATTTCACTATCTCTTCGCCAAACTAGTGCACCTATACATCTGACAAGTGTATTGGGTGTGTTGGGGACACAAGAGACTTTCTGTATCGTAATTGCAGGGTTGCTTGAGAGGGATAGCTTTGACCTCCTCCTCCCAGAGTTCGATAAACCTTGGGTGATCCACTTAAGGGAAACTTGTTGCTGCTCTAGAAACCTCTGCACTTGGAGGCCCAACACTGTCTACAAGAACAGACGCGTGCGTAGACATCAATCATTCAGATCAGCAGCGTGGTCTTCTCGCTGTTGTTCAGATCTGGAGAGATCTGTTTCTCGATGTATCGCTGGCGTTTATCTTTAACCATGCTGGGTGCCACAACGAGGTGGTACACTAGAGCGAGGAACTATGTGTTGGGTTCGATGCAAATAACAAAACAAGTTATTTCTACGCAACCCTGAATTGCCCAAAGATCTATCTATTAGTAATGTTGTAACGGTAAACTGGTGTTCGGTGACATACCCTTGAATACCAAGCACGAGATTAACGCTCCCGCACAAGCGATGTCGATGAAGCCGACGTAGCCGACCTCAAGGTCGTTGTAGAACTTGGTGCAATGACTCCGACGCCACACGTGCAGCACTTCCGCGTACTCACATAAGTTCAGTGATCACGATGACCCCCGGAATCTCCGATCCAACTGAGCTTGCGGAAGTAGAGGGCGTTGGACATAATCCGGAAACTCCACAGCACGAGGCGTGCAACGGTGGTGTGATCTCACTCCTACGCAGCCCTTCGAGAGGCCACGAGAGAGAGAGAGAGAGAGAGAGAGAGGTGGAGGTGGAGGGAAGGTACGTGGCATGTCGTTGTGTGTCTCTCCCTCCTCCCGGGGCCCCCTTTATATAGTGGGGAGGGGGAGCACCAACCCCTCCACCAAGGCAGCCAAGGGCGGCAGCCAAGAGAAGAGACAGCAGCAGTTAGGGTGGGGCCAGCCGCCCCCTCACCCTAACCCTAACCCTAGCCCGACTAGGGCCTAGGGGCCCAAGGCGCCCCCCTTCCCTTATCCAATAAGGGGGCGCATTAGGCCTTACTGGGCTCCCACCTCTGGGAGGAGCCCACTAAGGTTGTTTGCCTATTTTTTAATTTTTTAATTAATATTAATTCATTTAATTAATATCAATTTACTCATAATTAATTCTCCGATACTCTGAAACACTTTCGGACTCCATCGAAACACTTTCGGACTCCACCGAAACTATTTCAGATTCCGGCGAAACTATTTTGGACTCCGGCGAAACTATTTCGGACTCCGCTGGAACTATTTCGGACTTTATCGGAATGATTCCCTCTCTCATATATCAACACACAATGTTTCTGAATATTACCAAAACTATCTCAAGCATCGTGAACCCTTATGTGTGTTACCCGACGGTTCGAGAACACTACAGACATTACCGAGATCTCTCTTCGGTAAATGATCATCAATCAGATCTGGATATGCGTGATGACCCCTATGCATTCTATGAAGTTCTTTTAGTCATTAAACCGTAAACGTTGATGTACCTTTCCTTTTGTTTCGCTGATACTACCATAGTCCAAGATTTGATCATCGGTATCTCTATACCTCATTCAATCTTGTTACCGACTAATGTTGTTTAACTCATGTCGTGATATTCCATCCTCGTGACCTAGTCACTTGTTGCGCAGCGTTGGATGTAATCTCACTGAGTGGGCCCAGAGTACCATATCCGTCGTGCGGATAAACAAATCCCGCTCTTGGTTCATACGCCTCTACATACTGCTTTGGAGAACCCAAAAGACATCTTTTCAGTCACCCGGTTAAGATAGTGACGGTTGATGCAATCAAAGCTTCCTCCGGAAGTAGTGACTAAATATAACCTCACGGTCTAAGGAGTAAGTTACAACGCTTTCTTCATATCGCAATATGAACATCATGACACGATCGTGTTGCAATACTATATACTTGGATATGTCCACCATGGCATTACTTAATGGCATGATCTCATTGTCAATTGGGGTAATGCTCTATGATCTGAAAACCTCGATCATCAGTTGAATAATGAACTAGCAATTAGATGATTACTAGGGACTCTTATCATTTAATACCACACCTATATCAATGTTTCCAATTGACATAGTTACAGCATAATATTAAACTTATTATGAACTATATGAAATATGCAAATAAGTCTTTTATTATTTTCCTCTAGGGCATATTTCCTTCACTTTGTTCAAAGGTGGTGGATCTTCCATTATTCCTTGACTTTGTCGATGGAATGTGGTGGATCTTGGTCCAAGACAGCACATGGACGTCCCCCGATCGACGTGATGGTGCTTCTTTGGCTCTAGCAATGGTGGAGGCTTGGCGTCTCTTCCAACATGCGTCTAGATGGCGTTGGAGTTTGACGGCGGCCGCTAGCTTTGGCGATTGCAGAAACCCAGGGAAGGTTTTGTATTTTTTTTCTATCCTTTAGGGTTATATCAACAAAGTATTTAAGACAATTGTTTTCTCTTGATCTGTCTTTTAGTTTCTATTTTTTTATGTAACTTTTTTTCTCTTGATGTAATGAGTTCTTGATCTAAATAAACTTTTCGCGGACACTGCCCCTTTCCTTTCTTATTGTATTCTGAATTCTTTCACCTATTGTTTAAGTATAAACCGATATATTGATTTGGTAGAGAACTTTCCACTTCTCTGCAACTCCCAGTTTACAGTCTCTGTCCTCTATAATAAAATTTCCAACCACAGAAATCAAATCCTCTCATTCAGTGTGTTCACTACGAGTAAAGGATCTGTTAAAAGTTAGCTTAATTAAGCCCTAACTATAGAGGTCAGGCATGCTTGAAGGAACTATATATATCAGGAGCTGATACTTCCTCGTCGGCTCGCTGATCGATAAGTCATGTGTTTCAAAGGGATCAACAAGATGTTGCCATGCCAAACAATCTTCCGCACTAATGTGGGCATGGTTATATGAACCGACCGTGTCCACCTAATATATAAAATTTTCTTTGGCGTATGGCACATAATTGTCTACCGGTTAATTGGAATATCAAACACAGAGGGATCGAGGTTGAGGCCTTGTGTCCAGTTTGTAAGCGGCTTAATGAAAATGGGGGCATTTGTTCTTAAACTGTAAAGCATTCAGAGCAATATGGCGAGAGCTAGGTTTAGAAAATGTGAGAGAAATCCTGAATGATTGCCAGGGTCCAAAGCAAATGATTGAGATTGTGATGCAACAGGAAACACAGGTTAAACTGAAATGTACTGCCCTTTTGTGGAGCTGGTAGAAAGCTAGAAATAAAGTGAATGCAGAGGGAGGTTCTTGGAAACAGGATCAAATAGTTGTTCAAGTGCAAAGATTGGCAACTGAGTATGAAGAGTTCTTTGTGGAAACGAAGGAAAAATCAAATCAGTTGGTGCCACGCTGGGAACCTCCTGAGGGGGACGTGCTCAAAATAAAACTTTGACGGCTCATTTGATAGTGTATCTGGATGAGGTGGATGGGGTTTCATAGTACCTAACTCTGAAGGGGAAGCTGTGAATGCTGCGGCTGGAAGTTTAAGCTATGTAAACGATGCTCTACAAGCAGAAGCAGAGGCATGTAGTCGAGCTTTGAAGATGGTGCAGGATTGGGGCATTTCTCGAATTGTCGTCGAGTCGGACTCGTAGCTGCTGGTACAGGCGATCAATAGTGAGAAAGAAAACCGAAGTCTGAATTGGTGTCATATTCAAGGAGATCAAGGAATCATTGTTTCTGAATTTCATTTGTTTCAAATTTAGCTTTTGCCCAAGGACGTGTAATAAAGTAGCGGACATTCTCACCACGTATGGTGCTAGGCTGCAGTGTGACGTTTCCCTAGCCGTTTGGCCGGATCATGTTCCAGCCTTTGCCTAAGTTGCTCTTGCCAGCAATATTGCTCTGCTTGTTCAGTAATGGAAGTATTTCCATATCAAAACAAAAGTGGCTTCTTTCCGCATGAGAAAACAGATCGAGCAAACGTAAATTATAGCACAACGGCCCCTCGCTTTGGATGTCCACACTTATCTGTCCATAAACTTTGCACCAAAGTCAAATCTCAATCCACGCTTGCATGTCCAGATGCATAAAACTCGATGAAATTAGATGAAAATTCAACTACAATCATGGGAGCAAGTACTGTATATAACATTGCTAGCTGCTAGGAGTACTTTTTATCCCGCAAATCTTACGTGCTAGCGGCGGCGCGTAGGTCGGTATGCTTAGCCATGGTGACGGCGCGCGAGAGTTGATATCTTTATCGGCGGCGAGACACGGGCACCACGTGCAGCCGAGTCATGGCGTCGACCTCCCGAGCACTTCTGCACCTCTTCACCAGCGCGCGGCCCACGCAGGCCGCCCCATGGAACCCCGAGACGATCAGAATGAACCCGATCAGCTGGAACACGATCACAGGCTCATCACAGAGGCCGCCGCGAAGGCCATCGGCCTTGCAGTCAAACGGCCGGACGAAGAGAGCCGCGATGCCGCTGGCGGCCATGGCGACATAGATGGAGACGATGAGGCACCAACCGGCGGCATGGATCCAAGTGAACGGCTGCGGCTCCCGGACCTCGCCGTCGATCGGGCCCGGCTGCGCCACCACCACGTCGCCGCCGTCGTCCATAACCTGATCGATCGGCTGATGTTTACCTGTCGTAGCACAGGTTTGCTGACGTATCTGGACGGATCAGGAATTCAGGACCGGCCAGCTCCGGCGAAACAACATAAACGAAGAGCTCGATGATTCGAAGAAAAACAACATACATGTGCACTGGTGGAATTAATCTCGCGCTCTAACAGAAACTGAAGAAATAAGTCTGACCTATCCCATAATCCTAACGGAATAAGAGTTAACCGGGGTTTGACCTCTTTGTTCCTAACTACTAGTACGCCACAACTTTTTTCCCACAGATAAATCACATCAGTACAAAGAGTTTTCCGTACAGAATATGATCAGATTAACCCTACTGAAGTTAAGTTACAAGACTAAGCCAAAATGTGTGCCGCTTTCTTTCAGAAAACGTTTAAAATGAAGAAAGATTATAGACAAGAAGCCTCCAAGCCATTATTCTAAATCCCCTCTTTCCGAAAATTCCGATGATCTATTAAAAATCATCAACGGTAGTGCAAACAGCCCAAAAGGTAATAAAAATTTATAAATAGGTATTTGGACCCCGACGACTACAGAAATTAGTGTGAGCTGAAGGCGCGCCACCGCCCTCACCCCTCCATCACTGGAGCGGGGCAAAGCTTGTCGTAGTCGAGCTTGTTGTAATTGACATACGAGAAGTCATCGTGCTAAGGCTCAAAAGGATCAGCATGCCAAAGCAGCAACCATCGCCAATGATAATAAACCATTAGATTGAAAGAGGGTAACATGAAATCACACAAACGAACACAAAAATCGACCGCAGCCTAGGAAATCAGTGGTGCACACGACTCCACGCCCCCTCCGCTGATGCTAGGCACACCACCCA
Organism: Dactylis glomerata; assembly: GCA_007115705.1. Lineage (NCBI taxonomy): Eukaryota > Viridiplantae > Streptophyta > Magnoliopsida > Poales > Poaceae > Dactylis > Dactylis glomerata. The sequence goes on along the minus strand of QXEO01000541.1, from coordinate 14,951,377 downwards.
AGCGAGTTTTGGGCGGGGAGGACCTCATTTTGACTTTAAGATGTGGTCATCGCTTCACCTTCTCGAATAAGACACTGGAAAAAGGCTAAATAATTAAAGGGCGAAAACCATCCCACCGGCGAGGGGTTGTGGTCCACCACTCCTCCAAAGCACTAAGTCTAGCAGAGGCGTGACAGATTGACGACATCACCAACGAGGGGGCGGAAACCTAGATGGGTTTACAACCGCTTCACAACCGCCTTCTGTCTATGGTGGAGTCCCGTGCCGGTTATAACGTCGATGTCCCTGACCACTTAACAAACATGGGAGCAATCCAGGGTCAGAGAGTTGAGGTGTTGAATCTTAGACAAACAATCAGATATGAATATTGCCTTGTCGAAGCCCTTGTCGTGTGTGATAGCCACAACACCATGAAGTACAAGTGCATCGCCGATATCTAGACATGAAAAGTCATGAAGAGGTAGACTTTCCGCAGTCATACACTTAGCAGTGTTGTCAAGAAGCACAGCAGTAATTTAGAAGGTGGAAGAGTACCTCACAAGTAAAAGCAAGAAGAGTGGCACGGCGGCGCCACGAGGAACAAGTCTGCGGCTGCTTGATGGATGGTTCTCATCTTTTTAGGTTGTTGTTTTGGAGATATTTGTTGTTGTGTTGCAGTGTGTTTTTCTTTGCGGTGTGATGATCAACCTGTCGAGAGTTTTTGGTTTTCGTCCGATTTTTTATTAATTAACTGGATGTGTTACCCGCCTGAATTTTATTCATTGCAAATGTCGCATAGAAATTACACGACGAAAACTAGTCACGCCACTACATGGGGCCTCTTTTTTGTTCCGAGTTTTTGGATCGATGGATCCAAAGGGAGAGAAGTCGGAGGTGGAGCATCTTCATGAGCGAAACACCGGTACCATGTGCAGCCGAGTCATGGCGTCGACCTCGCGACCCCATCGCCACCGAGTAACCACCGCGCGGCCCAGCACGGCCACCCCAGGGAACCCTATGATGATGAACGTGAACGCGCACACCAAGAGGCCGCCGAGATGGACCGGAGCACCGTCGCGGTCCAGCGGCCAGATGAAGAGAAGCGCGACGTCGGAGGCGGCATAGGTGACAAACATGGAGAGGACGAGGCACCACCCGGCGGCTTTGATCCACGTCAACGGCTCCGGCTCCCGTTCCCAGCCCCGGTAGCTGATCGGCCCCGGCTGCGCCACCACCACGTCGCCGCCGTCGTCCATCGCGCGGTCGATTGGTTGTTGTTTACCTGCTGCCGCAATATCTTGCGCTGTAACAGAAACGGGAGAAATCAGTCTGACCTTATCTCCTAATCCTAACGGAATGAGAGTTAGAAGGGGTTTTTTGACCCCTTTGTTCCCCCTTTATCTTAATTGCTACGAGTGATCAGCCGGACGATCCGGAAGCTGCATGGGAGGTTGGTGATGAACTGGTGACGATGATATATCTCGATCTCGAGGTTAATTGACAAGAGTGTTGGAAGTAAGAGAGCCCCGAAGATTAGGTCTAATTCTGCTGCGGTTTATAAGAAAAAGGGGAACTCGCAGGTGACGAAATGGAGCAAACCGGGTCCACGCCAAATTAAGCTTAATATGGACGCTTCATTCCATGAAGACCTAAAAGAAGGTGCGACGGGAGCAGTTTTAAGAGACTAGGACTTCATCGCGGCATCTTGTACATATTTCCCCCACGTCCCTTCTGTTATCATGGCAGAATCTTATGCGATGAAGAAGGGTTTAGCGTTAGCCATGAGAATGAGGTGCAACCGAATTGTGGCAGAATCTGATTCAATGGAGGTGGTGGGGGCTTGTACTGGTAACGAAGCTTGGTGGAGTGAACCCTCAGCCTTCTATGCAGATTGTGTTGATATGGCGGCCAATATTGGTGAAGTATCCTGCTGTCATGTTTTGAGGGAAGTAAACAAAGTGGCTCATGAGCTCGCCAAAGATTGTTTTTTAGAAAGATTTCGTGTAATTGGGTCGATGAACCCCCTAGATTTATTTTGGACAAACTCTTAAACGATGTAACTATACTTTGATTGGAGCTGCAAGTTTCAGACGCACTCTTTCCTTACTAGGTACCTAAGAGACTGGAAGGTTTTTAATAAGACGGCTTGCTAGCTTAATATATTATGTGCTTCAAAAAAAAAAAGCCCCAAAGATTGTATGAAAGACTCTGGTCGGTTGGTTGGTATTCAATTCGTTTGGTGAAATTTACTATTTGTTGTTTGTTTTGCGAAGTACAATTGCCATCAAACTGGGTGTCATTGCTTGACAGGATCAACAGCAACAACCATAGAGAGTCCAGTTTCCCCCCCCCCCCCCCCCCCCCCCCCTCACACTCTCTCTCCTGTGAATAGTTCTTGGGGAGCTCTGCCGTTCGCCGGCCAGATCCCGAGCCTCTACGGCGGCCAAGGTGGCCGGAGCTGGCAGAGGCAGTAGTCTAGGGCTTTTTTCTTTGGGTGCTTGCCCCGTAGCTCGAAGCTGGCGGGCCGGATCTCGTCGGCCAGATCCACCGCCCTAGAGTTCTCCCTTGCCGCTGCTGGTGGGAGTAGTTCCGACGGGAGGGGCCGCTCCTTCCTCAAATAAGGCTCCTGTAGCTGCCTCCGAGCGCGGGGGTGGTGCCTCTCCGCCTCTCTTCTCCTGGCCGGCCGTGGTGGCGAGGAGGAAAGGGAGGCGGTGAGGCTGGTGCTGGTTCTACCTCTCCTGGCCGGCCGTGGTGGCGATGAGGAGAGGTGGCGTTGCGCATCTTCTGTCATGGCGCTCCGGAGGAGATTCGTGTTCATTTGTCTTCTGGCTACGAGGTGTTGATTTTCTTCCTTCTTCCTCTGGGCACCATGGTGGCGGGGCTTCAAGGGCAGTGGCAGTGACTTGCTTCCTAGGATGGAGGACTTCAAGAATGAACTTCCCTTCGGTGGCTTATCGGCGGCATTCCTCCATCCCGCCGGACCGAATGGTTGTAGGGTAGCCGCTGCATCGGCTCTGTGTCGGCATCCTGAACGCCCAACGCCAAGTGGTTCATCCCCGGCGAAGGATTTGCAGGCCGTTCCCAATCCGAGAGCCTCGCCGTCGATCTGGAGCTGGAGGACGAAGAAGGACTGGATCGCGTTTTTGTGGCTGGTCAAAGGTCCTCTGTGCAAATTGTCTGGGCTTGTTTGTAAATTTTTTTTTTCATTTGGGGCCCTATCTATAATTGTTCGGTGGCCCTTAATGAATGCAGCTTTGTTGGGTGCTTTGCATCCGTCTCCGTTCAGAAAAAAATTGCCATCAAACTCCAGTTCACAGATCACATGATCGGTTTGATTTTGTTCGGTAGCCCCTTCTTTGATACAAGGGACACATTCTGTAAAAACTGCATATGACTTGCACGAATCAGTTGGAAAATCAGGGTAGAAAATTTGTCACTAGAAATGCACTATATTCAATTCAAGGTAGAAAAAATTGTCACTAGCAGTGTCACCCAACTATCCTCCCAACTCCAGTAAAATGATGCAAAAAAAATTGTTTTGACCAAAGACGAGAAATGAAAATGATGTGAATTTTACAAAGGAAAATGCTTGTCTTAACCCGGGGGCTGCGGCGTTCCCAGCCTCCTGGTCGCGGGCCGTTGGATTGCTCCGGGTTAGATGGCCAGATTTCGACCACGTCACCCTTCTTACCGGGGGAGGAAACCAACCGATTTAATGCCATTTACTCGCCCACACCGTTTCAACAGACACAGCATTCCCCGGGAGAGGCGACGCACGGCAGGGGGGTTGGCGACGGCGCCGCTTGATTTTGTGCCGCGCCGCTAGGGATTTCGCCTGCCGGCGACCGTCGGCGTCTCCCTACTCTCCTGGTACGCCGTTTTCCTCCCTCCCTTCCTCGCCGCTAGGGATTCCGCACCTCCGCGCTCGCACGGCATTGTTTTTCTCATGCTTCCCTTGCAGGTTCGACTAGGGTTTCCGGTGACCGATTCCACCATTGACGACCACCTTCCTCCTGCTTGCCGGTACGGAGGTGAGTATAATCTCGGTCCTCCTCGCGATCCGTCTCTCCCTTCCCCCCCCCCCCGCGCGTCCTCTGGATTTTCCCCTAATCCATGTATATTGCTCCCGCAGATACGAGAAGCTGGCTAGGCGACCTGTTAGTGTGTTGAGGGAAGCAAATCCCGGTGACGACAATGGTGGTGAGTTCATCCCCTTACTCCACCTTTTTTTCGTGCTGTAAACGTGTTCTTATTTTGCTCTGAATCTCAATTTTTAGTGTTGTGGTTAGGGTTTTTCATATGTTTGATTAGTGTGCAACGGTTCCAGCTTATATATTCATATGTTTTTTGCTGTCTACGATGTTTGTAGTGTGCAGGTGTCTAGGTTCATGTGTTTTTGCTGTATTTTTCATATATAATTGCTTTAATTTCATGTTCAGGTTGTGCTAGTGTTTAGAATAATTTTTTTGCTGCATGGTAATGCTGTAGTTCTCACTTTAGTCTTTTGCTTCATACTCAGATTGCTTCATCTGATTTAATTTGTACGCTAGTATGCTACACACAGTTATCTCTGTTTTTGTACTCTACGCACAGTGCAGCTTTTGTGTTTTTGTTATGTTTGTCAATCATGTAATTCAGTGTAGCTTTGTGGTGGATTTTTTGCAGCAGATTTTTTGAATTATCTGGTGCTGGTGTGTTCTCACTGGTTCTATCTTATGTGATTCCTTTTTTGTAGGGTGGTATGTGGTGTTTGAAGGACCGTTTTGCTGTGAAGCGGTTGCGTTCTTTATCTAATGAACTACAACCTGAGAAGAAAGCAGTTATTGTAGCTAATAGCACTTTCAGTGCACTTCTAAATGTTTCACCATTCAACATACCCAACAACCTCATTGATTTTGTTGCTCGGCACATTACACCATCGCTGCATGAGTTCAAGTACCACAGGAATCGGATTGTGTTCAACAAGTACATGGTGAGGAAGGTATTTGGTATTCACTGTGATGACAGGCCAGTGCAGCTATTGAAGAAGAGTGACAATTCTGAGCTGCGTGATGTGTACAAAGGGGCTAACTCCAGGCTTGGCCTTCATGTTGCCATTACCTTACTGAAGGATTGCGATATCACGGATGTGGATACAATTGTCAGGACATGGGATCTTATCTGTTTGGCAACCGTTGTTGATCCTGGCAATGGTAACATGCTTGGATTAGAGTATATTGGCAGCATGGCTAACCCTTCAAGGACTCATGAGTATGCATGGGATGAGTATTTCCTCGAGCTCGCTATGGTGGAAGTTCAGAAAATGCAGAAGAAGATGGGAGAGCCAGTTGTTCCTCAGAAATTAGAGTTTTGGATCACCGGACCTTTTGCTATGCTTGGTGTAAGTTTTTCGCAACTATGATTGTTTTTTCTTCATTCTTTTTTGCTTCACTGATACTTTTTTTTGCTTCACGAGATGTTTACTTTTCTATGTTTTTGCTGCTTATGAACAGATTGTATACATGGACCACTTGGAGTTTGCACCTAATTCTCATGTGATCAACTATTCTACGCCTAGAGTTTGCCATGTAACATCAAAAGACTTCAAGTTTGTTGCTGAGGTTGACCTTGATAGGAAGATAGTGAACAACAAGACTGTTTTTGGGAGGCGTCCGGTACAGATTCTTTTTCTTTGTATTTCTTTTGTTTTTTGTTTTGCTCATTTTTATTTCATACATGTGCTTATGTTCCTTTTTATATGATGTTTTGCCGTTCTAGTTCCTCAAAATCGCTGATACCCCCTATGGAGGTGAAGCTGACGTACTTCCTCAAGCAGCAGTGGAAGCACCTGTTGAACAAGTGGATGCCAATCAGTCTGCGTCGCTCAACGATTGGCTCGTTTTCCCGAGTATAGAGAACCTTGAGGTATAACATTATGCTGCAATAGTTTTTTTTGCTATATGCACACAAAACTTAGCTCCAATAGAGAACTTTTATTGCTTCTTTTTTGTCTAGTTGTAGTGTTCTTAACTAAGCTCCAATAGAGAACTTTTATTGCTTCCTTGTCTAGTTGCAGTGTTCTTTATGCATGCTATATGCTACATTCTGCTTTGTAGGTTGCTATTTTTATGAATCTCCTTGTGTTTTGTAACTTCAATTGCTAACCTATCCACCTTATTTTTGCTACAAAGATCGACATGTTGTATGCAACCATGGTTCTGTCATTATATAAACTTTTTCATTTTTGGGTTATATATGATTTTTTGCTTCCTTTTGTATTATTCATTGGCTCAGTTGTATTTGTTTTTGTATTTTGCTAGGTCCCAGCTCGATTCAAGCATTTGCATGACAAACACAAAGCTATTTTTGCTACTGATGTTGACACTAGCATGAAGAATTTTGCAGCAGGACTAAAAAACATGCACTCGCATCGGATTGCTAGGTTACTAATTGATGTGGAAGCAGCAATTAAAGAGGAAGATGTCGTCAGTGTTGAGTTCCCTGCTGGAACTAAGAAAGCTAAAGATGCTTCTATCCCTGATGATGAAAAATTTGAGGAGCAGGGAGCTGAGAAGCAGAGCAATGCTTCAGGTGCACCTGGTGATGCAAATGCAGCAACAAATGATGAGGAAGAAGATGACAAAGCACCAATCATGCAGCTTGTAGAAGACTCCGAGGAAACTGAAGATGATGATGATATGGCTGTGGCAGCAAATCAGTTCCAGGTGCTTAAACATATCTCCCAGAGGGATGTACCACAGACGCCAAAAATTCTGGAACCACCGCTAGCTTCATGTGCTGCTGATGAGTAGGGTGCTGTCAATAGTCCATCTAGGTCTTTGCACTCGTCAAGCCCACCAAGGGGTATATTTGAAGAAGCCTGGATAAATGCACCTGATGCACCATCATTTGAGTTGTGCTCTCAGGAATTTGATGCACGTAGCAATCTCGAAGTTATGCTTCTCCCAAAATCTCCTGAGATCAACCCTGAAGATGCAAATAAAAGAAATGTCCACCATCAGGTTGTTGCACGGCGGTACCAAATGTTCAAGAGAAGATTTTGGTAACGGACAACTCACTTAAGGTCACAGCACCTTTACCTGTACTAGTTATACCTCAAGAAGTAGATGATGAGACTGAACCTCTAGTTACACCGCATCAACAGAGCAACACAGGTTAGGTCACATAACTGGTTTTTCTGCTGCAGTGGTGCACATGTTTTGCTGTCCAACACATGCTTTTATCTTGTTATTTTTCAGTTTTATTTTTTTGTTTGCTGCAATGAGATAACCTCTTATATCATATGCAGAAGTTCACGCTGGTGATGCTACTCCAAAAGATGCTACAACTGGCATTGAAACCATGGAGAAGAAAACAAGACATAAAAGGGAAGCAAAGGAGGAGCCATCACCTCCTAAGGTTAAAAGGATCAAGGTTTCTCAAGAGCATGTTGAGCTTTACGACAAGTTTGTCGTGCGTGCTCGGAAATTGAAGAGAGCAAAGAGAGGACAGAAAGCAACCGAAGACGCGTTAGTTCTCTATCATACTTTTTCCTTTTTTATTTACTGAAGCATTTTTCACATACTAAAGTTGCTCAAACATAATTGCTATCATCTTTTATCCTTTTTTTTGTTGTATATGTGTTCTGATATTGTGTTTCACTCACAAATTGCAGCAAATGCTTTATCAAGATAGGTCAGCAATTTTGCTCCTACAAGCATTTTTAGGAATCATTCAGCCCCGTCAATGCTTGCACAACGAGGTGATGAGCGTATGGTGTGAGTACTTCAACCATATTGCAAAAGCTTGCCATGACAAGAACCCACGTCTTAAGAAGAAGTTTGCCTTCACACCATATTTCACGGTAAGATAACTTTGTTTTTCATGTAGTTTCTTACTATTTGTGTTGCACCTTCATATACTATTGATTTTTTTCTGGTATTCCTGATACAGGCAAAGCTTGCTGTAGACCCTGATGTGTTCAAACCTGATGATTGCATGTCAGAGTTCAAGAAAGTTTGTAGCAAATTCAAAATTTTGAAGGGCGACCTGGTGGGTCTAAACCTTGTATTCTTGTATCCTAATTTTTCTGCATGCTGTCTACATTACCATCCAATCACATTTCTGATTGTACATTTATGTTTCATGTTTTTTTGTTAACTAGCATGGTGGCCCTCGCAAATGTGAGGGAATCACCTTGAAGAGCATCGTCTTTAGTGTGTCAGATTAACAGTAAATATTAATACCTTCATTTGTTTTTGGACTTCCTATAAACTTATATGTGCTAAATATGTATCACATGAGTCGAAGATATTTTTGTCATATTTAATTTATAGGTGAAAGATTTTTAGGACATTTCCAAAAAACTACATTAATGAACATATGTAGTTTGGTGAATGATACTTTAAACTGGGATAAACAACTTTATGTTTAGACCGTAACCTAGCCAATTGTTTTTGCACTTTTGCTCATTTGTATTTTATGTGTGATGTAACATGACTGCTCTCCCATGAACTTTGATTGTCATATTTCTCTATCATGCTCCTCGTCATGAGTCGACATTTTCCTCGAAGGTAAAATGTCATAAAACCCAGTATTAAATATTTTGGTTTTTTTTACTTATGGAGTAAATAAGAAAAAATATCTCTAAGCCGATGCAAAGAACCATCCGATGTGATCACCGCGATTCCTAGAAGTACAAAGTGTAAAGGGATAAGAAAACCATGATCGGATGTCTGCGAACATGTACTAAAATATAATTATTTTTATGTTGCTATTCACTCGCTAAAGTTTTTTCTCAATTTGTGTATTTTTATTGGTTTTAATAAACATAAAATGATAAGTTTTAAAAATTCATTTCTTTTTTACCATAATATTATTTTAGCATTACGGGCATGGTATTGAACTTTGTAAGTATCTTTGGATTCTTATGTATTGACCCTGGACAAAATCCTGGCGTGTGGAGTAAAATTTTCTTTTTAAAAGTTTCTTACAAATCAGATTTGTTTCATATATTTATCCATAAGAAAATCTGGGGTCAGAATTCGCTCTAGTTTGACGGTTCCATTTCAATTAATAAATCTGACTCTGCCAATGATTAAGGGTTAGAGTTTTGATGTAATCCCATCGAGGATTCTTTTGTAATAAAAATGGATTTCTAAATTTCACAAATTATCTCGAGATTTACATAGATGTTGACTTGTATTCTTTATATATTAGTTCCGTGAACATTTTGGATGTTAATTTTGATTAGCTGTTATCCAATCAATATGTGAATCTTGATTTTTTATCTTCAATCGGTAATACGTATGGCTGGTGCTGTTAACATGTATGTGATGTTTCGATCGCTTTCAAGTCTTGGTCAATATCCTACTTGCATGCGTGTTTTTTGTCCCGGAGGCTAGGCCATGCATGTTAAAATTTAACAGGTTATCAGCGCATCATACAGTACAGCTTAATATGGTTTATGTTAGGAAGAGTATGTAAAAATACATGAGTTCTCATACTTTTTCTTTTATGCGACTCCCACGATGGCCAATGTAGATACGTCCTCTGTAGTTTTTTTACAGGACTCTCCCAGTTGATCTAACAGTATTTTTAAAAAGAGTTCGGCTACGGAAAGTGTTTTTGACTCCTGAGCTCTAGTGATCTCTCCATTCTAAAAAAATTAAAAACTATATTTCTAAGTTAAAAAAATAAAAAATAAATCCGAATATAGTCAATGATGTAACCTGTAGGCATGAAAAATTTCATAACAAAATTCTTTGTATTGTGATCTACACAAAAATAACAAAATCTAACAAAATTTGTAGATTTAAAGTATATACTCAGATCTACACATTTGTTATTTTTGTGTAGCCCAAACTACAAAGCATTTGAACTTGATTTTTGGCACGTTGGTGGAATAAATAGTTCGCTACAACCTAATTTTTATTTTTATTTTTATTTTTTTGATACACAGAAGTATGATTTTCAATTTTCAAAAAAAGTGGGATCACTGAAGCCTATGTACACCAAATCTCCTCTCGTTCGGCTATTCCTACATAGAGAGATCGCCAAAATTTTCCATGAGAGTCCGGTAAAATAAAATGAACTTAGCTAGCCAGCCAGCAGCGAGACGAACGTACTATTTTTTTGTAACAGGCTCGGCTCTCGACTCTCGGCTCTTTCCATAGAGCTAGCATGGAATATTTTCTTCAACAGCATGAACTTTCCATGGAGAGAAATATGTATACGAATATTTCACGTATAGTTTATTTCCTTGCCTTATTTAGACGTAAATAGGTATTTCTGTTGTGTTGGACCCAAGCCCCAACAAAACAAAAGCGTACACACCTAACTTGTGTTACGTGTTGGACCATACTAATCGTTAACAGTACGTGATACTTGTTACATAAATTTAACGGCTGAGATTTAAAATTTTAGCTATAAATAATAGATCTAACTGTTAATATAATTATGATGATGTGGATTAACGTGATGGCTCGATTAGACAAACTCCGTATTGTGCTTTTAGTATATAGTAGATACTTGCTTTTTTATGCTCCATCTGTAGATTTATTTCCCTCTTGTAGCGGAAAATCATTGGATTGTTCCTTGCATCAATTTGCTCTGCAAGAAGTTCAACACTTTTGATTCAATGCAGTCTGCTGAAGGTGTTAGCAAATTGGATAGGCTTGCTAACAATGTGGTTAGAACTTGAAAGCAACTTTCTGTTTCATACTTTAGTGCATTATGCTGCATACCTTTTGATGATTTTACTTTCCGGAATATTTTAGTATGTTGAGTCAACCTTTCATTTCTTTTTGCTTCATTTTATGTAGTTTTCAAACTTCGTCCGAACAACTCTTGAAGCAAAAGTTTGCAGTATTGACTGGTCATCATTCAAGCACACAACCCCTGCGCACCCACAACAAAAAACAAAGTATGTATGCTGCATTTTTTTCCTGTGAAATACCGTAGCAGACATACATTTTTATTGCTACATTCTTATTTATTTTCCTTGGTTCTTTTTGTGCTGCAGCTTTGACTGTGGCTTCTACTCGATCTTGTACATGGAGTACTACAATGCAAAAGGGATGACGCTTTTCGACATCGATTATGTTCCTCTGTTGTGCAAGTCTGTCGCAGCCACTCTTATCAATGGCTAGGATAACCACCAAGAAGACATGGAGGAACTAATGAATGAGGAGCTGATGCCTAGTAGCTAGATGCTTTGTAGCTTTAGAGATCAGTAGTGTCGTTAGAACTATGCTCCATTCGATGGCATGACATTTTGAAATGGTATAAGTACTTGTCGGAAACTACCAGTAGGGTTATGACTACTTTTGGAGATACTGAGGTGATCTGTTTTAGAATGAAGCACAACATGATGTGCCTTACATAGTTTTCAATGTTTTATACTTGTTGTCTGAAGCTAAGTATTCACATATTGTGTCCATCTTTTATCATAAACGCTGCAGTGATATATCTTTTTTAGCAAATCTGTAATTTGTGCACCATGATGTTATGTTGACAGAAAATAAAAATTTCATGCTCCATATGACAACAAAAATGCTTTTATATTGGAAAAATAATGCTACCAGCATCCTGGAAGGATTTCTCACTATCTCCTCTTATTGTGCACATTGCTCAAAAAGGCTTTTTTGGCTTCAATAGAGCAAAAAACTTGTGTGCATAAAGGAACCCCTTTTATACCAACCTATTTTCAAAGAACATAAAAGCATTCTTCACATACATACACCACTATTTATAACAGAGTTAAAAAAATTAAAAAGCAACATGGTTTACATTCATAAAGAACACAGATAAGTTTGCTACATTACACCAGAGAAATTTGTGTCCGAAGCTCAAAAAATTTGCTAACAGCCTGTAGATCATAAGTTTTGCACACAGATGCTAAGTTTTTTTAACTTTCCATGTGTATTTTCCCCTCAGCATGCTACCATGCTGTCTTACAATGTATCATGTAAATGTTGTATGCTATTATAATATATGAATGCACAAAACACAAGTGTAGTAAAATGAATGTAATCTACAACCTCAAATCAACTCCTCTAGCTCTATCTTCTTTCCTTGCTAATGTTGCTGCCATGTACTTGCATTCTTGCACTGTATGCCCTTCCTCGCCGCAGTACGGACATTTTTTTGACCTTGCTGCCCTTTTTTTAGGCTCCTTTGGTTTCTTTGGCTCCATCTTTTGCTTCCTCCTCTTCTCATTTGCTTCCTCACGTAATTCAATCAGTGGCTTCCGACGTTTTTCTTTCTCTTTGGGACGACCTTTCGGTTTTGTCCTTTGTGGGTTTTTTAGTGAGCTACTAGGGGGAGCATCACCATCTTCTGGCAGAAGTGCAGCTTGCTGGTTGTCACCTGGCTTAGGATCTTTTCCCTTCTGTTTCTCTTCATTTTGAGCTCATCTCATTGCAGAAATTAGCTTTCTAGCTTCATCAACCATCCTAGATACCACAACATATGTCTCATCATTGTAGCAAGCATCCGATGCTAAGTCATTCATCTTTCTGCACAAAGAATTGTAACGGAGTGTGTTGGTTGGCGGAACCCCAAATCTCATGTTGTTTGCTCCTGGATCTAGTGTTGGGGTTGTTGCAGCAGCAGCCCATCGCTGAAGGAGATACCTTGGTGGGATTTGCTGTATGTTAAGGTGCACCATCACCCTGATGATGTGTGGGCAAAACAAACCACACATACCAAATTGAGAGCAACTGCACGAATACAGACCTTCACCAAGTAACATCTATACACGGTACGTCTTCAGATCATACTCAAGATTTGAAACAAGATCAAATAGAGTTCCTTCTCCATCTGCTTGAATTGGGTGAAACCTTGTTGAAGCAATTATCATCTTCTGGAATCTATCAAAAACCTCTCTTGTGTAGATTGCAGACCTTGTTTTTCAATGTTGTAGCTGCAAAGGTTTTGAAGATGTTGCATACTAGGTTACTTTTCTGCTACAAGATTTGCTTCAAGGACAGTAGTAAACTGCTACTTTATTTTTTTAGTATTTTAAGGGTTGTAAAAAGACTGCATACTCACCTTCCCCAAAGTGCTCTGATTGTAGTCTCCATTGTGAATCATGCATTGTCTTCACGATCAAGCATCATGTTCTGGCATAACTCATACTGCTGCACGAAATTGAAGACGGAGTCGCTAGGTTGAACCAAGTTCTTGAAGTAAGAGTTCAGGACTTCCGATCATCATGTTGTGCTTGTGAAAGGAAAGAAGCAGTTCCGGAAGTACACGGGAGCCCAAGATTTCCTAGTTTTCCACATGTTGTAAAGGTGGGTGTTGTCCTTCATTCCAAATTGTTGCAGCATATGCTCCCAGTACACCTCAAACTACTCCACTGTATCTGTTCCATAAATACAAGCATAAAATGCTTCTGCAAATGGGTTTCCTTCCACCAGTAGTGGACCAATTTTTGTCCTGGCTAGCCGCAATATATGGAACATGCAACACCGGTGTATTGCATTTGGAAATATATTTGAAATTGCAGTGTCTATTGCCCCATCCTGGTCTGTCATTATGTGGTGTGGGTGCAAATTGTCCATTACAAGCAACCACTTCTGAAACACCCAGCTAAATGTTTCTATGGTCTCGTTCGGCAGCAAAGCACATCCTAGCACTACAGTGTGAAGGTGGTTATTAAGGAAGGTTGTACTTGTTGGTGCAGAAAGTAGTGTCAAAGAAGACACAATCCTTGTATTTAGGGTACAAGGATCTTGTCCTGCCATCAACCCAGAAAATTTCTCTGACAGCTTTGGTTGCATCCAGTTGCGTAGCATAGAAGAAATGTGGGCTTTCTGCTTGCCTTTTCTCGAAAAATTCAATAGTCATGCTCATATCATGCTCTGACACATCTGCTCGCAGCATGGTTCGTATATTGGACACATCTTTCTTAACATAGGGAAGGCATCTCGGGTCACCTCCATGCACACTACCTAGACAACCCATTATCTTTGCTGTGCAAATATTCTGGTTATGCAAAGTTTGGAGGAATTGGAAGTCATCTTCAGGCACTTTCCTGTGTGAGCGATAGTATCTTCTCCTACCAAGTTGCTTCACCATAGGATGCGTGTGTTCTTCCGTAAAAACTGTCACTGTCTAGAGTCCATTCCTTCTTCCAACCAGCATATGTGCTTTCACTCATGTCGGAGCAGTTTGTTTCGCTTCCTTTTGTCTTTTGATTCAGTTTGCTCACCAGGTTGTTTGTTGTGTGCCTCTTCGCCAGTAATATCATTAGTAGCATCTAGGATGTTGCTACCTCCTTTCTTTTTGCTGCTCTCTCCACTGGATTCCGCTGCAGGCTTCCCGGTATGCACACACACTCAAACACCCTACTCAGAATTGTATCGCTTAGTACATTTTTTATTGTACTGAACTTTGTGTTTCCGATACGAGTACCAAAACCTATCTTCCAGCATATTCATTGTAAACTTTTTATGCTTCTTCAAGGTCATCAAATATCATGCCAACATACGGAACAACAGGTTGTGAGCAAATTTCTTCACCTGTTTCTTCAGTTTTATTTGGCACATTGCCACTAGTAGCACTCTCTGGTCCTGGTACAAAATTCTCATGGTCATTTTGTGTGCCAGCATTAAATTCTCCTCCTACACGTGGATTCTCATTCAGGTCAAAACCACGAAGAACCCTATCTGCTACAAACCCCTGTCAGCAAATAACATGTTCAGTTAGTTATTCAGTTAAATGTGTAGCATGGTGATGCGGGCAGAATAACCACCCAGTTGGGAACCCCAAGAGGAAGGTATGATGAGCACAGTAGCAAGTCTTTCCCTCAATAATAAACCGAGGTTTATCGATCCAGTAGGAAAAATCCAAACTTCAGAAGGTGATGCTTGCTAGCTTCGTGACACTCCAGCAAGGGCGCCGTTTACGATACTTATTGGTGCGTCTTCAACTAGCAGCAACGTGGAACCTGCACACAACACAACCAAAAACTTTGCTCCCAACTTACGACGAGGTTGTCAATCTCACCGGTTTGCTATAAACAAAGGATTGAGCGTATCGAGTGAAAAACAATAGTAGTATGCGAGAAAGTAAACAGTGCGAGTAAAAGTAAACAGTAATAACAATGTAAAGGAAATTGGACCGGGGTCCATAGTTCACTAGTGGTGTCTCTCCATAAGATAAATAACAACATGCTGGGTAAACAAATTACAGTTGGGCAATTGATAGAATAAAGATAACATGCATATGTCACGAGGATCACTATGAGATTTACTCTGGGTATTACAACAAAATACATAGACCGCCATCCAACTGCATCTATGACTAATAATCCACTCACGGGGATATCGTCCAAACACCCCTCGAGTATTAAGTTGCGAACAACAGATAACTGCATTAAGCAAAATGTGTAATGTAAACAAAACGAATGTCCTTGGACACAAGAATGTTGTTTTCTCCCTAGTGGCAACAACACATCTACAACCTTAGAGGTTTCTGTCAATCCCCCAGATTAAATAGAAGCATGAACCCAACTATCGAGCATAAATACCCTCTCTTTGAGTCACTAGTATCTACTTGGCCAAGATAGCTACTAACAACGGAGAGCATGCAAGATTATAAACAACATAGAGACAACATAAGATAATATTCAGCACATCAACTTAATATAACACCAATATTCATCGGATCCCAACAAACACAACATGTAGAATTACATAAAGGTAGTCTCGATAATCTAAGGCAGCTCACGAGATCTAAACATGAAGCACATGGTGGAGAAGACAACCATCTAGCTACTGCTATGGACCCATAGTCCAAGGTAGACTACTCACTCATCGCGCTGGAGGCAAGCATGGCGATAAAGAAGACCTCCGGTGGCGATTCCCCTCTCCGGCATGGTGCCGGCAAGAGCTTCTGGACCCTCCCGATCTCGAGTCGACGGCGGCGGCGGATCGCGATGTGTTTCTCGAAAATTGATCGGGTCTTTAGGTTTTCCCGTCGGGGGGTCTTTATAGGCGAAGGGCAGCGTCAGAGGTGGACCAGGGCGGCCTCACCATGGGTGGGCGCGGCCAGGGGCTGGGCCGCGCCCCCTGTGGTGTGGCCAGCCCGTGGCCCCTCTCTGTCTCCTCTTCGGTATTTTGGAAGCTTCGTTAAATATTGGGAGGTTCGGCTTTTGTTTCGTCCACTTCCGAGAATATTTCCTGTGTAACTTTTCTGAAACACAAAAACAGCAGAAAATAGGGAACTGACACTGTGGCATCTTGTTAATAGGTTAGTTCTGGAAAATGCATAAAAACGCCACGAAGTGTAACAAAACACTAAGCAAATGGTGTAAGAACAAGCATGGAGCATCAAAAATTATAGATACGTTTGAGACGTATCAAGCATCCCCAAGCTTAACTCCTGCTCGTCCTCGAGTAGGTAAGTGATAACAAAGAATAATTTTTGAGGTGACATGCACCAACACAATCTTGATCATCTCTGTAAGCATTGAGTGCTGGGATCAAAAGAACTTAAAACATGGTCATGAAAGACATAATCTTGATAGAAGAAACTTAGCAACCATGTTATAACATGAAAAAGAACACAAACGAAAGATCATGAAAATGAAACAATAAAAGTCAAACGTGTGTTCAAATCATATGGAAAACATAGCAAATGGTTTTCAGCTTGTCCTTCATGGAATAGCAAAACATAAATGCATAGGACACCTTCAAGTTTAAGAGGGTGACTAGATACAAATAATTTAAGAACAAGTGAAACCAAAATCATGAATCAATCAATGATAACTTTGGGACAATGCACATTAAACTCAGAATGACAACTATGCTCTCTTAGACGGTGCATAAAGGTAGAAGGTGGAGACTCAACATAAAAGTAAAAGAAAGGCCCTTCACAGAGGGAAGCAGTGATTAAACATGTGCTAGAGCTTTTCATTTGTAAAACAGAGAGATAAAAATTGGGATTTGAGAGGTGGTTGTTTTTGTCAATGACTGGCAATGGGGTTCTTACTATCTTCCATACAAAAATGAAGCAAGTTTTTGAGAGAGATTGGCACTTTGTGCTCTTTTATAAAGCTTGGCACTCCTCCCCACCTTTTTTTCCTTTCACAAACCATGGCTAACTGATTCCATCGGGTGCCCACCAACATTCACATACCATGAAGGAGCGCCTTTTTTATTCTTTTTTCCCTTTTTTTCTTTTTGGAATAAGACAATATGGAAGATAGCAAATCTGACCACTATGTCCCCATGAGCTGAAAACAATGTCACAAACGAGAAGTGCTTTGAAGGTTTTTTGAAAGGTAGCACATGAAAATTTACTTGGAATGGCTTACAAATACCATGCATAGGAATTTATAGTGGACACAATGGCAAACTTGGTTTTTAGGAGTTGGATGCATGAGTAGAGCTCATACTCAGTACAAAATGAGGGCTAGCAAAAGACTGGGAGCGACCAACTAAGAGAGCAATAACGGCTATAATCATGCAAAGCGACAAAGCAACATTAAGAGAAGCATAAGATGGCATCAAAAGTCAAAAACTAAATGATCATAGAGGCTTATGGCGACTTTATATGAGTCAAACATGTGTAAGCATGCGCCAAGTCAACCCAAATAAAGCATCAAGGAGAAAACCAAATTAATGCTCCCAAATAATAAAAACAACGCATGATTTTTTCAAAGGCTCATTAAGCAATCTCAGTCATTTGAGACAAGTCATGCTACAACAAAACCACTAAGCATACTATCAAAATGACATCAAGCACGACATGCAAAAGCCTAAGCCGCAGTCTACACAAGCTCCTTTTTGTATCACTTTTTGCATGAAACTTTTTCTCTTTTCCAACACCATTCGAACCTTTTTAAAACAACTCTTTTGATGAATACCAACATGGACCAGAGGTCAAAATACACCTTGATGCAAAGATATAACAAGATCTGAACAAAAATCAAGGTGAAAAACGAAGGCTAAATGCAGTAGCAGAAAAAGAGAACACTCGTTGAACGATAAGAGTGAAAAACTGAGTGCTCTTGGTAAATGAAAAGCAAGGCAACTTCTCCAAAAGAAATTTGTTGGGGTCCAACCATGTATTGCAGCAAACAAAACTAAACAAAACTGAAAACTAAAGTAAAGACGCTTCAAGAAAAACGCATAGTGCATGAAGCAATAAAAATATAGTGTGTTGAAAGGTGACTTGATTTTTGCCGATGAAGAAGGGGTGCCTCAGGGGCATCCCCAAGCTTTGACGCTTGAACCTCTTGGATATTTCTTGGGGTGCGTGGGCATCCCCAAGCTTGAGCTTTTGTCCATTCTTCAACTCATCTCATCATTCTCCAATCCCTACACTTGAAAACTTCCTTCATACAAAACTCAACACAATTCTATTAGCAACATTAGTGTAAGCATAATAATGCATCAACCCTTTTTTGTTCAGATTTCAACTCAAAACCACCACATATAAAGCATATACTACTGTAGCAACTTCCCCAAAAGTTCCGTGATCAAAAGAACTCAAAAAAAGCGATCGAGAGGCAAACACAAATAGTGGCAGAAATCTGTCAAAACAGAACAACTGACAAAGATCGATTTTTTAGAGGGTTTTATGTTGCTCAAATCAAAAAGTGTAAAACTAATGAAAGTTTGGATATAACCTGGGGCATATGCACAAGAAATCTCAGGTCAAAAAGATATTTTGAGAATTTTCACGAATATTTACTGTGCAGCACCAAAATCTGTTTCAGGACAGCAACATCCCCAAATCTTACCTCACTCAAATTAGAGGTTTCTCTTGGCACAACAATGAAATAAAATGATAAGGAGCGGTTATTACAGTAGTAATAACTTCCAAGACTCAAATAAAAGAAAAAGAACTGAAAGTAAAACAATGTGTTATCTCCCAAGAGTGCTTTTCTTTAACGCCTTTGAGCTAGGCGCAGAAAGTGTGAATCAAGTAATATCAAGCGATGAAGCATCAAGTTCATAATTTGCTCTAAGAATAGAGTCAAAAAGTAATTTATTTCTCTTTCTAGGGAAGTGTTCCATACCTTTCTTGAGTGGGAATTTATATTTGATGGTGCCTTCCCTCATATCAATGATGGCACCTTCATCTTTCTAGCCATCGCATGTTCTGTTTCCCACCTGGCATGTAATTCTGCTAACATCCTAACATTCTCATAAATTCTAACTTGGATAGCATTAGAAGTGGCAAAAGTATTGTTCTCTTTAACATTAGGCAACACTTTTATTTTCAGAAGTTCAACATCAAGAGCAAGGCTATCAACTTTAGAAGCAAGGATATCAATTTTGCCTAACTTTTCCTCAACAGACTTGTTAAAAGCAGTTTGCCTACCGATGAAGTCCTTGAGCACGACTTCAAGATTGAAGGGCGCGGCCCTGGTGTTGTTGGAGGGATTACCATAAGAGTTACCATAACCATTACCATTGGTAGAAGGATACGGCCTATAATTGTTACTAGCAAAATTGTGCCTATAAGCATTGTTATTAAAATTATTGTTTCTAATGAAGTTTGCGTCAACATGCTCTTCTTGAGCAACCAAAGAGGCTAAAGGAACATTATTAGGATCAACATGAGCTCTATCATTAGAAAGCATAAGCATAATAGCATCAATCTTATCACTCAAGGAGGAAGTTTCCTCAACAGAATTTACCTTCTTACCTTGTGGAGCTCTCTCTGTGTGCCATTCAGAATAATTTACCATCATGTTGTCGAGAAGCTTTGTTGCGGCGCCTAAGGTAAGGGACATAAAAGTGTGTAACAACTCAGAAATTGTAATCCACTTCTTATTAATTTAAATACCAAATTTTGGACCAAGACAAAATGTTTTAGCTATTATTGCATGCATACATGTATTTCCCATTATATGTTTTCTATGATTTTATGTGTGTAAATTTTGGTTGTGTACTAGTTAGTTGATTCTAAGTTAACTAACAGAAGCAAATGAGAAAGATTATAAGAACCAAAGAAACCAGAAATAAAAATCATAAAGAAAAAGAGAAGGAAATTGCGATCTAGGAAATCTGTTTGACTACACCACTTTGGGCCATTGGATTAAGAAATATGGAACCCACCTTCATGTTTGGCCTGTTAGTTGAGCTTAACCAAGTTACATACTAACTCAACCAACAAGAATCTACTCAAAATTCAAACCAGAGCATCACTCAAACTTCAACCAAAGTTTGAATCTGAATCATATGACAACCCCAAATTCAAAATAGCCCTGGAGCAAAACACCACCTCTTGACCTAACAAAAATTGTTTTAGAGTCCCTATCCAATATAATGACCAACCCAATTGGAAATTTTCAAAAATTCAAATTTTTATTTCATGCGGGCATTTCAACAAACACTTGGTGGGCAGAAATCTAGCAAAATCGAATCCACTATTGGCAACAGTGGCTGGCAGCCCTAGCCCTAGTCTCTGACCTCCAAGCAGTACCCTGGACTCTCCTTGGTCGATTCCTTGTCTCCCCTGCACAGGCACCGGCCGTGAGACATGGATGGCATGGAAGAAGAGCACCCCGGACCCCTACCATGCCCCCCTCTGAACCAGACCACCTCAGCCCCTCCCATCGCGCCAGGACACTCCTACAGCACGCAGCAGCCCGCCGCCCACGCCAGAACCAAGCCTTGCCCCTCCCACGGCCGACACGCACGGTGTGCTGGCCGCCTCTGGACATCACCGGTGCTCCCTCTCCCGCCTATATAAAGCCGCCATTCTTCCCTAAAAAGAACCGCACCATCCCCAGCACCTCCCTAGACAACCTCTCCTTCGCTCCCGTGCTCTCAGTCGAGCTCGCCGACCTCGACCGCTCCGCAGGCCACCGCACATTCCCGGCGTTGCTGAGTTTCCCCCGGCGCTGTACCTGCTGGAGGTGGCGGAGGAGGACCCCCGCATCCGCCCTGCATCCTCGCCGCCGCTCCCCGCCGCTCCGGTGAGCCGCCCCGTCACCGCCCTCCTCCCAGAGCTAGCTCTCGTTTCCTCCCAGTAGCGCCCAGGAAGAAGAGCCCGATACCCCTTCGTTTTAAGTAGCGGGCCCCGCCAGTCAGCCCTTTTTTTTTTCTTCCAGCGCGCGCCCGGGATCCCTAGCTGGGCCGGCCAGATTCGTCTCCCCGGCCCATATTGGTTCCAGTCCGTTTACTTTTTTTTCGTTGAACCTTTTTTCGTATTTGTTAATTGCTGCAACTTCAAATTCAAATTCCCGGAGTTTCATAGGTTCAAACTTAGCAAATAAGATGTCGTTGGAAAGCTTGTAAAATGCCCTACACTATAGAACTGGTTAGAATTCAAAATAAGTTAGGAATTTAATCAGATATGAATAGTGTGATCCCAGCTTTGTTAATCATAGAGTATTTCTAGAAATTTAATTAAGCCTCCGAAAATCATGAAATTTAAATTGTGAAATCACCAATGATCTACCTTACTGTTAGTCAACCCTAATCAGCTCAAACCCCATTAGTGTTATCAGTTAGACCTTAACCCAACTCTCATTGGTCACATAAAATGATAGATTCCTATTGCACACTTAAAAATTAGTTTGCCCCCATACCAATTCACTTAGTTGATCCCTTCTCACTTGAACTAGCATTATTACTCCTAAACCAATACCCATACTTAGAAAGTAAACAACATATGACACTTAGTAGAGAATTTAACTTGCACAATTGAAGAAAACTTAGAAGAAAAACTTACCATCCAACACCATAAAATGCAACATGAATGCTATTGTTAACAAACAAAGATGTGTGCTTGGTGTGTGGTTAAGCCTTGTGTAGTGATTGTGTGCTTTGTGTTTATTCATTATTAGACGCTAGTGTTGCCGAGGAGGATATTGGAGGGGATTATTATTATCAAGAAGAAGAAGAATACCCCGGACACTTTGCCAACCAAGGCAAGCCATCTTTTGATTCATACTCCCAATGCCTAGTTTTAAATTGCATTCTACTTGTTTAAGTAAATTGCATGATTGAATTGCTAGAGTAGAATGATAGAAGTAAAGTAGTATCTTGTTTAGCAAGAGCATCAAGCTGAGTTTATCCAACTCGATTTAGTAGGGACATCACTCAATATAGTTGCTTAGTCGCTAATAAAATTGGAGGTCATTTATAAGAGGAATACTAGTTAAAAATTTGTGACTTGAACTTGAAACTTGAATTGGAGGTTTCTCCTACATGATGATTTTCTGAAAGAAAATAATCTTGACTAAGAACTATGAAATGTATTTCTCAGTTGACAACGAGTGATGTACTATGGGAGCCAATTATACCGTACAACCATATTACCCCTATATGGGAAGGGGCTTAATCCGTAGCTTGTTTATCTTAGTATGGGAGGCCTTGTATCAAATCTTCATGAAAGGACCCGTGAGCGGTTACTTCTGGACCAGGTGGATTCCACTAACCCGGCTCCCGGGATGGGCAGAACTAGAGGCGCCGGAGCGGGGATTCCGTACCCCGGGCTCTAGGGAAGGATCCTATACTAGGGTGAGCAAGTGAAAGGTTTTGTTTGATTATCTGAAAACCGCATACTTTTGTATGATGGACCGTGGATTTCTCCCGGCAGATGTATCGAATCTTGTGGGTAAAGTGTACCCCTCTGCAGAGGTTTTTAAACTATTCGAATAGCCGCGTCCGCGGTCATGGACGGTTGGCAAGCTGTGCCTGGCTTTTGTCAATAATGAAAACAACTTATGGTGAACTTGGTGAATGACATGAATTGAATTGACTTGACTTGACAATGATGTTGACACACTTGAAGTTCCTCTTTAGATTGAACTTAGAGAACTAAACCTCTTTTCTACCAATGAACATTCTTGGGAAATAAAACTAGCTTTTGCAAATCAACTTAGTGCTTAGTCCACCATATCAACCTTGCATTTCTACTTCATCATTTCCATTATAAGATGGTTTGCGAGTGCATCCAATGTACTCACGGCTGTGTCCCTGGCTATCAACTTGGCCAGACTATGGGGAGGAATACCAGGAGGAAGGGTATGAAGAAGAGTACCAGAACTAAGCTCGTCTCCATGAGTCGCCATTGCCTGTAGGGTGAAGGCATGGGCCGAAGACGTTATTTCCGCTGCTATATTGTGTTGTAATATGACTTGGTCTATATGACCATTGTATTTGAATCATCGTATTGTAATGTCTATGGAACTGAGTACCAACTATGTTATGTATATCGCAACAATGGTTCTGGGATTGTGGTGGAATACATAACGGGCACTTCAAATTTGTATCAAATTTGAGGTCGTCACAAGTTGGTATCAGAGCCTAGGCTGACCTTAGGAGACCTTAGTTAGAATGGGCGTTAAATGAAACCTTGATAAAAGCAAAGATATAAGTAATGGTTGCAAAATTGCTTAGTCTTTCCTCTCTATCTGCAAAGTTTTATACATACTTCAGTTTTTGTCTACTTAAAATTTTGCACACTTGAGTTGGTCACTAACTTAACTTAATCTAAAAAATTTGTAGATGGCCCCGGTATTCATTGAGCACTACCAGTTGGGCCATGGTGGCAGCCTTTGTTTCGAGCGCGACCTCACCACTTTGACCTTGTTCCTGGATTGTTTGTATCCGGAGTTCAAGGGAGCCGTGCTAAATGAGCACCCCGATGGAGAGCTACGGTGGCTCATCCGAGCTAGTTGCCGTGGCAAGAAGGGGAATTTGAGTTCTCCAAGGGTCAAGTTTGAGCTTGTGGAGAACACTTGGGCCGATGGTTTGGTCCGAGGTATGCATGAGATGCACGCCCGCTTATGCGGACTGCACGTGGAGGAGGTCCAGGGGGAGCGCTTTCGGAACTTTGCTCGGCGTGATGAGGACGGGCGTCCCGCAAACATGCCCGGGCAGAATGAGCCGAGTACCTACATCGATCACATGGACTTCTTGCTGTACTCCACTCAGCAGGAGGCCGATCGTTCTCGTACCAAGGCCAACCTTGAGCACTTCGCACTGGTGGAGGCACGGAGCACTATCAGGATTCTTGCGAAGGAGCGCAAGAGCCTTCGTCGCCAGCGCGATGAGAAGGATCAGGACATTGAGGAGTTGAAGGCCAATGTGGCGGAGTTGACTGAGTACATTGAGAGTCTGGAGGATCACCTTGGTGAGGAGGAAGGCATTGATCTCCGCAAGGAGGATAATGCCCTCATTAGTGATGAGGATGACTTCATGGAGGATCTTGATGATCCGGAAGATGGTGGGCACAATGGATTCATTGTGAGTGACGAGGAGGAAGACCCCGAGGAGCCCGCTGTTTAGATCCGAGATCCACGTGTTATCTAGCTATGAGTTCCACTTTATGTTCACTTCGTGTAGGTGTGAGTTGTATCCCCCTCTCTAGTAGACGAGTCACAATGGTTTGAGGTGAACCATTTGTAATGTGTGAACTCGTATGTATGATATGTTTGATGAGTGTTGAATGAAATATGAATTTGGCCCTTAAGGCCTTAGTAAGACAAAACTGCATCATCCATGTACCTTTAAATCTTAGCAAAATTAGCTTTTCCCTCTTGTCTTACACACCTTATCTTCAGATGCCGCGAGCACCCCCACCCCCGAACCCGGAAATGGCCGAATTGCTAAGGTTGATCATGGAAGACCGGGAAGCCGCCCGAGCTGAGCGCCAAGCTAACTTGGCCACTCTTCAGCAGTTAACCCAGATGGCAATGAACCACAACAATGGCAATGGCAATGGTGAAGGAGAAAACCATGGCAATGGAGAGCACCGATCCAAGCTGAGAAATTTTCAAAACACCAACCCTCCTATGTTCACTAAGTCTGAAGAGCCCTTAGATGCCGATGACTGGCTTCGCACTATGGAAAACAATTTGGCAGTCGCCGAAGTTGGTGAAAATGAGAAGGTCTTGTATACCACCCACTACCTTGCCGGAGCAGCAAGAGCTTGGTGGGATAGCACCCATGCAATGCAAGCCCCAGGGTATGTGATGCCTTGGGAGGAGTTCAAGAGCAAGTTTAGCAAGGCCCATGTTCCTTTGGGATTGGTTAAAAGGATGAGAGATGAGTTCAGAAATCTAAGGCAAGGTTCCCTATCGGTGGTGGATTATCGTGACAAGTTCCTTACCTTGTCTAGGTATGCCCCCGATGACACCGACACCACTGAGAAGAAGAAAGAAAGGTTTCTGGATGGACTTCATGATGAGATGCAATGTGTTTTGGTCAGCATTCACTTTGCCGACCTGGAGTCGTTGGTTGACTCTGCCATTCAGATGGAAGGTAAACTCAAGCAAGCTGCAGCGAACCGCAAGCGTCATATGATGTATCAAGGCAACTCGAGCAACTCGCAGAAGCCAAGGGGAAATGCACCTACGGGTTTCACCCCTAGACCTATGAGGCCATCTGCACCTGCTCCGCGTCCCAACTACCCCAACCGTCCACCCGGCAACAACTTCAACCGTGCACCTCCAAGACCTAGTGGCAACAACTTTAACACCAATACCCCAAGGCCAAATGGCGCTCCTGTGTTACCCAAGCCCGGTGACAAGTCTGGTGTTACCTGTTATGAGTGCGGACTGAAAGGGCATTACTCCAATGAGTGCCCCAAGAAGCTGAATGATGCCTCCAAGACCACTGTTCCTACTCAGCAACAGCGCCGTGTGGGAAATGGCAAGAGCTATCCACCAAGGAAACCGCCTCACTCTCAAGGCCGTCTGAATCACATGAATGTTGAAGAAGCTCAGGAAGCGACCGACGTTGTGCTTGGTATGTTCCCTGTTAACTCAGTTCTTGCAAGAGTTCTGTTTGATTCTGGAGCTTCACACTCATTTGTTACCCAACTATTCGTTGATAAGAGTGGACTTCAACCCACCCCTTTGAAAGATGTTATGTCTGTACAAATTCCCGGGTCAGTAACCAAAGCTAGTTGTACCTGCTTGGCAGTGCCCATAGAAATTCATGGGATCTCATTCTTAGCCAGTTTGATTGTGTTAGGAACCAAAGGATTGGAAGTGGTCCTAGGTATGGATTGGATGTCTCAACACCAAGGAATTATAGATTGTGCCAAAAAGACCATCACCATGAGGAGTAGCCATGGAGTTTTAGTAAAGCATGTGTCCGTCAAACCCATCCCAATCCCCAGATGTCATAAGAGTATCTCAGGACCAACTTTAGAGCAAGTCCCCATCGTCTGTGAATACCCGGATGTTTTTCCCGATGAGCTACCCGGAATGCCACCGGATCGGGATATCGAGTTTATCATTGAGCTTATTCCCGGAACTGGATCTATAGCCCAACGACCCTACCGTATGAACCCAGCTGAATTAGTTGAGCTGAAGAAGCAATTGGATGACCTTTTGAGCAAAGGATTGATTCAACCTAGTTCTTCTGCTTGGAGATCACCTGTTCTGTTTGTGGATAAAAGTGACGGTTCTAGCCGACTGTGCACTGATTATCGCAAGCTTAACGATGTGACCATCAAGAACAAGTACCCTCTCCCGAAGATTGAAGATTTGTTTGACCAATTGACTGGAGCTAGAGTCTTCTCGAAGATAGATCTTAGAACGGGATACCACCAACTGAAGATCCGTGCAACGGATATCCCCAAGACAGCCTTCACTACTCGATACGGATTGTATGAGTACACCGTAATGTCATTTGGATTGACCAATGCCCCTGCCTATTTCATGAACCTCATGAATAAGGTTTTTATGGAGTTCTTGCATAAGTTTGTTGTTGTCTTCATTGATGACATTCTTATCTACTCCATGTCCGAAGAAGAGCATGCAACCCATTTGAGATTAATCTTAGAAACCTTAAGAGAGCATCAGCTGTATGCCAAGTTTAGTAAATGTGAGTTCTGGTTGAAGGAAGTTGGATTCTTAGGTCATGTGCTATCAGCAGGAGGAATATTGGTAGACCCCAAGAAGATCAAATCAGTCATGGAATGGGAAGCCCCTACCACTCAAACCGAAGTTAGAGGTTTTCTCGGATTAGCGGGATATTACCGCAAGTTTGTTGAAGGTTTTTCCAGCATTGCCCGGCCAATGACTCAATTGTTGAAGAAGGACAAGAAGTTTGAATGGACCCCTAAGTGTGAAGAGAGTTTTCAAGAGCTCAAGAAGCGATTGGTGACCGCACCCGTCCTAACCATGCCCGATATCACCAAAAACTTCGATGTCTATTGCGACGCTTCCAAACTTGGACTTGGTTGTGTATTGATGCAAGAAGGCAAGGTCATAGCTTACCTCTCTCGGCAGCTTAGACCTCATGAAGAAAATTATCCAACCCATGATCTAGAGTTAGCAGCCGTGGTTCTAGCTTTGAAGACTTGGAGGCATTATCTGATGGGCAACCGTTGTGAGATCTACACTGATCACAAGAGTTTAAGGTATATCTTCACCCAGAAGGAGTTGAAGATGAGGCAAAGGAGATGGATAGAGTTGATCAAGGATTATGATCTGGAAATTCACTACCACCCCGGTAAGGCCAATGTAGTGGCAGATGCATTGAGTAGGAAGCCGTGTTCATTGAACATGATGATCAAAGAAGAGCAACCCATGTTGCACCAAGAGTTTGAAAAATTTGGATTGCAACTAGTCAGCCAAGGATTCCTAGCCAACCTTGAGTTTCAACCCACCTTGATGAGCCAAATCAAAGAAGCCCAGAAGGGAAATGAGAGTATTGAAGGAATCAAGCGCAGAATTGGTTCCGGCAAGGTGCCAGGATTTGAGGAAGATGATCAAGGAGTTCTTTGGTATAAAGGACGTATTTGGGTGCCTGCTGATTCAGAATTGAAGGAAGTGATTATGAAGGAAGCCCATGAGACACCTTACTCCATCCACCCCGGTGGAACTAAGATGTATCAAGATCTGAAGGAACAATTTTGGTGGCATGGAATGAAGCGTGAGATTGCATCGTTCATCTCTAAGTGTGATATTTGTCAAAGAGTCAAGGCTGAACATCAACGTCCTGCTGGACGGCTGCAACCTTTGCAAGTTCCGGAATGGAAGTGGGATTCTGTTGGAATGGATTTCATCACTGGATTTCCAAGGTCTAGCCGTGGAAATGACTCTATCTGGGTCATTGTGGATAGACTAACCAAAGTGGCCCACTTTATTCCTGTCAAGACCACTTACAACTCGGGACAGCTAGCAGATCTGTATTTATCCAGAATTGTCAGTTTGCATGGAGTTCCCAAAACCATAGTTTCCGATCGAGGAACCCAATTCACCTCGAGATTTTGGAAGAGTCTGCATCAAGCCTTGGGAACCAAATTAGCTTTCAGCACCGCTTACCACCCTCAGACTGATGGACAGACTGAAAGAGTGAATCAAATACTTGAAGATATGTTGAGAGCCTGTGTTCTAGCCTATGGCGCTAAGTGGGAAGATTGTCTACCTTTCGCGGAGTTTTCCTACAACAACAGTTATCAAGCCAGTTTGCAAATGGCCCCATTTGAAGCTTTGTATGGAAGAAAGTGTCGTACCCCTTTGAATTGGTCAGAAACCGGAGACAGTCAGATTTTTGGACCAGATATTTTGCAAGAAGCCGAGGAGAAAGTTCGCATGATTCGTGAATATCTCAAGGCAGCCCAGTCAAGACAAAAGAGTTATGCCGACAAGAGACGGAGAGAATTAACTTTCAAGAGTGGAGACTTCGTTTACCTCCGAGTATCACCCCTCAAGGGAATGCAAAGATTCCAAGTAAAAGGAAAGCTTGCACCAAGATATATTGGACCCTTCAAGATACTAGACCGCAGAGGAGAAGTGTCTTATCAGTTGGAAATGCCCCCGGAATTGTCCGAAGTACACGATGTCTTCCACGTGTCGTTACTTCGGAAATGTCTTGAAGTTCCGGAGAAGCCCGAAATCTTCAAGAATATTGATCACCGTTCTGTGGACATCAACAAGGATTTGACCTATCGTGAATTGCCTATTCGTATCCTCGAGGAAGCTTATAGAACCATTCGAACCCGAAGCATCAAGTTTCTGAAAGTTCAGTGGAGTAATCACACCAAAGAGGAAGCCACTTGGGAACGAGAAGATTACCTTTAGAAAGAGTTTCCCAATCTTTTCAGTTCTTAATTAGTGAATCTCGGGGACGAGATTCTTTTTAAGGGGGGAAGATTGTAACAACTCAGAAATTGTAATCCACTTCTTATTAATTTAAATACCAAATTTTGGACCAAGACAAAACGTTTTAGCTATTATTGCATGCATACATGTATTTCCCATTATATGTTTTCTATGATTTTATGTGTGTAAATTTTGGTTGTGTACTAGTTAGTTGATTCTAAGTTAACTAACAGAAGCAAATGAGAAAGATTATAAGAACCAAAGAAACCAGAAATAAAAATCATAAAGAAAAAGAGAAGGAAATTGTGATCTAGGAAATCTGTTTGACTACACCACTTTGGGCCATTGGATTAAGAAATCTGGAACCCACCTTCATGTTTGGCCTGTTAGTTGAGCTTAACCAAGTTACATACTAACTCAACCAACAAGAATCTACTCAAAATTCAAACCAGAGCATCACTCAAACTTCAACCAAAGTTTGAATCTGAATCATATGACAACCCCAAATTCAAAATAGCCCTGGAGCAAAACACCACCTCTTGACCTAACAAAAATTGTTTTAGAGTCCCTATCCAATATAATGACCAACCCAATTGGAAATTTTCAAAAATTCAAATTTTTATTTCATGCGGGCATTTCAACAAACACTTGGTGGGCAGAAATCTAGCAAAATCGAATCCACTATTGGCAACAGTGGCTGGCAGCCCTAGCCCTAGTCTCTGACCTCCAAGCAGTACCCTGGACTCTCCTTGGTCGATTCCTTGTCTCCCCTGCACAGGCACCGGCCGTGAGACATGGATGGCATGGAAGAAGAGCACCCCGGACCCCTACCATGCCCCCCTCTGAACCAGACCACCTCAGCCCCTCCCATCGCGCCAGGACACTCCTACAGCACGCAGCAGCCCGCCGCCCACGCCAGAACCAAGCCTTGCCCCTCCCACGGCCGACACGCACGGTGTGCTGGCCGCCTCTGGACATCGCCGGTGCTCCCTCTCCCGCCTATATAAAGCCGCCATTCTTCCCTGAAAAGAACCGCACCATCCCCAGCACCTCCCTAGACAACCTCTCCTTCGCTCCCGTGCTCTCAGTCGAGCTCGCCGACCTCGACCGCTCCGCAGGCCACCGCACGTTCCCGGCGTTGCTGAGTTTCCCCCGGTGCTGTACCTGCTGGAGGTGGCGGAGGAGGACCCCCGCATCCGCCCTGCATCCTCGCCGCCGCTCCCCGCCGCTCCGGTGAGCCGCCCCGTCACCGCCCTCCTCCCAGAGCTAGCTCTCGTTTCCTCCCAGTAGCGCCCAGGAAGAAGAGCCCGATACCCCTTCGTTTTAAGTAGCGGGCCCCGCCAGTCAGCCCTTTTATTTTTTTTTCTTCCAGCGCGCGCCCGGGATCCCTAGCTGGGCCGGCCAGATTCGTCTCCCCGGCCCATATTGGTTCCAGTCCGTTTACTTTTTTTTCGTTGAACCTTTTTTCGTATTTGTTAATTGCTGCAACTTCAAATTCAAATTCCCGGAGTTTCATAGGTTCAAACTTAGCAAATAAGATGTCGTTGGAAAGCTTGTAAAATGCCCTACACTATAGAACTGGTTAGAATTCAAAATAAGTTAGGAATTTAATCAGATATGAATAGTGTGATCCCAGCTTTGTTAATCATAGAGTATTTCTAGAAATTTAATTAAGCCTCCGAAAATCATGAAATTTAAATTGTGAAATCACCAATGATCTACCTTACTGTTAGTCAACCCTAATCAGCTCAAACCCCATTAGTGTTATCAGTTAGACCTTAACCCAACTCTCATTGGTCACATAAAATGATAGATTCCTATTGCACACTTAAAAATTAGTTTGCCCCCATACCAATTCACTTAGTTGATCCCTTCTCACTTGAACTAGCATTATTACTCCTAAACCAATACCCATACTTAGAAAGTAAACAACATATGACACTTAGTAGAGAATTTAACTTGCACAATTGAAGAAAACTTAGAAGAAAAACTTACCATCCAACACCATAAAATGCAACATGAATGCTATTGTTAACAAACAAAGATGTGTGCTTGGTGTGTGGTTAAGCCTTGTGTAGTGATTGTGTGCTTTGTGTTTATTCGTTATTAGACGCTAGTGTTGCCGAGGAGGATATTGGAGGGGATTATTATTATCAAGAAGAAGAAGAATACCCCGGACACTTTGCCAACCAAGGCAAGCCATCTTTTGATTCATACTCCCAATGCCTAGTTTTAAATTGCATTCTACTTGTTTAAGTAAATTGCATGATTGAATTGCTAGAGTAGAATGATAGAAGTAAAGTAGTATCTTGTTTAGCAAGAGCATCAAGCTGAGTTTATCCAACTCGATTTAGTAGGGACATCACTCAATATAGTTGCTTAGTCGCTAATAAAATTGGAGGTCATTTATAAGAGGAATACTAGTTAAAAATTTGTGACTTGAACTTGAAACTTGAATTGGAGGTTTCTCCTACATGATGATTTTCTGAAAGAAAATAATCTTGACTAAGAACTATGAAATGTATTTCTCAGTTGACAACGAGTGATGTACTATGGGAGCCAATTATACCGTACAACCATATTACCCCTATATGGGAAGGGGCTTAATCCGTAGCTTGTTTATCTTAGTATGGGAGGCCTTGTATCAAATCTTCATGGAAGGACCCGTGAGCGGTTACTTCTGGACCAGGTGGATTCCACTAACCCGGCTCCCGGGATGGGCAGAACTAGAGGCGCCGGAGCGGGGATTCCGTACCCCGGGCTCTAGGGAAGGGTCCTATACTAGGGTGAGCAAGTGAAAGGTTTTGTTTGATTATCTGAAAACTGCATACTTTTGTATGACGGACCGTGGATTTCTCCCGGCAGATGTATCGAATCTTGTGGGTAAAGTGTACCCCTCTGCAGAGGTTTTTAAACTATTCGAATAGCCGCGTCCGCGGTCATGGACGGTTGGCAAGCTGTGCCTGGCTTTTGTCAATAATGAAAACAACTTATGGTGAACTTGGTGAATGACATGAATTGAATTGACTTGACTTGACAATGATGTTGACACACTTGAAGTTCCTCTTTAGATTGAACTTAGAGAACTAAACCTCTTTTCTACCAATGAACATTCTTGGGAAATAAAACTAGCTTTTGCAAATCAACTTAGTGCTTAGTCCACCATATCAACCTTGCATTTCTACTTCATCATTTCCATTATAAGATGGTTTGCGAGTGCATCCAATGTACTCACGGCTGTGTCCCTGGCTATCAACTTGGCCAGACTATGGGGAGGAATACCAGGAGGAAGGGTATGAAGAAGAGTACCAGAACTAAGCTCGTCTCCATGAGTCGCCATTGCCTGTAGGGTGAAGGCATGGGCCGAAGACGTTATTTCCGCTGCTATATTGTGTTGTAATATGACTTGGTCTATATGACCATTGTATTTGAATCATCGTATTGTAATGTCTATGGAACTGAGTACCAACTACGTTATGTATATCGCAACAATGGTTCTGGGATTGCGGTGGAATACATAACGGGCACTTCAAATTTGTATCAAATTTGAGGTCATCACAAAGTGCCTCCAGCAGCTGAATCTAATAGGTTTTCTTGAAGAAAAATTCAGTCCTGCATAAAAAGTTTGGACAATCATCCAAGTAGTCAGTCCATGAGTAGGGCAATTCTTTATCATAGATTTCATTTTTTCCCAAGCCTGAGCAACATGTTCATTATCAAACTGGCTAAACTTCATAATATCACTGCGCAAAGCTATAATCTTAGCAGGAGGATAGTATCTTCCAATAAAAGCATCCTTACACTTAGCCCATGAATCAATACTATTTTTAGGCAAAGATAGCAACCAATCCTTAGCTTTTCCTCTCAAAGAAAAAGGAAACAACTTAAGCTTAATAATATCACCTTCTACATCCTTATATTTCTGCATCTCACATAGCTCAACAAAATTGTTGAGATGAGCTGCAGCATCATCAGTACTAGCACCAGAAAATTGCTCTTTCATAACAAGGTTCAATAAAGCAGGCTTAATCTCATAAAAATTTGCAGCAGGAGCAGGTGGCGCAATAGGAGTGCAGATAAAATCACTATTATTAGTGCTAGTAAAATCACACAACTTGGTGTTCTCATGAGTACCCATTCTAGCAAAGCTAAAAGCAGACAAGTAAAAATAACAACTAATAGGAAACTAATTTTTTTGTATTTTTGATAAAATGATGCAAGCAAAAATAAAGTAAAGCAAAACTAAAACAAAGTAAAGGATGTGCGTGCGAAACTCCCCTTGCAGAAATCTTCTTTTTCCCCGGCAACGACGCCAGAAAAATAGCTTGATGCGGGCAGAATAACCACCCAGTTGGGAACCCCAAGAGGAAGGTATGATGAGCACAGTAGCAAGTCTTTCCCTCAATAAGAAACCGAGGTTTATCGATCCAGTAGGAAAAAGTCAAACTTCAGAAGGTGATGCTTGCTAGCTTCGTGACACTCCAGCAAGGGCGCTGTTTATGATACTTATTGGTGCGTCTTCAACTAGCAGCAACATGGAACCTGTACACAACACAACCAAGAACTTTGCTCCCAACTTACGATGAGGTTGTCAATCTCACCGGTTTGCTGTAAACAAAGGATTGAGCGTATCGAGTGGAAAACAATAGATAGCAATGTAAAGGAAATTGGACCGGGGTCCACAGTTCACTAGTGGTGTCTCTCCATAAGATAAATAAAACATGCTAGGTAAACAAATTATAGTTGGGCAATTGATAGAATAAAGATAACATGCATATGTCACAAGGATCACTATGAGATTTACTCTGGGCATTACAACAAAATACATAGACCACCATCCAACTGCATCTATGACTAATAATCCACTCGCGGGGATATCGTCTGAACACCCCTCGAGTATTAAGTTGCGAACAACAGATAACTGCATTAAGCAAAGTGTGTAATATAAATAAAACGAATGTCCTTGGACACAAGAATGTTGTTTTCTCCCTAGTGGCAACAGCACATCTACAACCTTAGAGGTTTCTGTCACTCCCCCAGATTAAATAGAGGCATGAACCCGACTATCGAGCATAAATACGCCCTCTTGGAGTCACTAGTATCTACTTGGCCAAGATAGCTACTAACAACGGAGAGCATGCAAGATCATAAACAACATAGAGATAACATACGATAATATTCAGCACATCAACTTAATATAACACCAATATTCATCGGATCCCAACAAACACAACATGTAGAAGTACATAAAGGTAGTCTCGGTCATGTAAGGCAGCTCATGAGATCTAAACATGAAGCACATGGTGGAGAAGACAACCATCTAGCTACTGCTATGGACCCATAATTCAGGGTAGACTACTCACTCATCGCACCAGAGGCAAGCATGGCGATGTAGAAGACCTCCGGTGGTGATTCCCCTCTCCGACAGGGTGCCGAGAAGAGCTTCTGGACCCCCCCCGATCTCGGATGGACGACGGCGGCGGATCGCGATGTGTTTCTGGAAAATTGATCGGGTCTTTAGGTTTTTCCCGTCGGGGGGTCTTTATAGGCGAAGGGGCAGCGTCAGAGGTAGACCAGGGCGGCCTCACCATGGGTGGGCGCGGCCAGGGGCTGGGCCGCGCCCCCCTGTGGTGTGGCCAGCCCGTGGCCCCTCTCCGTCTCCTCTTCGGTCTTCTGGAAGCTTCGTTAAATATTGGGAGGTTAGGCTTTTGTTTCGTCCAATTCCGAGAATATTTTCTGTGTAACTTTTCTAAAACACAAAAACAGCAGAAAACAGGGAACTGGCACTGTGGCATCTTGTTAATAGGTTAGCTCCGGAAAATGCATAAAAATACCACGAAGTGTAACAAAACACTAAACAAATGATGTAAGAACAAGCATGGAGCATCAAAAATTATAGATACGTTTGAGACGTATCACATGGTTTTGTGACAGAGCAACAAAATGCTGCGTCAACATTTTAATTTCTGTGCAGCATGTTTTGAAATGCCAAAAGAATAGGCAAACTTTGTACAATAACAGATTGCAGCAATGATTTTCAGCATTTTTTATGGCAATGCTTGTACAATGTTTTCCATCAGGTCTTGCAATAAATTGAAGAAACCCAGTTTTCATTGCAGCATTTTTTTCCTACTAAGCAAATCATATACCACAAATTACTTCTCACGAAACATCAATGGACACGTCCAGAAAATATTCAAAAACATGCTGCGAACACAACAAAAAATGCTCTAATGAAGAAAGATCAGTACCGCATGAGCCGGCTGCTCAATCTCGGGGTTGTGGGTGAAGAACACCGGAGGGTTGTTCAATACACGACCAGATCGTTGCTGCAACGGACCTCCGGCTCTGCTTCCCGCTGGATCGATCCCGTGACGCCACGTCGGAGTATGATTAGACGCAGAGCTTGAAGCAACAATTGGTGGAGGATTTAAGTGGTTAGGGTGGCCGTGGGTACAACACGGATCTAAGTATATGCGCTATGGATTTTGCTCTGTTGGAGAAGGCGACGGCGTGCCGCCCGCCCTGTCGCCGCGGCGGAGTTGTCCTGCCTCACGTGCTATCGCTGCCAGCTTTTGCTGCGAGCTGGGGGAAAACTTGCTACCGAAGCAACGTGTGGGAGGGAGGGAGACAGAAGCTGATCAGACGGTCCAACCGTCCAAATCATCTGCATCCAACGGTTCCCGACCAAGAGGTTGTTTACTAATCAACCCTCGGGGGATTGTCAGCGCTCGCCTTTTACAAACTACAATAAGGACTGGTGCTTTACGCAAAAGTAGTAATAATTTCAAACTACAATATCCACCGCAATGACAATCGCCATTAATCGTTTTGAGTAACATTGCATACCTCCCCACGGAAAATCACTTTAGGTCCCTGGAGCCTGGTTTTGAACCTTTTTTAAATTGACATTTTTGAAGTTTTAAAACATATACTAGATGTTGACAATGATGTACTTTACGACCTTGCAATATCTCAGTACGAAATAGGTTATATTACGGTCTACACAAAAATAATAAATACTGACCAGCTAGGAGGTTTTTGATTTTTACACTGTACACAATCTCAGATCTTAAATTTTTTTTTTTTACACAACCCGGTATACATAATATTTTGCCTTAATTTTTTGTAGACGGGTAGAAGTCATGATTATCTACATGCAAGATTTTTTGAAACTTCAAAATGCTAATTTCAAAAAAAATTAAAAACCGGCCTCCATGAAACCAAAACGACGCACTGCCCTCCCCAACCTACCCTATAAACGTCCTTCCATATAACAGCCTAGAAAAAGAACATTATACCATAGAGAACGGACATTTTTTTTAAAAAAAAAAAGGGCCAGCTGCATTACTTCCAATAAAAGATTGTTCCGCACATTCATTGGTCCTGATCACAATCAAGGACATCTATACTAACACAATCCTAGAACAAGTGGAAAAGCCTGGGACTTGGATTTGGCCAAAATGACACTAGCTGTGGGAATGGCAATCAAGTACAGGTCTCACGTGTCAATGGAAAGTTCAGTTATAAATCATTGCCAGAGCCACATAACCGGGTGAATGCAAAACAGCACATGCCACTGTAGCATCCCATACATATAAGGTGTGGCTATTACATACAAACAGCAACAGCAGGCACATATTCCGCAAAGCTTGAAGTTCGCGTTGCCAGCCTAAGAAAACAAAATTCTAAACGCCGGAAGGTAACCAAGCAACTCAACTCAAAGGTTGACTGTTGTATTTTCAGTGCAGTTTTATTACAAAGAAGCAAGAATAACATCCATTAGGTGTGTGGCTTGCAGCACCGGCTATCGCTTGAAAAGAAAAATCACAGATCGATCAGCATTTCGAAACACTGAGGATTATCATCGATAAGGACCTACAGAAAGTTTCTAATGTCCAGCTTCCTGACGTCAGGCATCACCTCATCTTTAAACTCCTCCCTGGAGGCAAATAATGTCAGTCAGATGTAGGAGATACAAAAAATATATACATATTTAATGAAACTTACTGATGCCTTAAATACATTACTAGTAACCCAATAACAAGCAATGATTTGAGGTATAATTCAAGAAAAGAATGATGTATTCCCTCCGATCGGAGATAACTGTCGGGGACATAGTACAAACTTTGTACTAAGTTAGTACAAAGTTGCCGACACTTATTTCCGATCAGAGGGAGTACTAGTTAAGAAGCATACCTCTTTAGTTGACCCTCCATTGCTTCAACACAATCCTTCTTAAGTTCAGTCAGCTCGCTTTTAGCAATTTCCATTTCAAGTTCTTCCTCGATCTTTGGAAGATCCTCCTTCCGAATGCCAAGCCTATTTCAAGTTCAAAAAGTTCAGAGAACAAACATGTAAAACACATGCTAGTCCACTAAAACTGATACTAAGATAAAACGAAGTCTAAACATGGACTTAACAGTAATAAATCTGCATCTGTTGCAATGGATCCAGATAACCAACCATAATAAAACTACCTATGATATATCTTGCAATTGAAACAAAATTGATGCTACCAAGATAAGATGAAGAGTACACATATTTACATACTTCTTGTTGATCTTATCAAACTCAGCAATAAGGAGAGCCATATTCTTCTTGTCACTCCTCAGAAGTGGCTTCTTAATGTCTTTTTCAACTTTCTCAAGAGCTTCCATCATCAAAGCCTCAATACCAAGATCATCTATAAGCCCACTCCTTTATCACAGAAAAGAAATGTTCATATAAGAAATTAATTGCAAAAAACTGCAATGCCAAGAAATGTTAATAGAAAAGAACATTAACCATTTCTGACATGTTTCTGGCATGTTTTACTGTGGTCAAACATTGACCATTCCTGACAGCATATGGACAAACAAATTGTTGATTAGGTAACAGACATACTTTTTCCTGATCTCCTCCAGGGTTTTCAAGTACGTCCTTGCATCAGGGATGCCCTTCGTGAAAGTCTCGATAGTATATTTAATTCTCTGAGACTCAGAAAGAAGACCTGCCCTGCATTTAGACAATGGTAGCATAATTGGCGATCAGGTCACTGACACCAATCTCAAATGAGATATAACTAAGACAAATTTAGCAGAGGCATGCTTGTTTGTGGTGGACTGGTGGTACATTCGTGCAGAACTCCTTTACAGATGGTTATGTCCAAACACGTTAATTGTAACAACAACAAACTTATCAAACAAAGACGCATAAAAATGTGCATGTATTTTAATTTCCGAGAAATACATCTTAGTATCTTACACCCTAAAAATGATATCTTTGCAAGATTATCAGGAAGTAATATACATCTTGAACCTTTTATTACCATACTGATATTGTAATCTTAAACTACTGGGTTTGGCGAATCAAAGGTTAAAAAGAGAGATGAGAACACACTATGATTTGTATTAGCCAATGTAGAACTTGGACCAGATTGTAGAGGAGGGCAATAAAGCAAATTGTTCTTCAAGATCCTAATGAGCACTTGTTAATTCACACTTGATTGGTATATAGTATTCAACACATAGTACTTAATGACGAAATTTCTCATTCATGTTTACTAGCACCTAAACACCGCAAGTAGAACACTGTGTGCAGCATAACACAAAATGTAAAGACAACAGGAAAGTGTGAAGATTGGTAATGAATACATGCAATGCAAAAGACTATTATCTTACTTCTCTCTTACAGTCCTCATGACTTGGGCATAACCAGCAACTGCTGTTGGGTCATCTGGATCAATCGTGATCTTCTCCTTCTTAAGGACCGAAAGTGCCGTCTCAAACTTTTTCTTTACCTCAAAGAATATGCCCTTCAATAGGTCTATACAGAATGGAAATACAGAAATTATGAATATCTGGAGTAAATTACATACATTAAATCCAGCAACAACCGAAAAAAGCAGTACTGGGAACATAAACGTTAAATTGATTAATTAAATAAAAATTCAAAATGGGAGCATATGCTGCATGTTCAGCAAGAGAGAATATATTGGTTGATGGATTATTAACAGCACAGTTTAGCAATAAGAGGCATGTTCAATAGACTGAACTTAACTCCAAAAGAGCCATTAAGATTTACTATGCATTAGCGTCAGCAGTTCACTAATTAAAATACTGTGACAAGCCAGGAAACAGTAGAGAATCTCGCATCAAATGAGGTTCAAACTAGAACCTTTATAATCTAACTCTTTTCCTGAACTAACACTACTAAAGAGTAAAGAACCTAAACGCTCATTAGCACCTAAACTCCAGAACAAACACTAATATACACTACAAATATGCTAATTGCATACGAATGCAAAAAAAAAACATAAAGATGCATACCATCTCCGCTGACAGGAGGGCGGTCAGCTGGAGCTGCCTCCTTGGCGTACGAGCGGACTTGAGAGACGCCTCCATTGGCCAAGGCAGCTTGGGCAGAATACAGCTACATGAACATTTAATCAACAAACTGATCAGCATTCACAGTGTAAATCTGAGAGGCGTCATAAACTAAACGTCCTGGTGGAAAAAGTAGTTCCATACTGGAACTTCAGACTAATAACTTGTTTGGAATTAACTGTTGCTGAAGTTGCGCTAAATGCCATATAATAATCCTAAGCAGAATTAGCATAACGTATGCCAGAATAAGTTGACTACATTACTACGACCTCAAATTCGACGATAAGGCTCTGTCGACATTTCAGCACAAGAGGTACACGGCTTGGAAAACGGGAAAGTAAGAACAGCGAGACGTGATGAACTAGGGCGGAAAGATCTGGAGCTGTAGGGAAACGAGTTGTTTCCCTAGTCTTCTGTACCGGATAATTCAGAGCATTTCCCCTACTCACCGAGACGCTCACACACACTCATCCCAGCCCAATCAATCTGACAACCGCGACCGAATCGGAACGCATCATACTCGGAAACCCACCATCACTCCCGACCTGCCGCATCCTGCGGACAGCACTACGATCCGCGATCCACGACCAACGAAAATAAACACCGACGGAGCTAGGGAGATTCCACGCGATCCAAGCCAGGCGGGGCGGCGGCGCGCCGTAAAAGGCCGAGCCAGACCAGATCTACCGGGAAGCTACCTAGGATTTACGACGGGCGGGCGGGCAAACCTGGCGGGAGCGGGAGACGAGGCGAGCGGCGAGCGCCATGGCTGGCGCGGCGGCGGCGCTAGGGCAGCAAACTCGTCTTCTCCGATTCGATGCCCGGGACCGGGAGAGAGAGCGAGATGGGGATGGTGGGAGGTGGACGAGAGAAATGGGGTCGGCGCTTTGCGCTGAGCTTGGTGTGTGACCTTCAGGGCCTCCCTCCGCCGTCCGATCTCGCTCGTAGCCCGCGCGCGAGGCGCTCGGATCTCAAAGCGCACAAGACTGCGTGGGTGTGGGTCCAACGGTCCAGCAACAACTTCCTTGCTCGGTGGGCCGCGAGCGGCCTCCATCCGTGGGCCAGTTTCGTTTTCAGTGCACCTAGCTTCAAAAAAGAAATTTCAGAATGGAGTTGAGACCCGCCTCTGCATTATTCAACAGAGCCTTACAAATAAAATACAAAGAAGCCACCTCATTAACGATAGGCGTGTAAGCTTCGCCACCTAGGATGAGCCGGAGGCGAAGACGTCGCGGTTTGCTGTAGCGCGACGGCGACGACGAGGGTAGATTGAGCCAGAGGTGGAGCTCGACACGGAAGCGGCGGCGACGACGGAGGTGAGGAAGAAACTTAGGGATAGGGGTGGGGGCACGCCAGAACCGTAAAGGATCACTGTTGTCACCGACATAGAGGGAGGGCTCGAGGCGGCCAGACAGCGGTTAGTTAGGGCGGTGCGGCGAGGTGGCGTGGTAGAACCGTCAGCCACGGGCGAGGAAGACAACCGATGGTCATGGTTGGTGGGGGGGTTCACGTGGCGGCACTCAGGGGCACTGGGGAAAGAGAACTGGCTGTCGTGGCTACGTGTGTGTGTGTGTGTGTGTGTGTGTGTGCTAGGAAGCGAAATATTGGGACTAGAAAGAAGATGACTGATTTGCTGTTAGATGGAGATCCAACGGTTCACACAAAAATGACTGGGATTTGGATTGTTTCTAGTAAACTATGGTGTACATAAACCGTTTCTTTTTCGCTTTCTTTTCGCAAACTAGCAGCATAGATGACCATCCCTTGGGATTTCTTCAAATACCTTGTGGTATATTTTATATTACAGGAGATGGATGATCACTTCCTACCTAAAGTTTGTCATGCTATTTGGTTGAGTTGTCTATAGTCTGCAGCTTCATTTAGGACATATATGCATGCCTAGTCTCCGTTGTTCGAGAGATCTTTAAGCTGGAATGCACCAAGTGATGCATGGAATATCTCCTGAACATGTAACGCGCTGTCATAACTTAGTTCCAAAAGCAACCTGGTGAGTGATGAACACGGTAGTTGTGCTTGTTCAAAGTTTACATATACCACTGCTTGACGCTTGAGTGGCCAATAGACCGGGCTACAACGATGCCGCGAGCCCACTTCTTCGGCCCAATTCGTAATTACGCCCTCGAGTCCTTGTGTTTCAGGAGTTCTAGTAGGTCACAGACTCACACAAACTATCGAGGGTTAGATACTTCAAAAAAAAAACTATCGAGGGTTAGAGATCACCGATTCGCCGCACCAGGCGACCTCTCGGCGGATCGATCTCTGTTCGGTCGTTGTACCGTCTACCACGCCGCCGCGCACCGCCATGTCGGCACAGAGCTCGCCTGAGCGCCACCGCCGCCGTTTCAGCTCCCCTACGGCCGCGGCGATGACCAGCAGTCCAGCACCAGCCGACATGAGACCAGCCGTCTCGTTACCGGACGAGCTTATCTTCGACATCTTCTCCTGGCTGCCGGTGAAATCCGTATGCCGGTTCCGTTGCGTGTCCCGAGGGTGGCACGCCCTCATCTCTGATCCGGCGTTCGTTGCCGCACATAAATCTCGCCACGCCGCCGAGCCGTTCTTTGTTGTTCTCGCCCGAAGCTGCGGCCCCGTAGGCTACGACTTGCGGCTGATCGACATGGATGGCAGCGTTGTGAAGGTGATAAAAGATGTGAGCTGTTCTTCAAGTAGATTGCTTTCCACAAGCATGGATGACTTGATATGCGTCACCCAAGATTGTTATTACACTCAAGTGATGGACCCAGCCACCGGAAAGGTGCTTCTAGACTGGCAGAAACTCAAACTACACGATTTACCCCGCATCTTCGGCTTCGGCCGTGCTGTCCCGTCTGGTGCCTACAAGATAGTCTCCCTCGGTAGGGATTGCTCTATCCACACTTTAGGAGACGCCATAGGATGGAGGTTGTCACAGTTGCCGCCAACACTCGTCTGCAGATATGGAGGCTCTTCTGCTGTTGTTATCAATGGTGTCATGTACGTTTTGTACTACCCCGATTCACGCAATAGCGAATTACTTCGCATTGACCTTGAAACCGAAGAGTGGAAGGATGCAATACAAGGCCCGAAAATGGTAAGGGGCCCGGAGGAGTGGGATGGGATGAATCCAGTCCGAGTAACTGATCTCAATGGTACCTTGTGCATGGTTCAATGGGAGATCCTCACGACTAACATATGGCTACTAAATGATCCTCATAAAGATAACTGGATCAAGATGTGCACGATCCCAATTGTCTGTTACACCTATCCTATGCCTTTGAAGATGACAAGTGATGGCGATGGACTGATCTTTTGTTGTGATTCTGCTGGTGGAGAAGGTCAAGCCATTCAAGTCTACTATCCTAATAGCAATGCACTCACTGCGCTACCGAGACTAGGCGGCACTCATGCCATCGAAATCGGCCTCTGTAGCTTGCATTTGGACCGCTTTATCTCGGCAAGGGTCTAGTTCCGGCCCTTAGTTGAATCTAGCCTTCTGCGTATTTGATAAACACATGGTATGCATGAGCATGTTGCAGTCTGCCCTGCAACCCTAAGATTTTTTTTCTTCAAATTTTGCTTGTAAAAACCTTTTTTGAGGTGTATACTGTGAGATATTTATGGTATCGTTATTCGTTATGTGCTTTAATTCGGTCTTGCATTTTCTCTAATTAGGAAGGCATTGGGTTGCTACCTCCATTTTTAATAATGAAATGACTAGTACCAAAAGGCTCATGTACAGGTATACAAAAGGCCACTATCGTCGACACAAAGCTGATGACATTTATCTAATTCCTAGTTTTTTTTATGTTGGCCTCGGCATGTAAAGAGGGGATGCATGTTTGGTCTCGCTGGCCTCCGTATGCAAGAAAGTAGCTAATAGCCATCACATGAGGAGCTAGCAGATTAAGTAGGCTGCATCCAACAGTCATTTAAAAATTTATTTTGATATTTCTAAAATGAGACCGTGATTTTGTATAAAAAGCAGAGCGAGTATCTTCTATCTCTCGCTTGTCCGCATAGGTTGATCTCTTGTGATTTCGGTTATTTGTTCGACTTCGTCCGA
The DNA here is from genome assembly GCA_007115705.1 of Dactylis glomerata. Lineage (NCBI taxonomy): Eukaryota > Viridiplantae > Streptophyta > Magnoliopsida > Poales > Poaceae > Dactylis > Dactylis glomerata. Next base: position 14,907,951 of record QXEO01000541.1, on the reverse strand, counting down.
CGACCAATCACATCGATATATATATATATATATATATATATATATATATATATATATATATATATATATCATGACTCAAAACACGAATTTTGGCCAAAAGATGCTTCTTTTAAGGGAAAGCCATCTGACGTATTTTATTTAGAAGCCAACAAAGTTACATCATTGATTGCAAATGGAAGAATGAAGCTGGGAGGCTCTCTATCCCAAGTAAGTATAGAATTTGAGTCATACAAAAACCTCGCTAGCTTGTGCATCACTTGGGACAGTGTATAGATTTAATATACTCAAAGGAGTGTGCCTTCATGAAACATTCAGCTAGGACGGTAGAGTATGGGTTCCGTACTTCGATCGCAGCAGTAAATGTTTGTATCAGTTCCAACGAGTTGGATTTGATGGTAACCCTCCATACTCCGAGTTGCTTGAAGAAATTCTATACCCCTTAGCAATGCAAGCGCTTCTGACATAGCAGCATCGAGCACTCAGTCTAAAGGACATGTATGGCCTGCGACAACTTCTCCCCTATCCTTCCTTAAGACCATACGTGCTGCTACTGAACCATTTACATGGAACGTCACATCTGCATTCAGCAGCCACGATCTGGCTTCTCACAAATAATCCCCTGTTCTTTAGCCTTGGTCGATGAAGCCAGAATTGCAAACGCAGTTCGACAAGGATCTGCGATCGTTTCTCCTTTCACAATTTCTCTATGTTGCCACCAAATGTCCAAATATACCAACAGGCCACAACAATGGTTTCAGTCAAGCTGAGAATACCAAGAACTGGAGATCCATCTTTGGTCTGCGTAGTAGATCTTCTAGAGCACAAGAACCAGATCGATCTCCCACCATTGACTGATCAATGCATGCATCTAATCCCAACGATTTTCAAACTTCTCTAGCACGGATAAATGTAAATAGAAAATGTCTAACAGGGCATGTAGATTGACTCGCACGTACATACCTCGTTTTGCCATGTACTACATGGAGTGCTCAGTGCTCTCTCCACATAAAGATCTTCCAGGAACATGTAGCTTCCAAACATGGTCCCAAACTGGGTTAATCTTGATGAACCTTGTCTGTCTCCTCTACAAGTCAGATTCCCAAACTGATGCTCCCGTCCGGTGTAATATTATGACCTTACCGAAAATGTACGTATATGATTTCGTTTTATGCCATGCTATGAAATCCTCTGTTAGATACTTAAAGGAATCATTAGGATCGTTTCTGCATCCACCCGCAAGAATGTGTCCCTTACTAAGGTCTCATCCCATTGTCCCATATATGGATTGATCAACTCATCAGTCATCAGCCGAGCGTAGCAGACTTTGGACCCTATGAGTATGGACTTTTCTTGTAGGATTATGGATCCAGTGACTCTTCCAAATATTTATTTATATCCGTGTGCCAACCCTTCAATATGCCCTTGTCTAAGAGTTTGTATACTAGCTACAATACTTTGCCACGCAAAGGATGGTCCCTTCTTTGAACCAGATTTCATGAATATTCCCATTTGGATAGTATTTTGCTCTCAGCACTTGGGCACATAGCGAGTTATGTTTATTCAAAGGAAAATGATACATATCAGCCGGAGGATGGCGCGCTCGCATCCTCCGGGTCGTGTGACGTCCGATCCGTTTCCAACACACGGTTCTGCTTGTGCCACGTTTCCCTGTCCTCCTACACGCGTCCCTTCGGCTGAGAGATAGCGATGGGTGAGGGTCCACCTTATCTGTTCCCGGTCGTTCCCCTCCGCTCCTTTCCTTTCTCCATCTTATTTCTTTCCCGTACGTCTCTCTCTCACACCGGACATCAAGTGCTGCACCGCTGCCGCCAATGGCGCCCCGCCCCGGCCACCGCCCCAAAATCCGAGCGAGAGCACACCACCTCCTCTTCCTCCGCCGCGCTTCCCTGTGGAAATCGACCTCTGCAAGTCCAACCCACGGCCGCCTCGTCTACGGCCCCGCCCCACACCTCAAACTCATCGTCGACGGCAAGGATGAAGGGTGTCCTATGGTGGGGGACGCGCTTCTGCTGGTATTGACTGGCGCAGCTACCAGCCATGGTTGCGGGGGTGCACCGGTGCTGCCAAGAGCCGGAGCGCCGCTGTGTGCCGGGGATTCGGAGGCTGTAGGTGGCGGGGGCGACGGTGCTGCTAGTGGTGGTCGCCGTTGCTACGATGCAGCAGCCGAGGTGCTGCTATGAGCGTCCGGCCGCGGTGCTTTCGACGGCCAACAGAGATGCTACCATCGACAGCGGGAGATGCTACGGTTGGCAGCCGGCATGCTACCGTCGACAGCGGGAGATGCTACAGTTGGCAGCCGGCGGTGCTGTCGGGGGAAGCGTTGCTGCCAACGGAGATAGAGCACATCAATGCTCCAAGCGCCGGTTGCTGGAGCTACCGACGGAGGTGATGGCGTGTAGCTGACCGCCCAGTTGGGAACCCCAAGAGGAAGGTATGATGAGCACAACAGCAAGTCTTCCCTCAGTATCAAACCAAGGTTTATCGAACCAGTAGGAGAAAGAACCAACTTCCGAAGGTTGATGCTCGCTAGCTTCGCGACAGCTCCAGACAATTTATATATGGCGCCTTATCTGGGGCGTAGCTTTGCACCAGCAGCAACGTGGAACCTGCACACAACACAACCAAAGTACTTTGCCCCAACTTACAGTGAGGTTGTCAATCTCACCGGTTTGCTATAAACAAAGGATTAAACGTATCATGTGGCAAAAGATAGTAGTTTGCGAGAAAGTAAATAATGCGAGTAAATATTAAATGGTAATAAGATTGTAAAAGAATGGACCGGGGTCCACAGTTCACTAGAGGTGTCTCTCTATAAGATAAATAACATGCTAGGTAAACAAATTACAGTTGGGCAATTGATAGAATAAAGAAAGCATATAAATATCATGAGGATCACTATGAAATTCACTTGGTTATTACAACATAATACATAGACCGTAATCCAACTGCATCTATGACAAATAATCCACCCGCCGGATATTATCCGAGCAACCATTGGGTATTAAGTTGCAAGCAACAGATTATCGCCTGAAGCAAAGTGTCTAATGTAAACAATACAAATGTCCTTGAACACAAGATTGTTGTTTTCTCCCTAGTAGCAACAGCACATCTACAATCTAAGAGGTTTTTGTCACTTCCCTAGATTACTAGAGGCATGAACCCACTATCGAGCATAAATACTCCCTCTTGGAGTCACTAGCATCTACTCGGCCAAGATATCTACTAGCAACGGAGAGCATGCAAGATCATAAACAACATAGAGATGATAAATCAATAAATCAACTTGACAAAGTACTCAATATTCATCGGATCCCAACAAACACAACATGTAGAATTACACAACAATGATCTTGATCATGATAGGCAGCTCACAAGATCTAAATATGAAGCACATGGAGAAGAGGACAACCATCTAGCTACTGCTATGGACCCGTAGTCCAAGGTAGACTACTCACACATCACTCCGGAGGTAGGCATGGTGATGAAGAAGGCCTCCGGTGGTGATTCTCCTCTCCGGCAGGGTGTCGGGAAGCTCCCGATCTCGCGTCGACGACGGCGGCGGCTTGCAGTATGTTTTATAGAAAATTGATCGGGTGATTAGGGTTTTCCCATCAAGGAGAATATATACGCGGAAGGGCAGCGTCAGGAGGTGGCCTAGGTGGCCCCACCACCTGGTGGCGCGGGCCAGGAGCTGGCCGCGCTGCCCTATGGTTTGGCTGGCCCCTGGCTCCCCTCCATCTCTGCTTTGGACTCCATCTCGTGTCGGGAAAAATAGGAACTTCGGATTTTGTTTCGTCCAATTCCGAGAATATTTCCTGTGTAGCTTTTCTGAAACACAAAAACAACATAAAATAGGGAACTGGCACTATGGCATCTCGTTAATAGGTTAGTTCCGAGAAATGCATAAAAACGGCACGAAGTGTAACAAAACATAAAGCAAATAGTGCATAAACAAGCATGAAGCATCAAAAATTATAGATACGTTGGAGACGTATCAAGCATCTCCAAGCTTAACTCCTGCTCGTCCTCGAGTAGGTAAGTGATAACAAAACAATAATTTTTGAGGTGACATGCACCAACAAAATCTTGATCAAACGATGTAAAGCATTGAGTGCTGAGATCAAAGTACTCTAAACATGGGCATAAAAGACATAATCTTGACAATAAAACTTAGCAACCATGTTAGAACATGAAAAGTAACACAAACAAAAGATCATGGGTAATAATGCATTGAAAGTCAAGTGTGTATTTCGAGCATATAGAAAAACATAGCAAAGTGGTTTTTAGCTTGTCCTTCATGGAATAGCAAAACATAAATGCATAGGACACCTTCAAGTTTAAGAGGGTGACTAGATACAAATAATTTAAGAACAAGCAAAACCATAATCATGAATCAATCAATAATAAATTTTGGGACTATGCACATTATATTCAGAATGACAACTATGCTCTCTTAGACGGTGCATAAAGGTAGAAGGTGGAGACTCAACATAAAAGTAAAAGAAAGGCCCTTCGCAGAGGGAAGCAATGACTGCAAGTTTTATAAACCTCCAAAAAGTATGATACTTACTAGCTTTGAGCTCTCATTGCCCCCATCATAGACATCTTGAGTCGTTAAGGTTAATGTGAGTACAATTATGAAGCATATGCTTAACAAATCATAAGTAGAAAATCTCATGTCCCGTGAAGTACGAATACCCAAACCTCATGCTACTCGACTTAGGTCCCAAGCAAGTTCTTATCATTGTAAGCATACATGTATCATCGAGAACGCCAACGGGGTACCTCTTGCCCGATGACATGGAAACAACCCCACATCAAAATGACAAGACAAACAGATAATGAACACCTCGGCATCTCTTTTATTTACCATGGGTATAGCTGTTTATTTTGAGATGCGTCGTCGAATGTCCACTATGGGCATGTTGTAAATTTCCACCATGAATGATGTATGGCTTAGATTAGCGGTGATGCGTGTGGTGGTGTATAGTTGATGTGGGAGCAGACTGTCCTTGTGCGTGGTGAATGACCAGCCCGTTGGGAACCCCAAGAGGAAGGTATGATGAGTGTAGCGGCTAGTTTTCCCTCAGTTAAGAAACCAAGGTTTATCGATCAGGAGAAGGGAGACGGTGACGACTGAAGGTGTTTGTGGAACCTGCACACACACAAACAAATACTTTGCTCCCAACTTGCGATGAGGTTGTCAATCTCACCGGTTTGCTTGAAACAAAGGTTATGAGTGTATCGAGTGGAAAACAGTAGTAAAATGCGAGTAAAGTAAACAGTGCGGGAATAGTAAACAGGTGATTGCAATATGATTAAAATAGGACCGGGGTCCACAGTTCACTAGTGGTGTCTCTCCATAGATAAATAACATGCTGGGTAAACGAATTACAGTTGGGCAATTGATAGAATAAAGATAACGTGATATGTCAAGAAGATCACTATGAGATTCACTCAGGGCATTACAACAAAATACATAGACCGCCATCCAACTGCATCTATGACTAATAATCCACCCTCGGGGATATCATCCGAACACCCCAAAAGTATTAAGTTGCGAACAACAGATAATTGCATTAAGCAAAGTGTGTAATGTAAACAAAGCATATGCCCTTGAGCATATGAATGTTGTTTTCTCCCTAGTAGCAACAGCACATCTACCACCTTAGAGGTTTCTGTCACTCCCCCAGGTGAAAAGAGGCATGAACCCACTATCGAGCATAAATACCCCCTCTTGGAGTCACTAGCAACTACTCGGCCAAGATAGCTACTAACAACGGAGAGCATGCAAGATCATAAACAACATAGAGATAACAAAAGATATAATTCAGTACAGCAACTTAATCATAAACACCAATATTCATCGGATCCCAACAAACCAACATCATAGAATTACATAACGGTGATCTCAATCATGTAGGGCAGCTCATGAGATCTAAACATGAAGCACATGGTGGAGAAGACAACCATCTAGCTACTGCTATGGACCCATAGTCCAAGGTAGACTACTCACTCATCACTCCGGAGGCAAGCATGGCGATGAAGAAGACCTCCGGTGGCGATTCCCCTCTCCGGCAGGGTGCCGGGAAGAGCTTCTGGACCCTCCCGATCTTCGGGTCGACGGCGGCGGCGGATCGCGATGTATTCTGGAAAACTGATCGGGCCCTTAGGTTTTTCTCATCAGGGGGTATATGTAGGCGAAGGGGGGCTGTCAGAGGTGGAGCCACGCGGCCTCACAAGGGGGTGGCGCGGCCAGGGGCCAGGCCGCGCCGCCCCTGTGTGTGGGGGCCACGTGGCCCCCCTCCGTCAGGTCTTCGGATGTTTGGGAGCTCCCCGGTGAAATATGACTTCAGGAACTTGTTTCGTCCAATTCCGAGAATATTTCCTGTGTATCACTTCTGAAACACAAAAACAGCAGAAAACAGGAAACTGGCACTGTGGCACTTCGTTAATAGGTTAGTTCCGGAAAATGTATAAAAATGCCACTAAGTGTAACGAAACAATAGGCAAATGGTGTAAAACAAAGCATGGAGCATCAAAAATTATAGATACGTTTGAGACGTATCAAGCATCCCCAAGCTTAACTCCTGCTCGTCCTCGAGTAGGTAAGTGATAACAAAAGAATAATTTTTGAGGTGACATGCACCTACACAATCTTGATCATATATGTAAGCATTGATGAGCTGGGATCAATAGAACTTAAAACATGGGCATGAAAGATATAATCACGACAATAAGAACTTAGCAACCATGTTGTAAACATGCAAATGAACACAAACAAAAGATCATGATAATGAAACAATGAAAGTCAAACGTGTGTTCAAATCATAAGGAAAAACATACAAATGGTTTTCAGCTTGTCCTTCAAAGAGAGCAAAACATAAATGCATAGGACACCTCAAAGTTTAAGAGGGTGACTAGATACAAGTAATTTAAGAACAAGTGAAACCAACAATATGAGTCAATCAATGAACCTTGGGACAATGCATATCACACTAAGAATGACAACTATGCTCTCTTAATGGTGCATAAAGAAAGAAGGTGGTGACTTAACATAAAAGTAAAAGAAAGGCCCTTCGCAGAGGGAAGCAGTGATTGCAAGTTTTATAACCTTCAAAAATTATGGTACTTACCGGCTTTGAGCTCTCATTGCCCCCATCATAAGCATCTTGAATGGTTAAAGTTAATGCGAGAACAATTATGATGCATATGCTTGACAAATCATAAGTTGAAAACCTCGTGTCCCATGAATACAAGTACCCAAACCATGCTAGTTTACTTAGAGTCCCAAGCAAGGCTCTTGTCATTGTAAGTATATGCATATCATTGAGAACCGCCAATGGGGTACCTCCGTGCCCGATGACATGGAACAAGCCCACACCAAAATGACAGGACAAGCAGACAATGAACACCTCGACATCTCTTTTATTTGCTATATTGTTTAGCTTTTTATTGTGAGATGCGTCGTCGAATGTTCACCATGGGTATGCTGCAAATTTCCACCATGAATTATGCATGGCTTAGATTGGCGGCCCGGCGTTTCCCTAACACATATAAAAACTCCATGATCCTCACAAGATTCCCAATTCATTTCACACAGCGGGCATCCATAAACAAAAGATCACGATATCAACTCAAAAAGAAGTGCAATGTTGAAAGCTTGCCCCATGACAGCATGGCTGGGCTAGAATCCAACTTACAACTTGCAAGCATAACAACTCAGCATAAAAGACCACAATGTCAAAATTTTAAGAACATGAAAAAGTAAAGTGTGCCTTCCGGTTCGTGAGAGCTTTACTGACCGAATTTCGCATAACACTGGTAAGAGTTTAATTTGAAGAGAATATAAAAGCAAGTCAAATTTACTTGGAATAGCAAATTGCTAGTAGGTATGTATGGTGGACACAATGGAAAACTTGGCTTTAGGAGTTGGATGCACGAGTAGAGCTCATACTCAGTACAAGGCGAGGGCTAGCAAAAGACTGGGAGCGACCAACTAAGAGAGCAATAATGGCCATAATCATGCAAAGCGACAAAGCGACATTAAAAGAAGCATACGATGGCATCAAAAGTCAAAAACTAAATGATCATGAAGGCTAATGGCGACTTTGGAAGAGTCTAACATGTGTGAGCATGCGCCAAGTCAACCCAAATAAAGCATCAAGGAGAAAACCAAAATAATGCTTCCATACAATAAAAACAACGCATGATTTTTTCAAAGGCTCATTAAGCAATCTCAGTTATTTGAGACAAGTCATGCTACAGCAAAACCACTAAGCATACTATCAAAAAGACATCAAGCATGACATGAAAAAGCCTAAGCCGCAGTCTACACAAGCTCCTTCTTGTACCACTATTTTGCACAAAGCTTTTTCTCTTTTCCAACACCATTTAAAATTTTTAAACACACCTCTTTTGATGAAAACCAATAAAGTTCAGAGGCAAAAATACACCTTGATGAAAAGATATGACAAGATCTGAATGCATATCAAGGCGAAAATGAAAACCAAAAGCAGTAGCAGAAAAACTAGAATGCTCGATTAATAAGAGTGAAAACTAGAGCATTCTTTGCAAATGAAAACGAGTACATCTCCTCCAAAGGAAATTTGTTGGGGTCCAACCATTTATTGCAGCAAACAAACAAACTAAACAAACTAAGAAAACTAAAACAACTGACGCTCCAAGAAAAACACATAGTGCATGAAGCAATAAAAATATAGTGTTTTGAAAGGTGACCTGATTTTTGCCGATGAAGAAGGGGTGCCTCGGGGGCATCCCCAAGCTTTGACGCTTGTACTTCTTGGATATTTCTTGGGGTGATGCATGGGCATCCCCAAGCTTGAGCTTTTGTCCATTCTTCAACTCATCTCATCATTCTCCAATCCCTACACTTGAAAACTTCCTTCATACAAAACTAAACACAATTCTATTAGCAACATTAGTGCAAGCATAAAATATATTCAACCTCTTTTAGCTTCAGGTTTCAACCCAAAACTACCACATATAAAGTATATACTACTGTAGCAACTTCCACAAGAGTTCCATGATCAAAAAGAACTCAAAAGAAAGCGATAAAGTGGCAAAAACAAATATTGGCAGAAATCTGTCAAAACTGGACAGCTGATAATGGACGAATTTTTGAGGGATGTTCCGTTGCTCAAATCAAAAAGTGTTCAACTAAGAAAAGTTTGGATATAACCTGGGGCATATGCACAAGAAATCGCAGGTCCAAAAGATAAACAGAGAATTTTCACGAATTTTTACGGTGCAGCACCAAAAACAGTTTCAGGACAGCAATAACCCCAAATCTTTACCTCACTCAAATTAGAGGCTTCTCTTGGCACAAAACGAAATAAACAAGATAAGGAGCGGTCATTACAGTAGTAATGACTTCCAAGACTCAAATAAAAGAAAAAGTACTGAAAAGTAAACAATGGGTTATCTCCCAAGAGTGCTTTTCTTTAACGCCTTTGAGCTAGGCGCAGAAAATTGCGAATCAAGTAATATCAATAGATGAAGTGCTAGTTACCTCAGTAGGCTCTTTAAAGGTTCCCGAAGATGATTCAACCTGCAAGTCACCCTTAGTAGAACTAAGAGTCTTACCAATCTTAAGAACATGTTGAGATTTAAGCGCAGAAACCTTGGGAACATACATAAATTTTTGCTCTTTTCCAACAAACACTTTCTCCTTCTTAAATTTAAGAGAAGAGAAGATTAAACTAAGAGTTTCCATAGACTCCTCTAGTTTACCAATCCTCAAGTTTTGATTGTCATGAGTAGTGCTAGCCTCTAAAATGGTAATTCTCTTACCAATGCTTTCTATTAATTCACTATTGCGGCTAGCATTTTCTAGGATACTTGGCAAACTTTTTTCTAAGGAGCTGAGCTTTTCTACCACCTCTTCCAAAGTGGTCTCAGTTTTAGCAACATGAATAGGTGGTACTCCCACTAAACTTTCAATTATAGTGCATGCTTCTCCCGCGGGAGTACCCAGAAAATTACCTCCTGTAAGAGTATCAAGAACATACCTATTCCAGCTAGATATACCAACATAAAAATTTCTAAGGAGGATCGTGGTGGAGTGCTTTTTGGTGCACCTATGATGAGCATTGTTAATACGGTACCAAGCATCTTTTAAACTTTCTCCCCCTTGTTGCTTGAAACTACGAACTTCTACTTCAGGATTACTCATTGTAACAAAACTAAAAGCAGGTAAGTAAAAACAACTACCAAGGATTCTAATTTTTTTGGGTTTTTGATATAAAAAGCAATGCAGGTAAAATAAAATAAAGTAAAGCAAAACAAATAACAAAGTAAAGAATGTGTGTGCGAAGAACTCCCCTCGCAGAAGTCTTCTCTCTTCCTCGGCAACGGCGCCAGAAAATTAGCTGCTGCATGTGGTGGTGTATAGTTGATGTGGGAGCAGACTGTCCTTGTGCGTGGTGAATGACCAGCCCGTTGGGAACCCCAAGAGGAAGGTATGATGAGTGTAGCGGCTAGTTTTCCCTCAGTTAAGAAACCAAGGTTTATCGATCAGGAGAAGGGAGACGGTGACGACTGAAGGTGTTTGTGGAACCTGCACACACACAAACAAATACTTTGCTCCCAACTTGCGATGAGGTTGTCAATCTCACCGGTTTGCTTGAAACAAAGGTTATGAGTGTATCGAGTGGAAAACAGTAGTAAAATGCGAGTAAAGTAAACAGTGCAGGAATAGTAAACAGGTGATTGCAATATGATTAAAATAGGACCGGGGTCCACAGTTCACTAGTGGTGTCTCTCCATAGATAAATAACATGCTGGGTAAACGAATTACAGTTGGGCAATTGATAGAATAAAGATAACGTGATATGTCAAGAAGATCACTATGAGATTCACTCTGGGCATTACAACAAAATACATAGACCGCCATCCAACTGCATCTATGACTAATAATCCACCCTCGGGGATATCATCCGAACACCCCAAAAGTATTAAGTTGCGAACAACAGATAATTGCATTAAGCAAAGTGTGTAATGTAAACAAAGCATATGCCCTTGAGCATATGAATGTTGTTTTCTCCCTAGTAGCAACAGCACATCTACCACCTTAGAGGTTTCTGTCACTCCCCCAGGTGAAATAGAGGCATGAACCCACTATCGAGCATAAATACCCCCTCTTGGAGTCACTAGCAACTACTCGGCCAAGATAGCTACTAACAACGGAGAGCATGCAAGATCATAAACAACATAGAGATAACAAAAGATATAATTCAGTACAGCAACTTAATCATAAACACCAATATTCATCGGATCCCAACAAACCAACATCATAGAATTACATAACGGTGATCTCAATCATGTAGGGCAGCTCATGAGATCTAAACATGAAGCACATGGTGGAGAAGACAACCATCTAGCTACTGCTATGGACCCATAGTCCAAGGTAGACTACTCACTCATCGCTCCGGAGGCAAGCATGGCGATGAAGAAGACCTCCGGTGGCGATTCCCCTCTCCGGCAGGGTGCCGGGAAGAGCTTCTGGACCCTCCCGATCTTCGGGTCGACGGCGGCGGCGGATCGCGATGTATTCTGGAAAACTGATCGGGCCCTTAGGTTTTTCTCGTCAGGGGGTATATGTAGGCGAAGGGGGGCTGTCAGAGGTGGAGCCACGCGGCCTCACAAGGGGGTGGCGCGGCCAGGGGCCAGGCCGCGCCGCCCCTGTGTGTGGGGGCCACGTGGCCCCCCTCCGTCAGGTCTTCGGATGTTTGGGAGCTCCCCGGTGAAATATGACTTCAGGAACTTGTTTCGTCCAATTCCGAGAATATTTCCTGTGTATCACTTCTGAAACACAAAAACAGCAGAAAACAGGAAACTGGCACTGTGGCACTTCGTTAATAGGTTAGTTCCGGAAAATGTATAAAAATGCCACTAAGTGTAACGAAACAATAGGCAAATGGTGTAAAACAAAGCATGGAGCATCAAAAATTATAGATACGTTTGAGACGTATCAAGCGGCCCAGGCGTTTCTCTAACACATATACAAACTCCATGAGCTCACAAGTTTCCAACTTATTTCACATCGCAGGTATCCATAAACAAAAGATCATGATATCAACTAAATGAGAGTAAGTGCAATGTTGAAAGCGTGCCCCATGACAGCATGGCTGAGCTAACTTCCAACTTACAACTTGCAAGCATAACGTCAACATAAGAGAGCCACAATGGTCAAATTTATTAAAAGCAAGAAAGTAAATGTGCCTTCAGGTTCGTGAGAGCTTTACTGACTAATTTTCACATAACACCAAAAAGTTTAATTTGATGGATAGATAAAAGCAAGACGAATGTGCTTAGAATAGCAAATTGCTAAAAGGTAGATATGATGGACACAGCGGAAACTTTGGTTTTTGGGAGTTGGATGCACGAGAAGTATTCCCTCTCAGTACAGATGAAGGCTAGCAAAAGACTGGGAGCGACCAACTAAGAGAGCAATAACGGCCATAATCATGCATAGCGACAAAACATTATTAACCAAAGCATAAAGTGGTATGACAAGTCAAAAACCAAATGATCATAGAGGCTTATGGCGACTTGTTAAAGTCAAACATGTTGTAAGCATGCGCCAAGTCAACCCAAATAAAGCATCAAAGGAGAAAACCACAATATTATGCTCCCATATAATAAAAACAACGCATGATTCTTTCAAAGACACATTAAGCAATCTCAGTCATTTGAGACAAGTCATGCTACAGCAAAAACTACTAAGCATACTATCAAAATTACATCAAGCATGACATGCAAAAGTCTAAGCCGCAGTCTAAACAAGCTCCCATTTGTACCACTATAGGCATGAAACTTTTTTCTCTTTTCCAACACCATTCAACCTTTTTGTAACCACTCTTTAAGATGAAAACCAACATAGACCAGTGGTCTAAATACACCTTGATATAAAGAAATAACAAGATGTGAACAAAAAACAAGGCAAAAAATGAAAGCTAAACGCAGAACTAGAAAAAGAGAAAACTCGTTGAACGATAAGGGTGAAAACAAGAGTGTTCTTGGCAATGAAAAACGGAGGGTGTCTTCTCCAAAAGAAATATGTTGGGGTCCAACCATTTATTGCAGCAAACAAAGCAAAAGAAAATTGAAAGCAAAAGTAAAGACGCTCCAAAAAAATGCATAATATACGAAGCAATAAAAATATAGTGTCTTGAAAGATGACCTGATTTTTGCCGATGAAGAAGGGGTGCCTCGGGGCATCCCCAAGCTTTGACGCTTGTTGATGCGGCACGGTGTTGATGGTTTTTCACCGTCCAGTTGGGAACCCCAAGAGGAAGGTATGATGAGTACAGCAGCAAGCTTTTCTCTCAGTAAGAAACCAAGGTTTAATCGTATCCAGGGAAAAGCCAAACTCAAGAAGGTGATGCTTGCTAACCTAGTGACTTCCAACAAGGGCGCCGTTTATGACACTTGTTAGTGCGTCTTCAACTAGTAGCAACGTAGAACCTGCACAAAACACAACCAAATACTTTGCTCCCAACTTACGATGAGGTTGTCAATCTCACCGGTTTGCTTGAAACAAAGGTATGAGCGTATCGAGTGGAAAGCAATAGTAATATGCGAGTAAAGTAAACAGTGCGAGTAAAGTAAATAGGTGATAGCAATATAAAGGAAATAGGACCGGGGTCTACAGTTCACTAGTGGTGTCTCTTCATAAGATAAAATAACACATGCTGGGTAAACAATTACAGTTGGGCAATTGATAGAATAAAGATAACGTGCTAAGTCAAGAGGATCACTATGAGATTTACTCTGGGCATTACAACAAAATACATAGACCGCCATCCAACTGCATCTATGACTAATAATCCACTCGCGGAGAATCAATCCGAGAACTCCACAAGTATTAAGTTGTGAACAACAGATAACTGCATTAAGCAAAGTGTGTAATGTAAACAAAGCATATGCCCTTGGACATATGAATGTTGTTTTCTCCCTAGTGGCAACATCACATCTACAACCTTAGAGGTTTCTGTCACTCCCCCTGATTAAATAGAGGCATGAACCCAACTATCGAGCATAAATACCCCCTCTTGGAGTCACTAGTATCTACTCGGCCAAGATAGCTACTAACAACGGAGAGCATGCAAGATCATAAACAACATAGAGATAACATAAGATAATATTCAGCACATCAACTCAATCATAACACCAATATTCATCGGATCCCAATAAACACAACATGTAGAATTACATAACGGTGATCTCGATCATGTAAGGCAGCTCACGAGATCTAAACATGAAGCACATGGTGGAGAAGACAACCATCTAGCTACTGCTATGGACCCATAGTCCAAGGTAGACTACTCACTCATCACGCCGGAGGCAAGCATGGCGATGAAGAAGACCTCTGGTGGTGATTCCCCTCTCCGGCAGGGTGCTGGGAAGAGCTTCTGGACCCTCCCGATCTCGGGTCGACGACGGCGGTGGATCACGATGTGTTTCTGAAAAAGTGATCGGCTCTTTAGGTTTTTCCCGTCGGGGGGTCTTTATAGGCGAAGGGGCGGCATCAGAAGTGGACCGAGGCGGCCTCACACATAGGGGGCGCGGCCAGGGCCTGGGCTGGGCTGCCCTGTTGTGTGGGCCCCTCGTGGCCCCACTCCGTCTCCTCTTCAGTTCTCTGGAAGCTTCGGTAAATTTCTAGATGTCTGGTTTTTGTTTCGTCCAATTCCGAGAATATTTCCTGTGTAACTTTTCTGAAACACAAAAATAACAGAAAACAGGGAACTGGCACTGTGGCATCTCGTTAATAGGTTCGTTCCGGAAAATGCATAAAAATGCCACGAAGTGTAACAAAACACTAAGCAAATGGTGTAAAAACAAGCATGGAGCATCAAAAAATATAGATACGTTTGAGACGTATCAGCATCCCCAAGCTTAACTCCTGCTCATCCTCGAGTAGATAGGTGATAACAAAGAAATAATTTTTGAGGTGACATGCACCTACACAATCTTGATCATCTATGTAAGCGTTGTGCTCTAGGATCAAAAGAACTTAAAACATGGGCATGAAAGATATAATCTTGATAGAAGAAACTTAGCAACCATGTTATAACATGAAAAAGAACACAAACGAAAGATCATGAAAATGAAACAATGAAAGTCAAACGTATGTTCAAATCATATGCAAAAACATAGCAAATGGTTTTCATCTTGTCCTTCATGAGAGAGCAAAACATAAATGCATAGGACACCTTCAAGTTTAAGAGGGCAACTAGATACAAGTAATTTAAGAACAAGTGAAACCAACATCATGAATCAATCAATGAAAACTTTGGGAGAATGCACATTATACTCAGAATGACAACTATGCTCTCTTAGACGGTGCATAAAGGTAGAAGGTGGTGACTCAACATAAAAGTAAAAGAAAGGCCCTTCGCAGAGGGAAGCAGTGATTAAACATGTGCTAGAGCTTTTCATTTGTAAAACAGAGAGATAAAAATTAGGTTTTGAGAGGTGGTTGTTTCATGTCAACGACTGGCAATGGGGTCTTACTATCTTCCATAATAAACAAGTGAGAGCGGTTCTGAGTTCTTTGAAAATTTGGCACATTGGTGCTCTTTTATAAAGCTTTGGCACTCCTCCCCACCTTTTTTCCTTTCTCAAACCATGGCTAACCGATTCCATTGGGTGCCCACCAACATTCACATACCATGGAGGAGTGCATTTTTTTCTTTTTTTTTAGAATTAAATTACAATGGTCTGACCAGCTTCCTTGCAAAATTAATGATGAGCAGATGAAGCTGCCTAGTCGAGGGGTACTTAATTTAATATGGAAGATAGCAATTCCGACCACTACGTCCCCATGAGCTAAAAACAGTGGCACAAAATGAGAAGTATTTTGAAGGTTTTTTCAAAGGTAGCACATGAAAATTTACTTGGAATGGCTTGCAAATACCATGCATAGGAATTTATAGTGGACACATTGGAACAACTTGGTTTTTAGGAGTTGGATGCATGAGTAGATCTCATACTCAGTACAAAATGAGGGCTAGCAAAAGACTGGGAGCGACCAACTAAGAGAGCAATAACGGCCATAATCATGCAAAGCGACAAAGCGACATTAAAAGAAGCATAAGATGGCATCAAAAGTCAAAAACTAAATAATCATAGAGGCTTATGGCGACTTTGTATGAGTCAAACATGTGTGAGCATGCGCCAAGTCAACCCAAATAAAGCATCAAGGAGAAAACCAAAAAAATGCTTCCAAATAATTAAAACAACGCATGATTTTTTCAAAGGCTCATTAAGCAATCTCAGTCATTTGAGACAAGTCATGCTACAGCAAAACCACTAAGCATACTATCAAAAAGACATCAAGCATGACATGCAAAAGCCTAGGCCGCAGTCTACACAAGCTCCTTTTTGTACCACTTTTTTTGCATAAAGTTTTTTCTCTTTTCCAACACCATTTGAACTTTTTTGAAACAATTCTTTTGATGAAAACCAATGATACGTCTCCGACGTATCCATAATTTTTGATGCTCCATGCTTGTTTTTACACCATTTGCCTATTGTTTCGTTACACTTCATGGCACTTTAATGCATTTTTCGGAACTAACCTATTAACAAGTTGCCACAGTGCCAGTTCCCTGTTTTCTGCTATTTTTGTGTTTCAGAAGTGATACACAGGAAATATTCTCGGAATTGGACGAAACAAGTTCCTGAAGTCTTATTTTACCCGGAAGCTTCCAGAGATCCGAAGGAGAGAAGGAGTGGGGCCACCAGGGCCCCACACTCAGGGGTGGCGCGGCCAGGCCACTGGCCGCGCGAGCCCCGTGTGAGGGCGCCTGGCTCCCCCTCTGACGACGCCCCTTCGCCTATATAAAGCCTCGGGACGGAAAACCCTAAGGGAGTCGGCAATTTTCTAGAAACAGTTCCGTAGCTCCGCCGTCGCCGTCGACGAATTTCGTGGGACAGAAGTCTCTATTCCGGCACCCTGCCGGGACGGGGAAGTGCCCCCGGAGCCATCTCCATCGGTCTCCATCGTCGTCTCCGCCGTCTCCATCGACCTCACCGCCATCTCCATCAACATTGCTGTCTCCTATGATGAGGAGGGAGTAGTTCATCCCCGAGGCTGAGGGCTCTACCGGTAGCTATGTGGTTCACCTCTCTCTCCCATGATGTGATCTTTATGTGATCGTGAGCTTTGTATTATGTTGAACAAGTAGATGTTATTATTCAGATATTATGTGTACTCTAGTGATGTTATTAAAGTAATCTATTCCTCCTGCCATGGTGTAACGGTGACAGTGCGTGCATCATGGTGGTACTTGGTTTAGGCTATGATTGTGATCTCTTGTGGATTATGAGAGTAATTATTACTATGATAGTATTGAAGTGATCTATTCCTCCTTTCATGGTGTAATGTTGACAGTGTGTGCACCGTGTTAGTACTTGGTCTAAGTTGCAATAATATTATCTTGAGTTGTGCTTTGATTTGGATATCTCTATGAGTGGTGTTTGTCAAGTACTTGATGAACTTTAAGGGGTGCTTCTGTAGCCACTACGCAATGATTAGTGTTATTCAATAGGAGAGTAATTCAGAGTACCATAGTGGAAAGAAGTTGTTTATTTGTTCAATCATGTTATATTTGTTGGGAGTGTGTCCACTAGTGAAAGTATGATCCCTAGGCCTTGTTTCCAAGCATTGCACACCGTTTACTTCCTGTTTTGCTACTTGTTTGCTCGCAGCGATATTTGTTTTAGACCACATTTACTACTTATAATCATCACTACCGCTTGTATTTCACTATCTCTTCGCCGAACTAGTGCACCTATACATTTGACAAGTGTATTGGGTGTGTTGGGGACACAAGAGACTTTCTGTATCGTAATTGCAGGGTTGCTTGAGAGGGATAGCTTTGACCTCTTCCTCCCTGAGTTCGATAAACCTTGGGTGATCTACTTAAGGGAAACTTGCTGCTGTTCTACAAACCTCTGCACTTGGAGGCCCAACAAGTGTCTACAAGAATAGAAGTGCGTAGACATCAACCAACATGGACCAGAGGTCAAAATACACCTTGATAAAAAGATATAACAAGATCTGAACAAAAATCAAGGCAAAAATCGAAAGCTAAACGCAGTTCTAGAAAAAGAGAACACTCGTTGAACGATAAGAGTGAAAAATGGAGTGTTCTTGGCAAATGAAAAGCAAGGCAACTTCTCCAAAAGGAATTTGTTGGGGTCCAACCATTTATTGCAGCAAACAAAACTAAACAAAACTGAAAACTAAAAACAACTGACGCTCCAAGAAAAACGCATAATGCATGAAGCAATAAAAATATAGTGTGTTGAAAGGTGACCTGGTTTTTGCCGATGAAGAAGGGGTGCCTCGGGGCATCCCCAAGCTTTGACGCTTGTACCTCTTGGATATTTCTTGGGGTGCGTGGGAATCCCCAAACTTGAGCTTTTGTCCATTCTTCAACTCATCTCATCATTCTCCAATCCCTACACTTGAAAACTTCCTTCATACAAAACTAAACACAATTCTATTAGATACATTAGTGTAAGCATAGCAATGAATCAACCCTTTTTGCTTCATGTTTCAACTCAAAACCACCACATATAAAGCATATACTATTGTATCAACTTCCCCAAAACTTCCGTGATCAAAAGAACTAAAAAAGAAAGCGATCGAGCGGCAAACACAAATATTGGCAGAAATCTGTCAAAACAGAACAGCTGACAAAGGTCGAATTTTTAGAGGGTTTTCTGTTGCTCAAATTAAAAAGTGTATAACTAATGAAAGTTTTTATATAACCTGGGGCATATGCACAAGAAATCACAGGTCCAAAAGATATACTGAGAATTTTCACAAATTTTTACGGTGCAGCACCGAAATCTGTTTCAGGACAGCAACATCCCCAAATCTTACCTCACTCAAATTAGAGGCTTCTCTTGGCACAAAAACGAAATAAAAATGATAAGGAGAGGTTATTACAGTAGTAATAACTTCCAAGACTCAAATAAAAGAAAAAGAACTGAAAGTAAAAACATTGGGTTATCTCCCAAGAGTTCTTTTCTTTAACGCCTTTGAGCTAGGCGCAGAAAGGTGCAAATCAAGTAATATCAAGTGATGAAGCATCAAGATCATAATTTGCTCTAAGAATAGAGTCAAAAAGTAATTTCTTCCTCTTCCTAGGGAAGTGTTCCATACCTTTCTTGAGTGGGAATTGATATTTGATGGTGCCTTCCCTCATATCAATGATGGCACCTACAGTTTGAAGAAAGGGTCTTCCCAAAATAATAGGACATGAAGCATTGCATTCAACATCCATAACAAGAAAATCAACGGAAACAAGGTTATTGTTAACCATAATAAGAACATCATTAATCCTTCCCAAAGGTTTCTTCTTAGCAACATCAGCAATAGGAACATCATAATAGCACTTTTCAAGCGGTGGTAAATCAAGCATGTCATAAATCTTTCTAGGCATAATAGAAATACTAGCACCTAGATCACATAAAGCATGGCAATCAAAACCATTAACATGCATATCAATGATGGGTTCCCAACCATCTTCTAATTTCTTGGGAATAGAGGCTTTTTTGCTTCAACTTTTCATCCCTAATTTTCATAAGAGCATTGGTAATAACTTCAGATATATTGCAGCCATCAACATCAAAATCATTAAAAGAAATAGAGCTATCATCTCCTACACTCCGAAAAATTTCAGCACTCTTTTGAGAAAAAGTTTTAGCAGTTTTAGGCTTTTTAACACAAGGAGTGGGAGTTTTCTCTACAACAATCAAAGTAAGAGGATTGCTAGCATTTGGAACAACATCATTAGAGGTAGTAATAGTACATTCCTTCATCTTTCTAGCCATCTTATCTTCTCTTTCCCACTTGGCATGCAATTCTGCTAGCATCCTAACATTTTCATCAATTCTAACTTGGATAGCGTTAGCAGTAGCAAAAGGATCAGGCTTAGCGGACATTCTGTTAATCAAAGAAGATTGTGCATTAGACAAAGATGAAATATCAGTTTCAGCTTTGGAAACCTTAGCTTGCAACTCAGGAATAGCCTTGTTTAAATTTTCAAGTTGATGACTAATAGTCCTCAACAGAGCTGATTGCTCCTCCATAGTCTTGGTGAAAGCCCTGTTCTGCTCATATTGCACCTGCATAAAATTCTTGGTAGCCTTTTCAAGTTCAAAAATTCTTTCTTCACTAGGCATTTTAGGTCTACCAAGGTAGCTATTATCACCATTAGAAGGAAACGGCCTAGAATTGTTACTAGCAAAATTGTTCCTATAAGCATTGTTGTTAAAATTATTATTTCTAATGAAGTTTACATCAACGTGCTCTTCTTGAGCAACCAAAGAGGCCAAAGGAACATTATTAGGATCTACATGAGTCCTATCATTAGAAAGCATAAGCAGAATAGTATCAATCTTATCACTCAAGGAAGAGGCTTCCTCAACAGAATTTACCTTCTTACCTTGTGGAGCTCTCTCGGTGTGCCATTCAGAGTAATTTACCATCATATTGTCGAGAAGCTTTGTTGCGGCGCCCAAGGTAAGGGACATAAAAGTGCCTCCAGCAGCTCAATCCAATAGGTTCCTTGAAGAAAAATTCAGTCCTGCATAAAAAGTTTAGACAATCATCCAAGTAGTCAGTCCAAGAGTGGGACAATTCTTTATCATAGATTTCATTCTTTCCCAAGCCTAAGCAACATGTTCATTATCAAACTGGCTAAACTTCATAATATTGCTACGCAAAGCTATAATCTTAGCAGGAGGATAGTATCTTCCAATAAAAGCATCCTTACACTTAGCCCATGAATCAATACTATTTTTAGGCAAAGACAGCAACCAATCCTTAGCTTTTCCTCTCAGAGAAAAAGGAAACAACTTAAGCTTAATAATATCACTCTCTACATCCTTATATTTATGCATCTCACATAGCTCAACAAAATTGTTGATATGAGCTGCAGCATCATCAGTACTAGCACCAGAAAATTGCTCTTTCATAACAAGGTTCAACAAAGCAGGCTTAATCTCATAAAAATTTGCAGCAGGAGCAGGTGGCGCAATAGGACTGCAGATAAAATCACTATTATTCGTGCTAGTAAAATCACACAACTTGGTGTTCTCAGGAGTAGCCATTCTAGCAAAGCTAAAAGCAAACAAGTAAAAACAACTATAAGGAAACTAATTTTTTTGTGTTTTTGATAAAACGATGCAAGTAAAAATAAAGTAAAGCAAAACTTAAAACAAAGTAAAGGATGTGCGTGTGAAACTCCCCTTGCAGAAGTCTTCTTTCTCCCCGGCAACGGCGCCAGAAAAGAGTCTTGATGCGGCACGGTGTTGATGGTTTTTCACCGTCCAGTTGGGAACCCCAAGAGGAAGGTATGATGAGTACAGCAGCAAGCTTTTCCCTCAGTAAGAAACCAAGGTTTAATCGTATCCAAGAAAAAGCCAAACTCAAGAAGGTGATGCTTTCTAGCCTAGTGACTTCCAACAAGGGCGCCGTTTACGACACTTGTTAGTGCGTCTTCAACTAGTAGAAACGTGGAACCTGTACACAGCACAACCAAATATTTTGCTCCCAACTTATGATGAGGTTGTCAATCTCACCGGTTTGCTTGAAACAAAGGTATGAGCGTATCGAGTGGAAAGCAATAGTAATATGCGAGTAAAGTAAACAGTGCGAGTAAAGTAAACAGGTGATAGCAATATAAAGGAAATAGGACCGGGGTCCACAGTTCACTAGTGGTGTCTCTCCATAAGATAAAATAACACATGCTGGGTAAACAAATTACAGTTGGGCAATTGATAGAATAAAGATAACGTGCTAAGTCGAGAGGATCACTATGAGATTTACTCTGGGCATTACAACAAAATACATAGACCGCCATCCAACTGCATCTATGACTAATAATCCACTCGCGGAGAATCAATCCGAGAACTCCACAAGTATTAAGTTGCGAACAACAGATAACTGCATTAAGCGAAGTGTGTAATGTAAACAAAGCATATGCCCTTGGACATATGAATATTATTTTCTCCCTAGTGGAAACAACACATCTACAACCGTAGAGGTTTCTGTCACTCCCCCAGATTAAATAGAGGCATGAACCCAACTATCGAGCATAAATACCCCCTCTTGGAGTCACTAGTATCTACTCGGCCAAGATAGCTACTAACAACGGAGAGCATGCAAGATCATAAACAACATAGAGATAACATAAGATAATATTCAGCACATCAACTCAATCATAACACCAATATTCATCGGATCCCAACAAACATAACATGTAGAATTACATAACGGTGATCTCGATCATGTAAGGCAGCTCACGAGATCTAAACATGAAGCACATGGTGGAGAAGACAACCATCTAGCTACTGCTATGGACCCATAGTCCAAGGTAGACTACTCACTCATCACGCCGGAGGCAAGCATGGTGATGAAGAAGACCTCCGGTGGCGATTCCCATCTCCGACAGGGTGCCGGGAAGAGCTTCTGGACCCTCCCGATCTCGGGTCGATGATGGTGGCGGATCACGATGTGTTTCTGGAAAAGTGATCGGGTCCTTAGGTTTTTCCCGTCGAGGGGTCTTTATAGGCGAAGGGGCGGCGTCAGAAGTGGACCGAGGCGGCCTCACACATAGGGGGCGCGGCCAGGGCCTGGGCCATGCCGCCCTATTGTGTGGGCCCCTTGTGGCCCCACTCCATCTCCTCTTCAGTTCTCTAGAAGCTTCGGTAAATTTCTGGATGTCTGGTTTTTGTTTCGTCCGATTCCGAGAATATTTCCTGTGTAACTTTTCTGAAACACAAATATAGTAGAAAACAGGGAACTGGCACTGTGGCATCTCGTTAATAGATTATTTCCGGAAAATGCATAAAAATGCCACAAAGTGTAACAAAACACTAAGCAAATGGTGTAAAAACAAGCATTGAGCATCAAAAATTATAGATACGTTTGATACGTATCACTTGTACCTCTTGGATATTTCTTGGGGAGATATTTCTTGGGGTGCCATGGGCATCCCCAAGCTTGAGCTTTTTTCCATACTTCATCTCATCTCATCATTCTCCTTTCCCTACACTTGAAAACTTCCTTCATACAAAACTTCACACAATTCTATTAGCAACATTAGTGTAAGCACGATAGTAAATCTACTCTTTTGGTTCAGTTTCAAACTCAAGTATAAGTTGCATTAAAGCATAAGCTACTGTAGCAACTTCCTCAAAAGTTCCGTGATCAAAATAACTCAAAAAGAAAGCGGTCGAGAGGCAAACACAAATAGTGGCAGAAATCTATCAAAACAGAACAGCTGACAAAGATTGATTTTTCTGAGGATCTTCTGTTGCTCAAATAGAAAAGTGCAAAACTAATGAATGTTTGGAAATAACCTGGGGCATGTGCACAAGAAATCGCAGATCAAAAAGATGTTCTGAGAATTTTCACGAATTTTTACGATGCAGCACAGAAATCTGTTTCAGGACAACAACTTCCCCAAATCTTACCTTCCTCCAATTAGAGGTTCTTCTTGGCACAAAAACGAAATAAAAATGATAAAGAGAGGTCATTACAGTAGTAATAACTTCCAAGACTCAACAAAAATAAAAATTACTGAAAAGAAAACATTGGATTATCTCCCAAGAGTGCTTTTCTTTAACGCCTTTGAGCTAGGCGCAGAAAGTGGAAATCAAGTAATATCAAGCAATGAAGAATCAAGTTCATAATTTGCTCTAAGAATAGAGTCAAAAAGTAATTTATTTCTCTTTCTAGGGAAGTGTTCCATACCTTTCTTGAGTGGGAATTGATATTTAATGGTGTCTTCCTTCATATCAATAATGGCACCAATAGTTCTAAGAAAAGGTCTTCCCAAAATAATAGGACAAGAAGCATTGCATTCAATATCCAAAACAAGGAAATCAATGGGAACAAGGTTATTGTTAACCATAATAAGAACATCATTAATCCGTCCCAAAGGTTTCTTCTTAGCAACATCAGCAAGAGGAAGATCAAAATAACAATTTTCAAGCGGTGGTAAACCAAGCATATCATAAATCTTTCTAGGCATAATAGAAATGCTTTCACCAAGATCACATAAATCATGACAATCAAAATCATTGACATTCATATCAATGATGGGCTCCCAGCCATCTTCTAACTTATTGGGAATAGAAACCTTTTGTTTCAACTTTTCTTCCCTGATTTGCATGAGAGCATTCGTAATATGCTTTGTAAAAGCAACATGCATAGAACTAGCATTACGACTTAAAGCAAGATTTTGTAAGAACAAAATAACTTCAGAGATATTGCAACCATCAACATCAAAATTAAAAGAAGTAGAGCTATTGTCTCCTATACTCCAAAAAATTTCAGCACTTTTTGTAGAAAAAGTTTTTGCAGTTTTGGGCTTTTTTCACAAGGAGTAGGAGTTTTCTCTACACCAATCAAAGTAAGAGGATTGCTAGCATTTGAAACAACATTAATAGAGGTGGTAATAGTACAAACCTTCATATTTCTAGCCATCTCATCTTCTCTTTCCCACCTAGCATGCAATTCTGCTAACATCCTAACATTTTCATCAATTCTAACATGGATGGCATTCAAAGTCTTGATTTCTTTCATATCATGAGGCAAAACTTTTAGTTTCAGAAGTTCAACATCAAGAGCAAGGCTATCAACTTTAGAAATAAGAACATCAATTTTACGCAACTTTTCCTCAATAGACTTATTAAAAGCAGTTTGCTTACTAATGAAGTCCTTGAGCATGACTTCAAGCTCAGAGGGCGCGCCCCTAGTGTTGTTGGAGGAATTACCATAAGAGTTGCCATAACCATTACCATTGGTAGAAGGATATGGCCTATAATTGTTGCTAGCAAAATTGTTCCTATAAGCACTATTGTTGAAATTATTATTTCTAATGAAATTCATATCAACATGCTCTTCTTGAGCAACCAAAGAGGCTAAAGGAATATTATTAGGATTAACATGAGATCTATCATTAACAAGCATAGCCATAATAGTATCAATCTTATCACTCAAGGAAGAGGTTTCTTCAACAGAATTTACCTTCTTACCTTGTGGAGCTCTCTCGGTGTGCCACTCAGAATAATTTACCATCATATTATCAAGAAGCTTTGTTGCGGCACCCAAGGTGATGGACATAAAAGTACCTCCAGCAGTCGAATCCAAGAGATTTCTTGAAGAAAAATTTAGTCCTGCATAAAAGGTTTGGATAATCATCCAAGTAGTCAGTCCAAGAGTGGGACAATTCTTTATCATAGATTTCATTCTTTCCCAAGCTTGAGCAACATGTTCATTATCAAACTGTCTAAACTTCATAATATCACTTCTCAAAGCTATAATCTTAGCAGGAGGATAATATTTTCTAATAAAAGCATCCTTACACTTAACCCAAGAATCAATACTATTTCTAGGCAAAGATAGCAACCAATCCTTGGCTCTTCCTCTTAAAGAGAAAGGAAACAACTTAAGCTTAATAATATCACCATCTACATCCTTGTACTTTTGTGTCTCACATAGCTCAACAAAATTGTTGAGATGAGCTGCAACATCATCAGTACTAGCACCAGAAAACTGTTCTTTCATTAAAAGATTCAACATAGCAGGTTTAATCTCATAAAAATTTGCCTCAGGAGCAGGTGGCACAATAGGAGTGCAGATAAAATCATTGTTGTTGGTGCTAGTAAAATCACAAAACTTGGTGTTCTCAGGAGTACCCATTCTAGCAAAACTAAAAGCAGACAAGCAAAAATAACAACTATAAAGGAACTATTTTTTTGTATTTTTGATAAAAAGATGCAAGCAAAAATAAAATAAAGCAAAACAATAACAAAGTGAAAGATTGGAAGCGAGAGACTCTCCTTGCAAAAATCCTCTTTCTCCCTGGCAATGGCGCCAGAAAAATTGCTTGATGGCTAATGGTGTGTAGATTACACCCCGTTGGGAACCTCAAGAGGAAGGTATGATGAGCACATCAGCAAGTTTTCCCTCAGTTGTGAAACCAAGGTTATCGAACCAGTAGGAGAAAGCCAAACTTCAGAAGGTTGATGCCTGTTAGCTTCGCGACAGCTCTGGAAAATTTATATGGCGCCTCGTCCAGGGCTTAGCTTTGCACCAGCAGCAACGTGGAACCTACACACAACACAACCAAGTACTTTGCCCCAACTTACGATGAGGTTGTTGCTACTTGGTGATGGCGCCAGAAAAGAGGCTGCTGGCGTGGAGCAGTAAGTCCTTGTGCGTGGTGAATGACCAGCCCGTTGGGAACCCCAAGAGGAAGGTATGATGAGTGTAGCGGCTAGTTTTCCCTCAGTTAAGAAACCAAGGTTTATCGATCAGGAGAGGAGAGATAGCGACGACTGAAGGTGATGCGGAACCTGCACACACACAACCAAGTACTTTGTTCCCAACTTGCGATGAGGTTGTCAATCTCACCGGTTTGCTTGAAACAAAGTTTATGAGCGTATCGAGTGGAAAGCAATATAGTATGCGAGTAAAGTAAACAATACGAGTAAAGTAAACAGGTGATAGCAATATGATGTAAATAGGACCGGGGTCCACAGTTCACTAGTGGTGTCTCTCCATAGATAAAATAACACATGCTAGGTAAACAAATTACAGTTGGGCAATTGATAGAATAAAGATAACGTGATATGTCAAGAAGATCACTATGAGATTTACTCTGGGCATTACAACAAAATACATAGACCGCCATCCAACTGCATCTATGACTAATAATCCACCCCCGGGGATATCAATCCGAACACCCCAGTAGTATTAAGTTGCGAACAACAGATAATTGCATTAAGCAAAGTGTGTAATGTAAACAAAGCATATGCCCTTGAGCATATGAATGTTGTTTTCTCCCTAGTAGCAACAGCACATCAACCACCTTAGAGGTTTCTGTCACTCCCCCAGGTGAAATAGAGGCATGAACCCACTATCGAGCATAAATACCCCCTCTTGGAGTCACTAGCAACTACTCGGCCAAGATAGCTACTAACAACGGAGAGCATGCAAGATCATAAACAACATAGAGATAACAAAAGATATAATTCAGTACATCAACTTAATCATAAACACCAATATTCATCGGATCCCAACAAACCAAACATGTAGAATTACATAACGGTGATCTCAATCATGTAGGGCAGCTCATGAGATCTAAACATGAAGCACATGGTGGAGAAGACAACCATCTAGCTACTACTATGGACCCATAGTCCAAGGTAGACTACTCACTCATCGCTCCGGAGGCAAGCA
This sequence comes from Dactylis glomerata, assembly GCA_007115705.1. NCBI lineage: Eukaryota > Viridiplantae > Streptophyta > Magnoliopsida > Poales > Poaceae > Dactylis > Dactylis glomerata. The sequence continues at coordinate 14,880,635 of QXEO01000541.1, read as the reverse complement.
TGGCGATGAAGAAGACCTCCGGTGGCGATTCCCCTCTCCGGCAGGGTGCCGGGAAGAGCTTCTGGACCCTCCCGATCTTCGGGTCAACGGTGGCGGCGGATCGCGATGTGTTCTGGAAATATGATCGAGTACTTAGGTTTTTTCCATCAGGGGGTCTTTATAGGCGAAGGGGCGTCGTCAGAGGAGGGGCCAGGCGCCCTCACACGGGGGTGGTGCGGGCCAGGGCCTGGCCGCGCCGCCCCTGTGTGTGGGGCCCTGGTGGCCCCCCTCCTACTTCTCTTCGGATCTATGGAAGCTTCCGGGTAAAATAAGACTTCAGGAACTTGTTTCGTCCAATTCCGAGAATATTTCCTGTGTATCACTTCTGAAACACAAAAACAGCAGAAAACATGAAACTGGCACTGTGGCACTTGTTAATAGGTTAGTTCCGGAAAATGCATAAAAGTGCCACTAAGTGTAACGAAACAATAGGCAAATGGTGTAAAAACAAGCATGGAGCATCAAAAATTATAGATACATTTGAGACGAATCAAGCATCCCCAAGCTTAACTCCTGCTCGTCCTCGAGTAGGTAAGTGATAACAAAGAAATAATTTTTGAGGTGACATGCACCTACACAATCTTGATCATATATGTAAGCATTTGTGAGCTGGGATCATAAGAACTTAAAATATGGGCATGAAGATGTAATCATGACAATAAGAACTTAGCAACCATGTTGTAAACATGCAAATGAACACAAACAAAAGATCATGAAAATGAAACAATGAAAGTCAAACGTGTGTTTAAATCATAAGGAAAAACATACAATGGTTTTCAGCTTGTCTTTCAAAGAGAGCAAAACATAAATGCATAGGACACCTTCAAGTTTAAGAGGGCGACTAGATACAAATAATTTAAGAACAAGTGAAACCAATCATCATGAATCAATCAATGAACTTTGGGACAATGCATATCACACTAAGAATGACAACTATGCTCTCTTAATGGTGCATAAAGAAAGAAGGTGGTGACTCAACATAAAAGTAGAAGAAAGGCCCTTCGCAGAGGGAAGCAGTGATTGCAAGTTTTATAACCTTCAAAAATTATGATACTTACCGGCTTTGAGCTCTCATTGCCCCCATCATAAGCATCTTGAATGGTTAAAGTTAATGCGAGAACAATTATGATGCATATGCTTGACAAATCATAAGTTGAAAACCTCGTGCCCCGTGAATACGAGTACCCAAACCTCATGCTACTTTACTTAGAGTCCCAAGCAAGGCTCTTGTCATTGTAAGTATATGCATATCATTGAGAACCGCCAATGGGGTACCTCCGTGCCCGATGACATGGAACAAGCCCACACCAAAATGACAGGACAAGCAGACAATGAACACCTCGACATCTCTTTTATTTGCCTTTTGTTTAGCTTTTTATTGTGAGATGCGTCGTCGAATGTTCACCATGGGTATGCTGCAAATTTCCACCATGAATTATGCATGGCTTAGATTGGCGGCCCGGCGTTTCCCTAACACATATACAAACTCCATGATCCCCACAAGATTCCCAATTCATTTCACACCGCGGGCATCCATAAACAAAAGATCACGATATCAACTCAATTAAGATGTGCAATGTTGAAAGCTTGCCCATGACAGCATGGCTGGGCTAGAATCCTACTTACAACTTGCAAGCATAACAACTCAACATAAGAGACCACAATGTCAAATTTTTAAGAACAAGAAAAAGTAAAGTGTGCCTTCCGGTTCGTGAGAGCTTTACTGACCGAATTTCGCATAACACTGGTAAGAGTTTAATTTGAAGAGAAAATAAAAGCAAGTCAAATTTACTTGGAATAGCAAATTGCTAGTAGGTATGTATGGTGCACACTTTGGAAAACTTTGGCTTTTAGGAGTTGGATGCACGAGTAGAGCTCATACTCAGTACAAGACGAGGGCTAGCAAAAGACTGGGAGCGACCAACTAAGAGAGCAGTAATGGCCATAATCATGCAAAGCGACAAAGCGACATTAAAAGAAGCATAAGATGGCATCAAAAGTCAAAAACTAAATGATCATGAAGGCTATTGGCGACTTTGTAAGAGTCTAACATGTGTGAGCATGCGCCAAGTCAACCCAAATAAAGCATCAAGGAGAAAACCAAAATAATGCTTCCATACAATAAAAACAACGCATGATTTTTTTCAAAGGCTCATTAAGCAATCGCAGTTATCTGAGACAAGTCATGCTACAGCAAAACCACTAAGCATACTATCAAAAAGACATCAAGCATGACATGAAAAAGCCTAAGCCGCAGTCTACACAAGCTCCTTCTTGTACCACTATTTTGCACAAAGCTTTTTCTCTTTTCCAACACCATTTGAAATTTTTATAAACACCTCTTTTGATGAAAACCAATAAAGATCAGAGGCAAAAATACACCTTGATGAAAAGATATGACAAGATCTGAACACAAATCAAGGCGAAAACGAAAACCAAAAGCAGTAGCAGAAAAAGAAGAACGCTTGATTTTTAATAAGAATGAAAACTAGAGCGTTCTTTGCAAATGAAAACGAGTACATCTCCTCCAAAGGAAATTTGTTGGGGTCCAACCATTTATTGCAGAAAACAAACAAACTAAACCAACTAAGAAAACTAAAACAACTGACGCTCCAAGAAAAACACATAGTGCATGAAGCAATAAAAATATAGTGTTTTGAAAGGTGACCTGATTTTTGCCGATGAAGAAGGGGTGCCTCAGGGGCATCCCCAAGCTTTGACGCTTGTACTTCTTGGATATTTCTTGGGGTGATGCATGGGCATCCCCAAGCTTGAGCTTTTGTCCATTCTTCAACTCATCTCATCATTCTCCAATCCCTACACTTGAAAACTTCCTTCATACAAAACTAAACACAATTCTATTAGCAACATTAGTGCAAGCATAACATATAATCAATCCTCTATTTGCTTCAGGTTTTAACTCAAAACCACCACATATATAGTAAATACTACTGTAGCAACGTCTCTAAAAGTTCCGTGATCAAAAGAACTTAAAAGAAAGCGATAAAGTGGCAAACACAAATATTGGCAGAAATCTGTCAAAACGGACAGCTGACAAAGGTCGAATTTTTGAGGGATTTTATGTTGCTCAAATCAAAAAGTGTTCAACTAAGAAAAGTTTGGATATAACCTGGGGCATATGCACAAGAAATCGTAGGTCAAAAAGATAAACAGAGAATTTTCACGAATTTTTACGATGCAGCACCGAAAACAGTTTCAGGACAGCAACATCCCCAAATCTTTACCTCACTCAAATTAGAGGCTTCTCTTGGCACAAAAACAAAATAAACAAGATAAGGAGCGGTCATTACAGTAGTAATGACTTCCAAGACTCAAATAAAAGAAAAAGTACTGAAAAGAGAACATTGGGTTATCTCCCAAGAGTGCTTTTCTTTAACGCCTTTGAGCTAGGCGCAGAAAATTGCGAATCAAGTATTTTCAGCAGAAGCATTAAGATCAACAGCAGAGGTCTTGTCAATAAGGCATTGTATTTCATCCACATAAGTTTTTGAAGACCCTTTGTGATCATGCTTTGGTACACTATTTTCATCGAAAAGATTTTCAGGGCAAATCCAACTAGAATTCTTTTCCCAAGCATCATGAATTCCTATAAGTTCATAAGGTATTGGTATTTTGAAATCATCGGGCGTACCAACAACCTTAACAGGCGAGCCAAGCTTATTAAACTTCTTAAAAACTTTCCTAGCCTCAATTGCAACATCTCTAAATTCTGTGCGCAAGGTTTCTAAAATAAAAGCTTTCTTTTCGGGATCCTCAATTTCATGAAGCTTAAGGAACATGTATTGCATAGAAGGATTAAGACTAGCAAACCTAGCTTCTAACATGTGAACTAAATGAGCAGAAGCAACTTCATAACTAGGAGCTAACTCAACCAAAGACTTTTCCTCAACTTCCTTATGCATACTAATGTGATTAAAGAACTCCTCAATGTTACTTTTGCCAATAATCGAACCACTACCTACTGAGAGGTCCTCCAGAACATACTTAGGGATCAACATGATAAAATATAGTAAAGAAACAACTACCAAGGATTCTAATTTTTTTGGGTTTTTGATAAAAAGCAATGCAGGTAAAATAAATAAAGTAAAGCAAAACAATAACAAAGTAAAGGATGTGTGTGCGAAAAACTCCCCTCGCAGAAGTCTTCTCTTCCTCCCCGGCAACGGCGCCAGAAAAGAAGCTGCTACTTGGTGATGGCGCCAGAAAAGAGGCTACTGGCATGGAGCAGTAAGTCCTTGTGCGTGGTGAATGACCAGCCCGTTGGGAACCCCAAGAGGAAGGTATGATGAGTGTAGCGGCTAGTTTTCCCTCAGTTAAGAAACCAAGGTTTATCGATCAGGAGAGGAGAGACAACGACGACTGAAGGTGATGCGGAACCTGCACACACACAACCAAGTACTTTGTTCCCAACTTGCGATGAGGTTGTCAATCTCACCGGTTTGCTTGAAACAAAGTTTATGAGCGTATCGAGTGGAAAGCAATATAGTATGCGAGTAAAGTAAATAGTACGAGTAAAGTAAACAGGTGATAGCAATATGATGTAAATAGGACCGGGGTCCACAGTTCACTAGTAGTGTCTCTCCATAGATAAAATAACACATGCTGGGTAAACAAATTACAGTTGGGTAATTGATAGAATAAAGATAACGTGATATGTTAAGAAGATCACTATGAGATTTACTCTGGGCATTACAACAAAATACATAGACCGCCATCCAACTGCATCTATGACTAATAATCCACCCCCGGGGATATCAATCCGAACACCCCAGTAGTATTAAGTTGCGAACAACAGATAATTGCATTAAGAAAAGTGTGTAATGTAAACAAAGCATATGCCCTTGAGCATATGAATGTTGTTTTCTCCCAAGTAGCAACAGCACATCTACCACCTTAGAGGTTTCTGTCACTCCCCCAGGTGAAATAGAGGCATGAACCCACTATCGAGCATAAATACCCCCTCTTGGAGTCACTAGCAACTACTCGGCCAAGATAGCTACTAACAACGGAGAGCATGCAAGATCATAAACAACATAGAGATAACAAAAGATATAATTCAGTACAGCAACTTAATCATAAACACCAATATTCATCGGATCCCAACAAACCAAACATGTAGAATTACATAACGGTGATCTCAATCATGTAGGGCAGCTCATGAGATCTAAACATGAAGCACATGGTGGAGAAGACAACCATCTAGCTACTGCTATGGACCCATAGTCCAAGGTAGACTACTCAATCATCGCTCCGGAGGCAAGCATGGCGATGAAGAAGACCTCCGGTGGCGATTCCCCTCTCCGGCAGGGTGCCGGGAAGAGCTTCTGGACCCTCCCGATCTTCGGGTCAACGGTGGTGGCAGATCACGATGTGTTCTAGAAATATGATTGGGTACTTAGGTTTTTTCCGTCGGGGGGTCTTTATAGGCAAAGGGGCGTCGTCAGAGGAGGGGCCAGGCGCCCTCACACGGGGGTGGCGCGGGCCAGGGCCTGGCCGCGCCGCCCCTATGTGTGGGGCCCTGGTGGCCCCCCTCCTACTTCTCTTCGAATCTCTGGAAGCTTCCAGGTAAAATAAGACTTCAGGAACTTGTTTCGTCCAATTCCGAGAATATTTCCTGTGTATCACTTCTGAAACACAAAAACAGCAGAAAATAGGAAACTGGCACTGTGGCACTTGTTAATAGGTTAGTTCTGGAAAATGCATAAAAGTGCCACTAAGCGTAACGAAACAATAGGCAAATGGTGTAAAAACAAGCATGGAGCATCAAAAATTATATATACGTTTGAGACGTAACAGTTGTCAATCTCACCGGTTTGCTGTAAACAAAGGATTGAGCGTATCAAGTGGTAAAAGGTAATAGTATGCAAGAATGTGAATAATGCGAGTAAAAGTAAAACGGTAATAGCAATGTAAAGGAATTGGACCGGGGTCCACAGTTCACTAGTGGTGTCTCTCCATAAGATAAATAACAACATGCTGGGTAAACAAATTATAGTTGGGCAATTGATAGAATAAAGATAACGTGCTAAGTCGAGAGGATCACTATGAGATTTACTCTGGGCATTACAACAAAATACATAGACCGCCATCCAACTGCATCTATGACTAATAATCCACCCTCCGGATGTCGTCTGAGCAACCATCGGGTATTAAGTTGCGAACAACAGATCATCGCCTTAAGCAAAGTGTGTAATGTAAACAATGCAAATGTCCTTGAACACAAGAATGTTATTTTCTCCCTAGTGGCAACAGCACATCTACAACCTTAGAGGTTTCTGTCACTCCCCCAGATTACTAGAGGCATGAACCCAACTATCGAGCATAAATACTCCCTCTTGGAGTCACTAGCATCTACTCGGCTAAGATATCTACTAGCAACGGAGAGCATGCAAGATCATAAACAACATAGAGATAACATAAAGATAATAATTCAGCATATCAACTTGACATAGTACCAATATACATCGGATCCGAACAAACACAATGTGTAGAATTACAGAAAGATGATCTTGATCATGTAAGGCAGCTCACAAGATCTAAACATGAAGCACATGGTGGAGGAGACAACCATCTAGCTACTACTATGGACCCGTAGTCCAAGGTAGACTACTCACACATCACTTCGGAGGCGACCGTGGTGATGAAGAAGGCCTCCGGCAGGGATTCCCCTCTCCGGCAGGGTGCCGGGAAGAGCTTCTGGACCCTCCCGATCTCGCATCGATGATGGCGGCGGCTTGCAATAGGTTTTGTGGAAAATTGATCGGGGCTTTAGGTTTTTCCCGTCGAGGGGAATATATAGGCGGAAGGGCGGCGTCATGAGGTGGACCAGGCGGCCTCACCCCCTGGTGGCGTGGGCCAGGGCTAGGCCTCGCCACCCTAGGGTGTGGCCGGCCCCTGGCCCCCCTCCGTCTCATCTTCGGACTTCGTGAATCTTTGGTAAAAATAGGAGGTTTGGCTTTTGTTTTGTCCAATTCCGAGAATATTTCCTGTGTAGCTTTTCTGAAACACAAAACATCAGAAAATAGGGAACTGGCACTTTGGCATCTTGTTAGTAAGTTAGTTCCGGAAAAAGCATAAAAATGCCACAAAGTGTAACAAAACACAAAGCAAATGGTGAATAAACAAGCATGGAGCATCAAAAATTATAGATACGTTTGAGATGTATCAAGCATCCCCAAGCTTAACTCATGCTCGTCCTCGAGTAGGTAAGTGATAACAAAAGAATAATTTTTGTGGTGACATGCACCATCACAATCTTGATCAACGATGTAAAGCATTGAGTGCTGGGATCAGAGTACTTAAAACATGGGCATAAGAGACATAATCTTGACAATAAAAACTTAGCAACCATGTTATAACATGAAAAGTAACACAAACGAAAGATCATGAATAATGAAACATTGAAAGTCAAGTGTGTGTTCAAATCATATAGAAAAACATAGTAAAGTGGTTCTCAGCTTATCCCTCATGGAATAGCAAAACATAAATGCATAGGACACCTTCAAGTTTAAGAGGGCGACTAGATACAAATAATTTAAGAACAAGCAAAACCATAATCATGAATCAATCAATAATAAACTTTGGGACTATGCACATTAAACTCAGAATGGCAACTATGCTCTCTTAGACGGTGCATAAAGGTAGAAGGTGGAGACTCAACATAAAAGTAAAAGAAAGGCCCTTCGCAGAGGGAAGTAGTGATTAAACATGTGCTAGAGCTTTTCATTTGTAAAACAGAGAGATAAAAATTGGTTTTGAGAGGTGGTTGTCTTTGTTAATGACTGGCAATAGGGTTTGATACGTCTCCAACGTATCTATAATTTTTGATGCTCCATGCTTGTTTTTACACCATTTACCCGATGTTTCGTTACACTTCGTGGCACTTTTATGCATTTTCCGGAACTAACCTATTAACAAGTCGCCACAGTGCCAGTTCCCTGTTTTCTGCTATTTTTGTGTTTCAGAAAAGCTACACAGGAAATATTCTCGGAATTGGACGAAACAAGTTCCTGAAGTCTTATTTTACCCGGAAGCTTCCAGAGATCCGAAGAAGAGTAGGAGGGGGGCCACCAGGGCCCCACACGCCAGGCTCGCGTGGCCAGGGTCCTGGCTGCGCCGCCATGGTGTGAGGGGGCCTGGCCCCTCCTCTGACATCGCCCCTTCGCCTATAAGAAGCCTCGGGACGGAAAACCCTAAAGGAGTCGGCAATTTTCCAGAAGCAGTTTCGCAGCTCCACCGCCGCCGTCGACGAATTTCGGGGGACAGAAGTCTCTGTTCCGGCACCCTGCCGGGATGGGGAAGTGCCCCCGGAGCCATCTCCATCGATCTCCATTGCCGTCTCCGCCGTCTCCATCGACCTCACCGCCATCTCCATCAACCTTGCTGTCTCCTATGATGAGGAGGGAGTAGTTCATCCCCGGGGCTGAGGGCTCTACCGGTAGCTATGTGGTTCACCTCTCTCTCCCATGATGTGATCTTTATGTGATCGTGAGCTTTGTATCTTGTTGAACAAGTAGATGTTATTATTCAGATATTATGTGTACTCTAGTGGTGTTATTAAAGTAATCTATTCCTCCTGCCATGGTGTAACGGTGACAGTGCGTGCATCATGGTGGTACTTGGTCTAGGCTACGATTGTGATCTGTTATGGATTATGAGAATAATTATTGCTATGATAGTATTGAAGTGATTTATTCCTCCTTTCATGGTGTAATGTTGACAGTGTGTGCACCGTGTTAGTACTTGGTCTAAGTTGCAATAATATCTATCTTGAGTTGTGCTTTGATTTGGATATCTCTATGAGTGGTGTTTGTCAAGTACTTGATGAACTTTAAGGGGTGCTTCTGTAGCCACTACACAATGATTAGTGTTATTCAATAGGAGAGTAATTCAGAGTACCATAGTGGAGAGAAGTTATTTATTTGTTCAATCATGTTATATTGTTGGGAGTGTGTCCACTAGTGAAAGTATGATCCCTAGGCCTTGTTTCCAAGCATTGCACACCGTTTACTTGCTATTTTGTTACTTGTTTACTCGCAGCGATATTTATTTCACATCACGTTTGCTACTTATAATCATCTATACCACTTGTATTTCACTATATCTTCGCCGAACTAGTGCACCTATACATCTGACAAGTGTATTAGGTGTGTTGGGGACACAAGAGACTTTCTGTATCGTAATTGCAGGGTTGTTTGAGAGGGATAGCTTTGACCTCTTCCTCCCTGAGTTCGATAAACCTTGGGTGATCCACTTAAGGGAAACTTGCTTCTGCTCTACAAACCTCTGCACTTGGAGGCCCAACAAGTGTCTACAAGAATAGAAGTGCGTAGACATCAAGCTCTTTTCTGGCGCCGTTGCCGGGGAGGTAAGGTAAAAGGTACTCGCATCCTCCTGTGTGAGTGCTCGGAGTTATTTCCTTTAGATTCTGCAATTACATCTTTTTGTTTCTTGTTTTTATTTTCACTAGTTAGGCTTAATGGAAAACAAAGAGTTCTTTAGTCTTTTTCCTGATTTTAGATTTGAAGAGAAAATTGAAAATCCTTTGGAGCTTATTTCGCATAGCAATGTTATTAGTACGAATGCTTTGAACACCGTTGTTGCTAATGCTATAGAAAAGTCTAAGCTTGGGGAAGCTGGTTTTGTTAAGTATGATATTTTTAGTCCCCCAGCTTTAGTGGAGAAAGTTTGCTCTGATGATATTTTATCTCCCATATGTGATGTTCCTTCTTATGATGATATGTTTGAAGATTATGCTTTGCGAAATAGCTGTTCTTTAGCTTGCGATGATACTAAACCTCTAGTTTATGATGGCTATGATGATGAGTATAATATTTTCAGTTCACCTACTATTGAGGATAAAATTAGTTATGATTACAATATGCCTCCTATTTATGATGATTATGGTGATGAGAATAATTATTCTATTGAATTTGCTCCTACTACTATTGTTCCTGTGGTGAGTATTAATTCTTTTATGCATGTGGCTCATGATAGGGATGCTTTATGTGATAGTTATATTGTTAGTTCTATTCATGATGCTACTGAAAGTTATTATGAGAGAGGGAAACATGGTTTGATGGATCTCAACAATATTGAGTTTCCCCTCTTTATGTTGCAATTCTTGAAGTTGTACTTGTTTTGCCTTCCTATGCTTTTTGCTTTGCGCTTTTATGACTTGTCTCATTACAAGACTATTTTTTATAGGAAGTGGTTTAGATTTAAATGTGTTCCATACTTGCTTTTTGATGCTCTCTATTGCTTCAAGTTCCTATATGACGCATTTGCCTCAAGCTCTTATATGGCGCCCACATGAGCATCTTTGCAAATTACTGCGCCTAGCTCAAAGGCGTTAAAGAAAAGCACTCTTGGGAGATAACCCATTGTTTATTTTTCAGTACTTTTTCTTTTATTTGAGTCTTGGAAGTTATTACTACTGTAATAACCTCTCCTTATCCTTTTTATTTTGTTTTTGTGCCAAGAGAAGCCTCTAGTTTGAGTGAGGTAAGATTTGGGGATATTGCTGTCCTGAAACTGTTTTCGGTGCTGCACCGTAAAAATTCGTATAAATTCTCTGTATATCTTCTGGACCTGCTATTTCTTGTGCATATGCCCCAGTTTATATCCAAACTTTTGTTAGTTGAACACTTTTTGATTTGAGCAACAGAAAACCCCTCAAAAATTCGGTCTTTGTCAGCTGTTCTGTTTTGACAGATTTCTACCAATATTTGTGTTCGCCGCTTTATCGCTTTCTTTTGAGTTCTTTTGATCATGGAACTTTTGGGGAAGTTGCTACAGTAGTACATGCTTAATATGTGGTGGTTTTAGGTTGAAACCTGAAGCAAAAAGGGTTGATTATATGATATGCTTACACTAATGTTGCTAATAGATTTGTGTTTAGTTTTGTATGAAGGAAGTTTTCAAGTGTAGGGATTGGAGAATGATGAGATGAGTTGAAGAATGGACAAAAGCTCAAGCTTGGGGATGCCCATCCATCACCCCAAGAAATATCCGAGAAGTACAAGCGTCAAAGCTTGGGGATGCCTGATACGTCTCAAACGTATCTATAATTTTTGATGCTCCATGCTTGTTTTTACACAATTTGCCTATTGTTTCGTTACACTTAGTGGCACTTTTATGCATTTTCCGGAACTAACCTATTAACGAAGTGCCACAGTGCCAGTTTCCTGTTTTCTGCTATTTTTGTGTTTCAGAAGTGATACACAGGAAATATTCTCGGAATTGGACGAAACAAGTTCCTGAAGTCATATTTTACCCGGAAGCTTCCAGACATCCGAAGAAGTGTCGGAGGGGGGCCACCAAGGCCCCACACAAGGGGGCGGCGCGGCCTGGCCCCTGGCCGCGCCACCCCTGTGTGAGAGCCCCTGGCTCCACCTCTGACATCGCCCCTTCGCCTATAAGTACCCCCCGACGAGAAAAACCTAAGGGCCCGATGAGTTTTCCAGAATACATCGTGATCCGCCGCCGCCGTCGACCCGAAGATCGGGAGGGTCCATAAGCTCTTCCCGGCACCCTGCCGGAGAGGGGAATCGCCACCAGAGGTCTTCTTCATCGCCATGCTTGCCTCCGGAGCGATGAGTGAGTAGTCTACCTTGGACTATGGGTCCATAGCAGTAGCTAGCTGGTTGTCCTCTCCACCATGTGCTTCATGTTTAGATCTCATGAGCTGCCCTACATGATTGAGATCACCGTTATGTAATTCTATGATGTTGGTTTGTTGGGATCCGATGAATATTGGTGTTTATGATTAAGTTGCTGTACTGAATTATATCTTTTGTTATCTCTATGTTGTTTATGATCTTGCATGCTCTCCGTTGTTAGTAGCTATCTTGGCCGAGTAGTTGCTAGTGACTCCAAGAGGGGGTATTTATGCTCGATAGTGGGTTCATGTCTCTATTTCACCTGGGGGAGTGACAGAAACCTCTAAGGTGGTAGATGTGCTGTTGCTACTAGGGAGAAAACAACATTCATATGCTCAAGGGCATATGCTTTGTTTACATTACACACTTTGCTTAATGCAATTATCTGTTGTTCGCAACTTAATACTTCTAGGGTGTTCGGATTGATATCCCCGGGGGTGGATTATTAGTCATAGATGGAGTTGGATGGCGGTCTATGTATTTTGTTGTAATGCCCAGAGTAAATCTCATAGTGATCTTCTTGACATATCACGTTATCTTTATTCTATCAATTGCCCAACTGTAATTTGTTTACCCAGCATGTTATTTTATCTATGGAGAGACACCACTAGTGAACTGTGGACCCCGGTCCTATTTTAATCATATTGCAATCACCTGTTTACTTTTCCCGCACTGTTTACTTTACTCGCACATTATTACTGTTTTCCACTCGATACACTCATAACCTTTGTTTCGAGCAAACCGGTGAGATTGACAACCTCATCGCAAGTTGGGAACAAAGTATTTGTTTGTGTGTGTGCAGGTTCCGCGTTGCTACTGGCCGAAGACGAGTCAACAAGTGTCGTTAACGGCGCCCTTGTTGGAGTGTTACTAAGCCAGTCCGCATCACCTTTAGTCGTCACCGTCTCTCTTCTTCAAGATCGACATTAAACCTTGGTTTCTTAATTGAGGGAAAACTAGCCGCTACACTCATCATACCTTCCTCTTGGGGTTCCCAACGGGCTGGTCATTCACCACGCACAAGGACAGTTTGCTCCCACATCAACTTGGAGTAGCAGCTACTTTTCTGGCGCCGTTGCCGGGGAAGAGAGAAGACTTCTGCGAGGGGAGTTCTTCGCACACACATTCTTTACTTTGTTATTTGTTTTGCTTTACTTTATTTTATTTTACCTGCATTGCTTTTTATATCAAAAACCCAAAAAAAATTAGAATCCTTGGTAGTTGTTTTTACTTGTTTACTTTCGTTTTGCTGAAATGGCCAATCCTGAAAACACCAAGTTGTGTGACTTTGCTAGCACGAACAATAGTGATTTTATCTGCACTCCTATTGCACCACCTATTCCTGCTACCACCTTTTATGAGATCAAGCCTGCTTTATTGAACCTTGTTATGAAAGAGCAATTTTCTGGTGCTAGTACTGAAGATGCTGCAGCTCATCTCAACAATTTTGTTGAGCTATGTGAGATGCAGAAATATAAAGATGTTGATAGTGATATTATTAAGCTCAAGTTTTTTCCTTTTTCTTTGAGAGGAAAGGCTAAAGATTGGTTGCTGTCTTTGACTAAGAATAGTATTGATTCATGGGCTAAGTGTAAGGATGCTTTTATTGGTAGATACTATCCTCCTGCTAAGATTATAGCTTTGCGCAGCAATATTATGAAGTTTACTCAGTTTGATAATGAACAAGTTGCTCAAGCTTGGGAAAGAAAGAAATCTATGGTAAAGAATTGCCCCATTCATGGACTGACTACTTGGATGATTATCCAAACTTTTTATGCAGGACTGAATTTTTCTTCAAGGAACCTACTTGATTCAGCTGCTGGAGGCACTTTTATGTCCCTTACCTTGGGCACCGCATCAAAGTTACTCGACAACATGATGGTAAATTATTCCGAATGGCACACCGAGAGAGGTCCACAAGGTAAGAAGGTAAATTCTGTTGAGGAAACCTCTTCCTTAAGTGATAAGATTGATACCATTATGGCTATGCTTGCTAATGATAGGACTCATGTTGATCCTAATAATGTTCCTTTGGCCTCTCTGGTTGCCCAAGAAGAGCAAGTTGATGTGAATTTCATTAGAAATAACAATTTTAATAACAATGCTTATAGGAACAATTTTGCTAGTAACAATTATAGACCGTTTCCTTCTAATGGTGATAATAGCTATCTTGGTAGACCTAAAATGCCTAGTGAAGAAAGAATTTTTGAACTTGAAAAGGCTACCAAGAATTTTCTGCAGATGCAATATGAGCAGAACCGGGCTTTCACCAAGACTATGGAGGAGCAATCAGCTCTGTTGAGGACTATTAGTCATCAACTAGAAAATTTAAACAAGGCTGTTCCTGAATTACAAGCCAAGGCTTCCAAAGCTGAAACCGATATCTCATTATTGTCTAATTTGCAATCTTCTTTAGTTAATAGAATGTCCGTTAAGCCTGATCCTTTTGCTGCCGCTAATGCTACCCAAGTTGGAATTGATGAAAATATTAGATTGTTAGCGGAATTGCATGCCAGGTGGGAAAGAGAAGATGAGATGGCTAGAGAGATGAAGGTATGTACTATTACTACCTCTAATGATGTTGCTCCTACTGATAGCAACCCTCTTACTTTGATTGGTGTAGAGAAAACTCCCACTCCTTGTGTTAAAAAGCCTAAAACTGTCAAAACTTTTTCTCAAAAGAGTGCTGAAATTTTTCGGAGTGTGGGAGATGATAGCTCTATTTCTTTTAATGATTTTGATGTTGATGGCTGCAATATATCTGAAGTAATTTTGTTCTTGCAAAATCTTGCTTTGACTCCCAATGCTAGTTCTTTAAATATTGCTTTTACTAAGCATATTACCAATGCTCTCATAAAGATTAGGGATGAAAAGTTGAAGCAAAAAGCCTCTGTTCCCAAGAAGTTAGACGATGGTTGGGAACCCATCATTGATATGCATGTTAATGATTATGATTGCCATGCTTTATGTGATCTAGGTGCTAGTATTTCCATCATGCCTAGAAAGGTTTATGACATGCTTGATTTACCACCGCTTGAAAAGTGTTATTTTGATGTTCCTATTGCTGATGTTGCTAAGAAGAAACCTTTGGGAAGGATTAATGATGTTCTTATTATGGTTAACAATAACCTTTTTCCCGTTGATTTTCTTGTTATGGACGTTGAATGCCATGCTTCATGTCCTATTATTTTGGGAAGACCCTTTCTTCGAACTGTAGGTGCCATCATTGATATGAGGGAAGGCACTATCAAGTATCAATTCCCACTAAAGAAAGGTATGGAACACTTCCCCAGGAAAAGAAAGAAATTACTTTTTGACTCTATTCTTAGAGCAAATTATGATCTTGATACTTCATCTATTGATATTACTTGATTCGCAATTTTCTGCGCCTAGCTCAAAGGCGTTAAAGAAAAGCACTCTTGGGAGATAACCCAATGTTTTCTTTGAGTACTATTTCTTTTATTTGAGTCTTGGAAGTCATTACTACTGTAATGACCGCTCCTTATCTTGTTTATTTCGTTTTTGTGCCAAGAGAAGCCTCTAATTGAGTGAGGTAAAGATTTGGGGATGTTGCTGTCCTGAAACTGTTTTCGGTGCTGCACCGTAAAAATTCGTGAAAATTCTCTGTATATCTTTTGGACCTGCGATTTCTTGTGCATATGCCCCAGGTTATATCCAAACTTTTCTTAGTTGAGCACTTTTTGATTTGAGCAACAGAAAATCCCTCAAAAATTCGTCCTTTGTCAGCTGTCCAGTTTTGACAGATTTCTGCCAATATTTGTTTTTGCCACTTTATCGCTTTCTTTTGAGTTCTTTTTGATCATGGAACTCTTGTGGAAGTTGCTACAGTAGTATATACTTTATATGTGGTGGTTTTGGGTTGAAACCTGAAGCTAAAAGAGGGTTGAATATATTTTATGCTTACACTAATGTTGCTAATGAGATTGTGTTTAGTTTTGTATGAAGGAAGTTTTCAAGTGTAGGGATTGGAGAATGATGAGATGAGTTGAAGAATGGACAAAAGCTCAAGCTTGGGGATGCCCATGCATCACCCCAAGAAATATCCAAGAAATACAAGCGTCAAAGCTTGGGGATGCCCCCGAGGCACCCCTTCTTCATCGGCAAAAATCAGGTCACCTTTCAAGACACTATATTTTTATTGCTTCATGCACTATGTGTTTTTCTTGGAGCATCAGTTGTTTTAGTTTTCTTAGTTGGTTTAGTTTGTTTGTTTGCTGCAATAAATGGTTGGACCCCAACAAATTTCCTTTGGAGGAGATGTACTCGTTTTCATTTGCAAAGAACGCTCTAGATTTCACTCTTATAAAAAATCGAGCGTTCGACTTTTTCTGCTACTGCTTTTGGTTTTCGTTTTCGCCTTGATATGCATTCAGATCTTGTCATATTTTTTCATCAAGGTGTATTTTTGCCTCTGATATTTATTGGTTTTCATCAAAAGAGGTGTTTATAAAAATTTCAAATGGTGTTGGAAAAGAGAAAAAGCTTTGTGCAAAATAGTGGTACAAGAAGAAGCTTGTGTAGACTGCGGCTTAGGCTTTTTCATGTCATGCTTGATGTATTTTTGATAGTATGCTTTGTGGTTTTGCTGTAGCATGACTTGTCTCAAATAACTGAGATTGCTTAATGAGCCTTTGAAAAAATCATGCGTTGTTTTTATTGTATGGAAGCATTATTTTGGTTTTCTCCTTGATGCTTTATTTGGGTTGACTTGGCGCATGCTCACACATGTTAGACTCTTACAAAGTCGCCAATAGCCTTCATGATCATTTAGTTTTTGACTTTTGATGCCATCGTATGCTTCTTTTAATGTCGCTTTGTCGCTTTGCATGATTATGGCCATTATTGCTCTCTTAGTTGGTCGCTCCCAGTCTTTTGCTAGCCCTCGCCTTGTACTGAGTATGAGCTCTACTCGTGCATCCAACTCCTAAAAGCCAAAGTTTTCCAAAGTGTCCACCATACATACCTACTAGCAATTTGCTATTCCAAGTACATTTGAGTTGCTTTTATATTCTCTTCAAATTAAACTATTACCAGTGTTATGCGAAATTCGGTCAGTAAAGCTCTCACGAACCGGAAGGCACACTTTACTTTTTCCTGTGCTTAAAAATTTGACATTGTGGTCTCTTATGTTGAGTTGTTATGCTTGCAAGTTGTAAGTTGGATTCTAGCCCAGCCATGCTGTCATGGGGCAAGCTTTCAACATTGCACTTCTTTTTGAGTTGATATCGTGATCTTTTGTTTATGGATGCCCGCGATGTGAAATGAATTGGGAATCTTGTAGGGATCATGGAGTTTTTATATGTGTTAGGGAAACGCCGGGCCGCCAATCTAAGCCATGCATAATTCATGGTGGAAATTTGCAGCATACCCATGGTGAACATTCGACGACGCATCTCACAATAAAAAGCTAAACAATATAGCAAATAAAAGAGATGTCGAGGTGTTCATTGTCTGCTTGTCCTGTCATTTTGGTGTGGGCTTGTTCCATGTCATCGGGCACGGAGGTACCCCATTGGCGGTTCTCAATGATATGCATATATTTACAATGACAAGAGCCTTGCTTGGGACTCTAAGTAAAGTAGCATGGTTTGGATACTCGTATTCACGGGACACGAGGTTTTCAACTTATGATTTGTCAAGCATATGCATCATAATTGTTCTCGCATTAACTTTAACCATTCAAGATGCTTATGATGGGGGCAATGAGAGCTCAAAGCCGGTAAGTACCATAATTTTTGAAGGTTATAAAACTTGCAATCACTGCTTCCCTCTGCGAAGGGCCTTTCTTTTACTTTTATGTTGAGTCACCACCTTCTTTCTTTATGCACCATTAAGAGAGCATAGTTGACATTCTTAGTGTGATATGCATTGTCCCAAAGTTCATTGATTGACTCATATTGTTGGTTTCACTTGTTGTTAAATTATTTGTATCTAGTCGCCCTCTTAAACTTTGAGGTGTCCTATGCATTTATGGTTTGCTCTCTTTGAAGGACAAGCTGAAAACCATTTGTATGTTTTTCCTTATGATTTGAACACACGTTTGACTTTCATTGTTTCATTATCATGATCTTTTGTTTGTGTTCATTTACATGTTTACAACATGGTTGCTAAGTTCTTATTGTCATGATTATATCTTTCATGCCCATGTTTTAAGTTCTATTGATCCCAGCTCACCAATGCTTACATATATGATCAAGATTGTGTAGGTGCATGTCACCTCAAAAATTATTCTTTGTTATCACTTACCTACTCGAGGACGAGCAGGAGTTAAGCTTGGGGATGCTTGATACGTCTCAAACGTATCTATAATTTTTGATGCTCCATGCTTGTTTTTACACCATTTGCCTATTGTTTCGTTACACTTAGTGGCACTTTTATGCATTTTCCAGAACTAACCTATTAACGAAGTGCCACAGTGCCAGTTTCCTGTTTTCTGCTGTTTTTGTGTTTCAGAAGTGATACACAGGAAATATTCTCGGAATTGGACGAAACAAGTTCCTGAAGTCATATTTTACCCGGAAGCTTCCAGACATCCGAAGAAGTGTCGGAGGGGGGCCACCAGGGCCCCACACAAGGGGCGGCGCGGCCTGGCCCCTGGCCGCGCCACCCCTGTGTGAGAGCCCCTGGCTCCACCTCTGACATCGCCCCTTCGCCTATAAGTACCCCCCGACGAGAAAAACCTAAGGGCCCGATGAGTTTTCCAGAATACATCGCGATCCGCCGCCGCCGTCGACCCGAAGATCGGGAGGGTCCAGAAGCTCTTCCCGGCACCCTGCCAGAGAGGGGAATCGCCACCGGAGGTCTTCTTCATCGCCATGCTTGCCTCCGGAGCGATGAGTGAGTAGTCTACCTTGGACTATGGGTCCATAGCAGTAGCTAGCTGGTTGTCCTCTCCACCATGTGCTTCATGTTTAGATCTCATGAGCTGCCCTACATGATTGAGATCACCGTTATGTAATTCTATGATGTTGGTTTGTTGGGATCCGATGAATATTGGTGTTTATGATTAAGTTGCTGTACTGAATTATATCTTTTGTTATCTCTATGTTGTTTATGATCTTGCATGCTCTCCGTTGTTAGTAGCTATCTTGGCCGAGTAGTTGCTAGTGACTCCAAGAGGGGGTATTTATGCTCGATAGTGGGTTCATGTCTCTATTTCACCTGGGGGAGTGACAGAAACCTCTAAGGTGGTAGATGTGCTGTTGCTACTAGGGAGAAAACAACATTCATATGCTCAAGGGCATATGCTTTGTTTACATTACACACTTTGCTTAATGCAATTATCTGTTGTTCGCAACTTAATACTTCTAGGGTGTTCGGATGATATCCCCGGGGGTGGATTATTAGTCATAGATGCAGTTGGATGGCGGTCTATGTATTTTGTTGTAATGCCCAGAGTAAATCTCATAGTGATCTTCTTGACATATCACGTTATCTCTATTCTATCAATTGCCCAACTGTAATTTGTTTACCCAGCATGTTATTTTATCTATGGAGAGACACCACTAGTGAACTATGGACCCCGGTCCTATTTTAATCATATTGCAATCACCTGTTTACTTTTCCCGCACTGTTTACTTTACTCGCACATTATTACTGTTTTCCACTCGATACACTCATAACCTTTGTTTCAAGCAAACCGGTGAGATTGACAACCTCATCGCAAGTTGGGAACAAAGTATTTGTTTGTGTGTGTGCAGGTTCCGCGTTGCTACTGGCCAAAGACGAGTCAACAAGTGTCGTTAACGGCGCCCTTGTTGGAGTGTTACTAAGCCAGTCCGCATCACCTTCAGTCGTCACCGTCTCTCTTCTTCAAGATCGACATTAAACCTTGGTTTCTTAATTGAGGGAAAACTAGCCGCTACACTCATCATACCTTCCTCTTGGGGTTCCCAACGGGCTGGTCATTCACCACGCACAAGGACAGTTTGCTCCCACATCAACTTGGAGTAGCAATGCCCCCGAGGCACCCCTTCTTCATCGGCAAAAATCAGGTCACCTTTCAAGACACTATATTTTTATTGCTTCATGCACCATGCGTTTTTCTTGGAGCGTCAGTTGTTTTAGTTTTCATTATTAGTTTAGTTTTGTTTGCTGCAATAAATGGTTAGATCACATCATGTTTCTTTTGGAGGAGATGAACTCGCTTTTTGTTTGCTAAGAACACTCTAGTTTTCACTCTTATCGCTCAACGAGTGTTCTCTTTTTCTGCTACTGCGTTTAGCTTGCATTTTTCGCCTTGATTTTTGTTCAGATCTTGTTTTATCTTTGCATCAAGGTGTATTTGGACCTCTGGTCTATGTTGGTTTTCCTCAAAAGAGTTTCCTCAAAAAGGTTTTAATGGTGTTGGAAAAGAGAAAAAGCTTTATGCAAAAAAGTGGTACAAGAAGGAGCTTGTGTAGACTGCGGCCTAGGCTTTTGCATGTCGTGCTTGATGTCTTTTTGATAGTATGCTTAGTGGTTTTGCTATAGCATGACTTGTCTCAAATTACTGAGATTGCTTAATGAGCCTTTGAAAAAATCATGCGTTGTTTTTATTATATGGAAGCATTTATTTGGTTTTCTCCTTTGATGCTTTATTTGGGTTGACTTGGCACATGCTTACACCATGTTGACTACAAAATAAGTCACCTATAGCCTCTATGATTATTTAGTTTTTGACTTTTGATGCCATCTTATGCTTCTTTTAATGTTGCTTTGTCGCTTTGCATGATTATGGCCGTTATTGCTCTCTTAGTTTGTCGCTCCCAATCTTTTGCTAGCCCTCATTTTGTACTGAGTATGAGCTCTACTCGTGCATCCAACTCCCAAAAACCAAGTTTGCCATTGCGTCCACTATAAATTCCTATGCATGGTATTTGTAAGCCATTCCAAGTAAATTTTCATGTGCTACCTTTCAAAAAACCTTCAAAATACTTCTCATTTTGTGACACTGTTTTCAGCTCATGGGGACGTAGTGGTCGGATTTGCTATCTTCCATATTGCTTATTCCAAAAAGAAAAGAAAAAAGAAAAAAAGAAAAGAAAAAAGGCACTCCTCCATGGAATGTGAATGTTGGTGGGCACCCGATAGAATCGGTTAGCCATGGTTTGTGAAAGGAAAAAAAGGTGGGGAGGAGTGCCAAGCTTTATAAAAGAGCACAAAAGTGCCAATCTCTCTCTCAAAAACTTGCTTCATTTTTGTATGGAAGATAGTAAGAACCCCATTGCCAGTCGTTGACAAAGACAACCACCTCTCAAAACCAATTTTTATCTCTCTATTTTACAAATGAAAAGCTCTAGCACATGTTTAATCACAGCTTCCCTCTGCGAAGGGCCTTTCTTTTACTTTTATGTTGAGTCACCGCCTTCTACCTTTATGCACCATTAAGAGAGCATAGTTGTCATTCTGAGTATAATGTGCATTGTCCCAAAGTTTATCATTGATTGATTCATGACTATGGTTTCACTTGTTCTCAAATTATTTGTATCTAGTCGCCCTCTTAAACTTGAAGGTGTCCTATGCATTTATGTTTTGCTCTCCATGAAGGACAAGCTGAAAACCATTTGTATGATTTTCCTTATGATTTGAACACACGTTTGACTTTCATTGTTTCATCTTCATGATCTTTTGTTTGTGTTCATTTTCATGTTTACAACATGGTTGCTAAGTTCTTATTGTCAAGATTATATCTTCATGCCCATGTTTTAAGTTCTTATGATCCCAGCTCACAAATGCTTACATATATGATCAAGATTGTGTAGGTGCATGTCACCTCAAAAATTATTCTTTTGTTATCACTTACCTACTCGAGGACGAGCAGGAGTTAAGCTTGGGGATGCTGATACGTCTCCAACGTATCTATAATTTTTGATGCTCCATGCTTGTTTTTACACCATTTACCCGATGTTTCGTTACACTTCGTGGCACTTTTATGCATTTTCCGGAACTAACCTATTAACAAGTCGCCACAGTGCCAGTTCCCTATTTTCTGCTGTTTTTGTGTTTCAGAAAAGCTACACAGGAAATATTCTCGGAATTGGACGAAACAAGTTCCTGAAGTCTTATTTTACCCGGAAGCTTCCAGAGATCCGAAGAAGAGTAGGAGGGGGGCCACCAGGGCCCCACACGCCAGGCTCGCACGGCCAGGGTCCTGGCCGCGCCGCCATGGTGTGAGGGGGCCTGTCCCCTCCTCTGACATCGCCCCTTCGCCTATAAGAAGCCTCGGGACGGAAAACCCTAAAGGAGTCGGGAATTTTCCAGAAGCAGTTCCGCAGCTCCGCCGCCGCCGTCGACGAATTTCGGGGGACAGAAGTCTCTGTTCCGGCACCCTGCCAGGATGGGGAAGTGCCCCCGGAGCCATCTCCATCGATCTCCATCGCCGTCTCTGCCGTCTGCATCGACCTCACCGCCATCTCCATCAACCTTGCTGTCTCCTATGATGAGGAGGGAGTAGTTCATCCCTGGGGCTGAGGGCTCTACCGGTAGCTATGTGGTTCACCTCTCTCTCCCATGATGTGATCTTTATGTGATCGTGAGCTTTGTATCTTGTTGAACAAGTAGATGTTATTATTCAGATATTATGTGTACTCTAGTGGTGTTATTAAAGTAATCTATTCCTCCTGCCATGGTGTAACGGTGACACTGCATGCATCATGGTGGTACTTGGTCTAGGCTACGATTGTGATCTGTTATGGATTATGAGAATAATTATTGCTATGATAGTATGGAAGTGATCTATTCCTCCTTTCATGGTGTAATGTTGACAATGTGTGCACCGTGTTAGTACTTGGTCTAAGTTGCAATAATATCTATCTTGAGTTGTGCTTTGATTTGGATATCTCTATGAGTGGTGTTTGTCAAGTACTTGATGAACTTTAAAGGGTGCTTCTGTAGCCACTACACAATGATTAGTGTTATTCAATAGGAGAGTAATTCAGAGTACCATAGTGGAGAGAAGTTGTTTATTTGTTCAATCATGTTATATTGTTGGGAGTGTGTCCACTAGATGAGCTTTGATTTGGATATCTCTATGAGTGGTGTTTGTCAAGTACTTGATGAACTTTACGGGGTGCTTCTGTAGCCACTACACAATGATTAGTGTTATTCAATAGGAGAGTAATTCAGAGTACCATAGTGGAGAGAAGTTATTTATTTGTTCAATCATGTTATATTGTTGGGAGTGTGTCCACTAGTGAAAGTATGATCCCTAGGCCTTGTTTCCAAGCATTGCACACCGTTTACTTGCTATTTTGTTACTTGTTTACTCGCATCGATATTTATTTCACATCACGTTTGCTACTTATAATCATCTATACCACTTGTATTTCACTATCTCTTCACCGAACTAGTGCACCTATACATCTGACAAGTGTATTAGGTGTGTTGGGGACACAAGAGACTTTCTGTATCGTAATTGCAGGGTTGTTTGAGAGGGATAGCTTTGACCTCTTCCTCCCTGAGTTCGATAAACCTTGGGTGATCCACTTAAGGGAAATTTGCTTCTGCTCTACAAACCTCTGCACTTGGAGGCCCAACAAGTGTCTACAAGAATAGAAGTGCGTAGACATCAGGGTTCTTACTATCTTCCATACAAAGCAAGTTTTTGAGAGAGAGATTGGCACTTTGGTGCTCTTTTATAAGGCTTGGCACTCCTCCCCACTTTTCCTTTCACAAACCATGGCTAACCGATTCCATTGGGTGCCCACCAACTTTCACATACCATGGAGGAGTGCCTTTTTTCTTTTCTTTTTTTCCTCTTTTTTTTTTCTTTTTGGAATAAAACAATATGGAAGATAGCAAATCCGACCACTACGTCCCCATGAGCTGAAAACAGTGTCACAAAATGAGAAGTATTTTGAAGGTTTTTGAAAGGTAGCACATAAAAATTTACTTGGAATGGCTTGCAAATACCATGCATAGGAATTTATAGTGGACACATTGGAAGACATGGTTTTTGGGAGTTGGATGCACGAGTAGAGCTCATACTCAGTACAAAATGAAGGCTAGCAAAAGACTGGGAGCAACCAACTAAGAGTGCAATAACGGCCATAATCATGCATAGCGACAAAACATCATTAACCGAAGCATAAAGTGGTATCACAAGTTGATGGTGCGGTGTTGATGATGTAAATAACCGACCAGTTGGAAACCCCAAGAGAAGGTGTGATGAGCACAGCAGTAAGTTTTCCCTCAGTTATGAAACCAAGGTAGTCAATCCAGTAGGAGAGAGCCAAACTTAAGAAGGTGATGCTTGCTAGCTTCGTGACACTCCAGACAATGGCGCCAGACAGCTTGTTGGCGTGTCTTCACCTAGCAGCAACATGAAACCTGCATACAACACAAACAAATACTTTGCTCCCAACTTACGATGAGGTTGTCAATCTCACCGGTTTGCTGTAAACAAAGGGATGAGCATATCGAGTGATAAACGGATAGTAGTAATGCAAGTAAAGTAAACAGTGTGAATAAAGTAAATGGTAAAGCTATGTAAAGGAAATTGGACCGGGGTCCACAATTCACTAGTGGTGTCTCTCCATAAAGCATGTTGGGTAAACAAATTACAGTTGGGCATTTGATAGAGTAAAGATAACGTACATACATCACGAGGATCACTGTGAGGCTTACTCTGGGCATTACGACAAAATACATAGACCGTAATCCAACTGCATCTATGACTAAAAATCCACTCGCGGGGATATCGTCTGAAGACCCCTTGAGTATTAAGTTGCGACCAACAGATAATTGCATTAAGCAAAGTGCATAATATAAACAAAGCAAATATCCTTAGACACAAGAATGTTGTTTTCTCCCTAGTGGCAACAGCACATCTACAACCTTAGAGGTATCTGTCACTCCCCCAGATTAAATAGAGGCATGAACCTAACTATTGATTATAAATACTCCCTCTTGGAGTTACTAGCATCTACTCGACCAGGATAGCTACTAGCAACGGAAAGCATGCAAGATCATAAACAACATAGAGATAACATAAGATAAAATTCAGCACATCAACTTGACATAGTACCAATACTCATCGGATCCCAACAAACATAACATGTATGATTACATAAAGATGATCTTGATCATGTAGGGCAGCTCACAAGATCTAAACATGAAGCACATGGTGGAGAAGACAACCATCTAGCTACTGCTATGGACCCATAGTCCAAGGTAGACTACTCACACATCACTCCGGAGGCGACCATGGTGGTGTAGAAGGCCTCTAGCAGGGATTCCCCTTTCCGGCAGGGTGCCAGGAAGAGCTCCTAGATCCTCCTGATCTCGATTCAACGACGGTGGCGGCTTGCAGTATGTTTCTAGGAAAAGCGATCCGTCCCTTAGGTTTTTCCCGTCGAGGGGACTTTATAGGTGAAGGGGCGTCGTCAGGAGGTGGGCCAGGCAGCCTCACCATGGGTGGGCGCGGCCAGGGGCAGGGCCGCGCCCCCTGTGGTGTGGCCAGCCTCTGGCCCCCCTCCATCTCATCTTCGTTCTTCGCGAAGCTTCGGTAAAAATAGGAGGTTCGGCTTTTGTTTCGTCCAATTCTGAGAATATTTCCTGTGTAATTTTTCTGAAACACAAAAATAGCAGAAAACAGGGAACTAGCACTGTGGCATCTTGTTAATAGGTTAGTTCCGGAAAATGCATAAAAACGCCACAAAGTGTAAACAAACTCAAAGCAAATGGTGTACAAACAAGCATGGAGCATAAAAAATTATAGATACATTCGAGACGTATCAAGCATCCCCAAGCTTAACTCCTGCTCGTCCTCGAGTAGGTAAGTGATAACAAAAGAATAATTTTTGAGGTGACAAGCACCATCACAATCTTGATCATCAAAGTAAGCATTGAGTAATGGGATCAAAGAACTTAAAACTTGGGCATAAAAGACATAATCTTGACAATAGAAACTTAGTAACCATGTTATAACATGAAAAGAAACACAAATGAAAGATCATGAATAATGAAACAATGAAAGTCAAACGTGTGTTCAAATCATATGGAAAAACATAGCAAATGGTTTTCAGCTTGTCCTTCATGGAAAACATAAATGCATAGGACACCTTCAAATTTAAGAGGGCGATTAGATACAAATAATTTAAGAACAAATGAAACCATAGTCATGAATCAATCAATGATAACTTTGGGACAATGCACATCAAACTAAGAATGGCAACTATGCTCTCTTAGACGGTGCATAAAGGTAGAAGGTGATGACTCAACATAAGAGTAAAAGAAAGGCCCTTCGCAGAGGGAAGCAGTGATTGCAAGTTTTATAAACCTTCAAAAATTATGGTACTTACTAGCTTTGAGCTCTCATTGCCCCCATCATAGGCATCTTGAATGGTTAAAGTAAATGCAAGAACATTTATGAGCATATGCTTGACAAATCATAAGTTGAAAACCTCGTGTCCCGTGAAGTACGAATACCCAAACCTCATGCTACTCGACTTAGGGTCCCAAGCAAGCTCTTGTCATTGTAAGTATACACGTATCATTGAGAACCGCCAACGGGGTACCTCCTTGCCCGATGACATGGAACAAGCCCACATCAAAATGACAGGACAAACAGACAATGAACACCTCAACATCTCTTTTATTTACCATTGGTATAGCTTTTTATTTTGAGATGCGTCGTCGAATGTCCACTATGGGCATGCTGTAAATTTCCACCATGAATTATGCATGGCTTAGATTAGCAGCCCAGACATTTCTCTAACATGTATACAAACTCCATGATCCCACAAGATTCCCAACTTATTTCACATCGCGATTATCCATAAACAAAAGATCACGATATCAACTCAAATAAAAGAAGTGCAATGTTGAAAGCTTACCCCATGACGGCTGATACGTCTCAAACGTATCTATAATTTTTTATGCTCTATGCTTGTGCTTACACCATTTGCTTAGTGTTTTGTTACACTTCGTGGCGCTTTTATGCATTTTCCGGAACTAACCTATAAACAAGATGCCACAGTGTCAGTTCCCTGTTTTCTGCTGTTTTTGTGTTTCAGAAAAGTTACACAGGAAATATTCTCGGAATTAGACGAAACAAAAGCCAAACCTCCTAATATTTATCGAAGCTTCCAGAAGTCCGAAGAGGAGACGGAGGGGAGCCACGGGCTGGCCACACCATAGGGCGGCGCGGCCAGCCCCTGGCCCGCGCCCCCTATGGGTGAGGCCACCCTGGCCCACCTCTGACACTGCCCCTTCGCCTATAAAGACCCCCCGACGGGAAAAAACTAAAGACCTGATCAATTTTCTAGAAACACATCGCGATCTGCTGCCGTCGTCGACCCAAGATCAGGAGGGTCCAGAAGCTCTTCCCGGCACCCTGCCGGAGAGGGGAATCGCCACCGGAGGTCTTCTTCATCGCCATGCTTGCCTCCGGTGCGATGAGTGAGTAGTCTACCTTGGACTATGGGTCCATAGCAGTAGCTAGATGGTGGTCTTCTCCACCATGTGCTTCATTTTTAGATCCCGTGAGCTGCCTTACATGATCGAGATCACCTTTATGTAATTCTACATGTTGTGTTTGTTGGGATCCGATGAATATTGGTGTTATGTTAAGTTGACATGCTGAATATTATATTATGTTATCTCTATGTTATTTATGATCTTGCATGCTCTCCGTTGTTAGTAGCTATCTTGGCCAAGTAGATACTAGTGACTCCAAGAGGGGGTATTTATGCTCGATAGTTGGGTTCATGCCTCTATTTAATCTGAGGGAGTGACAAAAACCTCTAAGGTTGTAGATGTGATGTTGCCACTAGGGAGAAAACAACATTCTTGTGTCCAAGTACATTCGTTTTGTTTACATTACACACTTTGCTTAATGTAGTTATCTGTTGTTCGCAACTTAATACTCGAGGGGTGTTCGAACGATATCCCCGCGAGTGGATTATTAGTCATAGATGCAGTTGGATGGCGGTCTATGTATTTTGTTGTAATGCCTAGAGTAAATCTCATAGTGATCCTCGTGATATATGCACGTTATCTTTATTCTATCAATTGCCCAACTGTAATTTGTTTACCCAGCATGTTGTTATTTATCTTATGGAGAGACACCACTAGTGAACTGTGGACCCCAGTCCAATTTCCTTTACATTGTTACACCGTTTACTTTTTACTCGCACTATTTACTTTCTTGCATACTACTATTGTTTTCCACTCGATATGCTCAATCATTTGTTTACAGCAAACCGGTGAGATTGACAACCTCATCGTAAGTTGGGAGCAAATTTCTTAGTTGTGTTGTGTGCAGGTTCCACGTTGCTGCTGGTGCAAAGCAAAGCCCTAGACGAGGCACCTTATAAATTGTCTGGAGCTGTTGCGAATCTAGCAGGCATCACCTTCTGAAGTTTGGCTTTTTCCTACTGGTTCGATAAACCTCAGTTTCTTACTCAGGGAAAACTTGTTGTTGTGCTCATTATACCTTCTCTTGGGGTTCCCAACTGGTCGGTCATCTACATCAACACCGCACCGCAACCAAGCTGTTTTCTGGCGCCGTTGCCGGGGAAAAAGAAGATTTCTGCAAGGGGAGTTTCACACGCACATCCTTTACTTTGTTTTTTCTTTGCTTTACTTTATTTTTGCTTGCATCATTTTATCAAAAATACAAAAAATAGTATCCTTTATAGTTCCTACTTTATTTCTCTTAGTTCATTATGTTGTTCCCTAAGTATGTTTTGGAGGACCTCTCAGTAGGTAGTGGTTCTATTATTGGGAAAAGTAACATTGAGGAGTTTTTTAATCATATTAGCATGCATAAAGATGTTGAGGATAAATCTTTGGCTGAACTTGCTCCTAGTTATGAAGTTGCTTCTGCTTATTTAGTTCACATGTTGGAAGCTAGGTTTGCTAGCCTTAATCCTTTTATGCAACACATGTTTCTTAAGCTTCATGATATTGAAGACTCCGAAAATAAAGATTTTATCTTGGAGACTTTGCGTAGAGAATTTAGAGATGTTACAATTGAAGCTAGAAAAGTTTTTAAGCGTTTTAATATGCTTGGCTCGCATGTAGAGGTTGTTGGTATAACCAAAGAAGATTTCAAAGTACCAATACCTTGCAAACTTGTAGGAATGCATGAAGCTTTGGAAAAGAATTTTAATTGGATTTGTCCTGAAAATCTTTTTGATGAAAGTAGTGTACCAAAGCGTGATCATAAAGGATCTTCAAAAACTCATTTGGATACAATTCAATTTATTGTTGAAAAGACTTCTACAATTGATCTTAATGCCTCATTTGAAAATACTTGATTTGCACTTTCTGCGCCTAGCTCAAAGGCGTTAAAGAAAAGCACTCTTGGGAGATAACCCATTATTTTACTTTCAGTTCTTTTTCTTTTATTTGAGTCTTGGAAGTTATTACTACTGTAATAACCGCTCCTTATCCTTTTTATTTTGTTTTTGTGCCAACAGAAATCTCTAATTTGAGTGAGGTAAGATTTTGGGATGTTGCTGTCCTGAAACAGATTTCGGTGCTGCACCATAAAAATTCATGAAAATTCTCAGAATATCTTTTTGACCTCGATTTCTTGTGCATATGCCCCAGATTATATCCAAACTTTCATTAGTTTTACACTTTTTGATTTGAGCAACAGAAAACCCTCGAAAAAATCGACCTTTATCAGCTGTTCTGTTTTGACAGATTTCTGCCGCTATTTGTGTTTGCCTCTCGATCGCTTACATTTTTAGTTCTTTTGATCACGGAACTTTTGGGGAAGTTGCTACTGTAGTATATGCTTTATATGTGGTGGTTTTGAGTTGAAATCTGAACCAAAAAGGGGTTGATTCATTATTATGCTTACACTAATGTTGCTAATAGAATTGTGTTGAGTTTTGTATGAAGGAAGTTTTCAAGTGTAGGGATTGGAGAATGATGAGATGAGTTGAAAATAGACAATAGCTCAAGCTTGGGGATGCCCACGCACCCCAAGAAATATGCAAGAGGTACAAGCGTCAAATCTTGGGGATGGCCCCGAGGCACCCCTTCTTCATCGGCAAAAATCAGGTCACCTTTCAACTCACTATATTTTTATTGCTTCATGCCCTATGCATTTTTCTTGGAGCGTCTTTACTTTAGTTTTCAGTTTTGTTTTGTTTTGTTTGCTGCAATAAATGGTTGGACCCCAACAAATTTCTTTTGGAGAAGATGCCTTGCTTTTCATTTGCCAAGAACACTTCGTTTTTCATTCTTATCGTTCAACGAGTGTTCTCTTTTTTAGAACTACGTTTAGCTTTCATTTTTCGCCTTGATTTTTGTTGAGATCTTGTTTTCTCTTTATATCAAGGTGTATTTTGACCACTAGTCCATGTTGGTTTTCATCAAAATAGTTGTTTCAAAAAGGTTTGAATGGTGTTGGAAAAGAGAAAAAGTTTCATGCAAAAAAGTGGTACAAAAAGGAGCTTGTTTAGACTGCGGCTTAGACTTTTTCATGTCGTGCTTGATATCGTTTTGATAGTATGCTTAGTAGTTTTGCTGTAGCATGACTTGTCTCAAATGACTGAGATTACTTAATGAGCCTTTGAAAAAATCATGCGTTGTTTTTATTATTTGGAAGCATTAATTTGGTTTTCTCCTTGATGCTTTATTTGGGTTGACTTGACGCATGCTTACAACATGTTTGACTCATACAAAGTCGCCATAAGCCTCTATGATCATTTAGTTTTTGACTTTTGATGCCATCTTATGCTTCTCTTAATGATGTTTTGTCGCTATGCATGATTATGGCCGTCATTGCTCTCTTAGTTGGTTGCTCCCAGTCTTTTGCTAGCCCTTATTTTGTACTGAGTATGAGCTCTACTTGTGCATCCAACTCCCAAAAACCAAGTTATTCCAATGTGTCCACCATACATACCTATTAGCAATTTTCTATTCCAAAGTACATTTGACTTGCTTTTATCTATCCTTCAAATTAAACTCTTTTTGGTGTTATGCGAAAATTGGTCAGTAAAGCTCTCACGAACCTGATGGCACACTTTACTTTTCTCATTTTTAAAATTTTGACATTGTGGCTCTCTTATATTGAGTTGTTATGCTTGCAAGTTGTAAGTTGGAAATTAGCCAAACCATGCCGTCATGGGGTAAGCTTTCAACATTGCACTTCTTATTTGAGTTGATATCATGATCTTTTGTTTATGGATACTCGCGATGTGAAATAAGTTGGGAATCTTGCGGGATCATGGAGTTTGTATACGTGTTAGACAAATGCCTGGGCCGCTAATCTAAGCCATGCATCATTCATGGTGGAAATTTACAGCATGCCCATAGTGAACATTCGACGATGCATCTCAAAATAAAAAGCTATACCAATGGTAAATAAAAGAGATGCTGAGGTGTTCATTGTCTGTTTGTCCTGTCATTTTGATGTGGGCTTGTTCCATGTCATCGGGCATGGAGGTACCCCGTTGGCGGTTCTCGATGATACATATATACTTACAATGACAAGAGCTTGCTTAGGACTCTAAGTCGAGTAGCATGAGGTTTGGGTATTTGTACTTCACGGGACATGAGGTTTTCAACTTATGATTTGTCAATCATATGCTTCATAATTGTACTCGCATTAACTTTAACCATTCAAGATGCCTATGATGGGGGCAATGAGAGCTCAAAGCTAGTAAGTACCATAATTTTTGAAGATTTATAAAACTTGCAATCACTGCTTCCCTCTGCGAAGGGCCTTTCTATTACTTTTATGTTGAGTCTCCTCCTTCTACCTTTATGCACCGTCTAAGAGAGCATAGTTGTCATTCTGAGTATAATGTGCATAGTCCCAAAGTTTATCATTGATTGACTCATGATTTTGGTTTCACTTGTTCTTAAATTATTTGTATCTAGTCGCCCTCTTAAACTTGAAGGTGTCCTATGCACTTATGTTTTGCTATTCCATGAAGGACAAGCTGAAAACCATTTGTTATGTTTTTCCATATGATTTGAACACACGTTTGACTTTCATTATTTCATTTTTCATGATCTTTCGTTTGTGTTCTTTTTCATGTTATAACATGGTTGCTAAGTTTCTTCTATCAAGATTATGTCTTTCATGCCCATGTTTTAAGTTCTTTTGATCCTAGCACTCAATACTTACATAGATGATCAAGATTGTGTTGGTGCATGTCACCTCAAAAATTATTCTTTTATTATCAGTTACCTACTCGAGGACGAGCAGGAGTTAAGCTTGGGGATGCTTGATACGTCTCAAACGTATCTATAATTTTTGATGCTCCATGCTTGTTCTTACACCATTTGCTTAGTGTTTTGTTACACTTCGTGGCGATTTTTTGCATTTTCTGGAACTAACCTATTAACAAGATGCCACAGTGCCAGTTCCCTGTTTTCTGCTATTTTTGTGTTTCAGAAAAGTTACACAGGAAATATTCTCGGAATTAGACGAAACAAAAGCCAAACCTCCTAATATTTACCAAATCTTCTAGAATTCTGAAGAGGAGACAGAGGGGAGCCACGGGCTGGCCACAACATAGGGCGGCGCGGCCTGCCCCTGGCCCGCGCCCCCTATGGGTGAGGACACCCTGGCCCACCTCTGACGCTGCCCCTTCGCCTATAAAGACCCCCCGATGGGAAAAACCTAAAGACCAGATCAATTTTCTAGAAACACATTGCGATCCACCGCCATCGTCGACCCGAGATCGGGAGGGTCCAGAAGCTCTTCTCGACACCCTGCCGGAGAGAGCAATCACCACCGGAGGTCTTCTTCATCGCCATGCTTGCCTCCGGCGTAATGAGTGAGTAGTCTACCTTGGACTATGGGTCCATTGCAGTAGCTAGATGGTTGTCTTCTCCACCATGTGCTTCATGTTTAGATCTCGTGAGCTGCCTTACATGATCGAGATCACCTTTATGTAATTCTACATGTTGTGTTTGTTGGGATCCGATGAATATTGGTGTTATGTTAAGTTGATGTGCTGGATATTATCTTATGTTCTCTCTATGTTTTTTATGATCTTGCATGCTCTCCGTTGTTAGTAGCTATCTTGGCCAAGTAGATACTAGTGACTCCAAGAGGGGGTATTTATGCTCGATAGTTGGGTTCATGCCTCTATTTAATCTGGGGCAGTGATAGAAACCTCTAAGGTTGTAGATGTGCTGTTGCCACTAGGGAGAAAACAACATTCTTGTGTCCAAGGACATTTGTTTTGTTTACATTACACACTTTGCTTAATGCAGTTATCTGTTGTTCGCAACTTAATACTCGAGGGGTGTTCGGACGATATCCCCGCGAGTGGATTATTAGTCATAGATGCAGTTGGATGGCGGTCTATGTATTTTGTTGTAATGCCCAGAGTAAATCTCATAGTGATCCTCGTGACATATGCACGTTATCTTTATTCTGTCAATTGCCCAACTATAATTTGTTTACCCAACATGTTGTTATTTATCTTATGGAGAGACACCACTAGTGAACTGTGGACTCCGGTCCAATTTCCTTTACATTGTTACACCATTTACTTTTTACTCGCACTGTTTACTTTCTTGCATACTACTATTGTTTTCCACTTGATACGCTCAATCCTTTGTTTACAGCAAACCGGTGAGATTGACAACCTCATCGTAAGTTGGGAGTAAAGTTCTTGGTTGTATTGTGTGCAGGTTCCACATTGCTGCTGGTGCAAAGCAAAGCCCTGGACGAGGCGCCTTATAAATTGTCTGGAGCTGGCACGAAGCTAGCAGGCATCACCTTCTTAAGTTTGGCTTTTTCCAACTGGTTCGATAAACCTTGGTTTCTTACTGAGGGAAAACTTGCTGCTGTGCTCATCATACCTTCCCTTGGGGTTCCCAACTGGTCGGTCATGTACATCAACACCGCACTGCAATCAACGGCATGGTTTGGCTAATTTCCAACTTACAACTTGCAAGCATAACGTCAACATAAAAGTGCCACAATGTCAAAATTTTAAAAGCGAGAAAAGTAAAGTGTGCCATCAGGTTCGTGAGAGCTTTACTGACTAATTTTCACATAACACCAAAAGAGTTTAATTTGAAGGATAGATAAAAGCAAGTCAAATGTACTTTGGAATAGCAAATTGCTAATAGGTATGTATGGTGGACACATTGGAATAACTTGGTTTTTGGGAGTTGGATGCATGAGTAGAGCTCATACTCAGTACAAAATGAGGGCTAGCAAAAGACTGGGAGCGACCAACTAAGAGAGCAATAACGGCCATAATCATGCATAGCGACAAAACATCATTAAGAGAAGCATAAAATGGCATCAAAAGTCGAAAACTTAATGATCATAGAGGCTTATGGCGACTTTGTGTGAGTCAAACATGTTGTAAGCATGCGCTAAGTCAACCCAAATAAAGCATCAAGGAGAAAACTAAATTAATGCTTCCAAATAATAAAAACAACGCATGATTTTTTTCAAAGGCTCATTAAGCAATCTCAGTCATTTGAGACAAGTCATGCTACCACAAAACCACTAAGCATACTATCAAAACGACATCAAGCATGGAATGAAAATGTCTAAGCCGCAGTCTAAACAAGCTCCTTTTTGTACCACTTTTTTGCATGAAACTTTTTCTCTTTTCCAACACCATTCAAACCTTTTTGAAACAACTCTTTTGATGAATACCAACATAGACCAGAGGTCCAAATACACCTTGATACAAAGATAAAACAAGATCTGAACAAAAATCAAGGCAAAAAAACGAAAGCTAAACGCAGTTCTAGAAAAAGAGAACACTCGTTGAACGATAAGAGTGAAAAACGGAGTGTTCTTGGCAAATGAAAAGCGAGTAAATCTTCTCCAAAAGAAATTTGTTGGGGTCCAACCATTTATTGCAGCAAACAAAAAAAAGAAAACTAAAAGCAAAAGTAAAAACGCTCCAAGAAAAACGCATAGTGCATGAAGCAATAAAAATATAGTGTTTTGAAAGGTGACCTAATTTTTGCCAATGAAGAAGGGGTGCCTCGGGGGCATCCCCAAGCTTTGATGCTTGTACCTCTTGGATATTTCTTGGGGTGCATGGGCATCCCCAATCTTGGGGTTTTGTCCATTCTTCATCTCATCTCATCATTCTCCAATCCCTACACTTGAAAACTTCCTTCATACAAAACTTCACACAATTCTATTAGCAACTTTAGCATAAACATAATAATGAATCAACCCTTTTTGGTTCAGGTTTCTACTCAAAACCACCACATATGTAGCATATACTACTGTAGCAATTTCCCCAAAAGTTCTGTGATCAAAAGGACTCAAAAAGAAAGTGATCGAGAGGCAAACACAAATAGTGGCAGAAATCTGTCAAAACAGTACAGCTGACAAATGTCGATTTTTTCGAGAACCTTCTGTTGCTCAAATCAAAAAGTGCAAAACTAATGAAAGTTTGGATATAACCTGTGGCATTGATACGTCCATTTTGCATCACTATTTTGTATCATAATTTCCTGTTATTCATTGATATATTTCATATTTAGAGTTGATACTTATGTTATTTCCTTTGTTTTGACATATTTGATGATCATTGGAGGATTTGCTGCCGGAGTCAGGATTTTGCAGGAAAAATGACCATCAAGGGACCATATTTTGAAGATCAGGAAAATTCCAGAAAAATACCAGGAAATTATATTTTCCCAGAAGACTCAGGAAGTCAGAAGGAGGACTCGAGAGGAGCCAGGAGGGGCCCTCACACCAGGGTGGCGCGGCCTGCCCCCTGGCCGCGCCAGCCCTGTGTGAGGCCAGCCTGGCCCATCTCTAGTCTCTCCCCTTTGCATACTTCATCGTCCCCGAAAACCTAAGTCAAGGAGAGGCTCAGAGTTAAACACCGCCGCCTCTGCGGGGCGGAAAACACCAGAGAGAGAAAAGCTCTCCGGCAGGCAGAAATCTACCGGGGAAATTCCTTCCCGGAGAGGGGAGATCATCGCCATCATCATCACCATCGCATCGGACTTCATCGGGATCATCATCATCATCATCTCCATCACCAGCACCTTCATCTCCACCATCACCACGCCATCCCGCTGTAACATCTTGAGTTGGATCTTGTTATATTCATAGGGGAAACTTTCCCGGTGTTGATTACTCTTGTAGTTGATGCTATTGAGTGGAACCATTGAATTAAGGTTTATGTTCAGATTGTTATTTACCATTATTTCACCTCTGATCATGATCCATATGATGTCTTGTGAGTAGTTCGTTTAGTTCTTGAGGACATGGGAGATTCAAGATGTTAGTAGTGAATTATTGTTGAGAAATATTTAATGGTTTGATATTGTTGTGGTGCTATTTCACTAGTGGTGTCATGTGAACGTCGACTACATGATACTTCACCATTTATGGGCCTAGTGAGATGCATTGTGTATTTGGCTACCAATTGTGGGGTTGCTGGAGTGACAGAAACCTAAACCTTCGTTGGGAAACCATTGCACCAGGGAGCGTAGGATCTTAGAGTTTAAGGCTGTGGTTAGATTTATCTTAATTACTTTCTTGTATTTGCGGATGCTTGCAGGAGGGTATAATCACAAGTGTGTATTTATCCTAGTAAGGGTAGTGCGCTAGCACAGGTTCACCCCCATAACACCTATCAAACCAATAAAGACTATTGGCTTTATGAAGGAAAAGCTCTTGACAGAAACTCCCATGTGTCCTCGAGAACGTTTGGTTATTATAAGTACACAACCGGCTTGTCCTTTGCTGAAGAAAGGATTGGGCCACTTGCTGCAATTGTTACTACTGTCTTTTATTTACTCGCACTTTATTTACTCGTATTACCAAATACCCCTGAAAACCTGTTTGCTAGTATTTACAGTGAATCCTTGATCAAAACCACTCATCAACACCTTCTGCTCCTCGTTGGGTTCGACACTCTTATTTATCGAAAGTACAACGATACACCCCCTATACTTGTGGGTCATCAAGACTATTTTCTGGCGGCGTTGTCGGGGAGTGTAGCGCTATTGAAGAGTGGAATTGGTAAAGGTAACCATCGCTGTGAGTATTGTTTTTATTTTGTCTTTTATTTTTGTTTTACTTTGTCATGGAGAACTCTCCATTTGGTTTCCTATTTGGAAACACTTCTACTACTGCTACACATGTGGATGAACCACCACCGCCACCACCTGCTGAAATTGATCCTTTTAAAATACCTATGAAAATTGTTGGGCGTATTATGGATAACTGCTATTTAGGAGATGGAACTGTCCATCCGGGTGATCACTTATTATTTATACATGAATTATGCGAGTTGTTCAGATGTGCAGGTATTTCACCAAGCCAGGTCAAGAAGAAATTATTCTCATTATCATTGAAAGGCAGATCTGAAGAGTGGTATCGACTACTCCAAGATGGTCCATCTATGGCATGGGAGGATATTGTACCTCTCTTTTATTCCAAGTTTTATCCTCCAAGTGAAATTCATAAAGACCGTAACCGGATATATAATTTTTGGCCTCATGATGGAGAGAGTATTGCCCAAGCGTGGGGGAGATTGAAGTTACTAATGCTCAAATGCCCCATTCATGAGCTCCCCAATAATATTGTTATTGATAATTTTTATGCACGGCTTACTCTTCCTGATAAGGATTATTTGGATGCTTCTTGCTTTGGATCATTTACTCATATGAAAGAAGATGCTAAGTGGAAACTTCTTGACCGTATACAAGAGAATGCTGAAGGTTGGGAAAACGACAAAGGTAGGAAGTCAGGTATAAACTATGATTATGAATGCATTAAAGCTTTTATGGGGACCGATGACTTTCATAGTGTTAGCACTGCTTATGGTCTTGATTCACAAATACTTGCTAATTGTCTTAAGGCTTTTGCCTCTTATCTTGATGTTCCAAAGAAAGATTGGAACAAATATCATGCGCCTTATAAAGATTCTATTAGTCATTTACCTGCTGCAGCTACTGAAGTTTGTACTATTGATAGCATTGTGCCTGAACCTTATTTTGAGAAGACACCTTTCCCTGCTAAGGTAAAGAAGTATTCTACTTTGGTAAGTGTATCTAATAAAAGTACTAAGAAAGCTGCAGAACCTGATGAGCAAATTACTATTAAGTCTCCTGTAGCTATATTGAAGGATCTTGTTACTAAAGATGTAGGGGATGAATATATTCTTTTTTGTGAAGATGCTTCTAACATTCTCTCACATCCTAAAAAGCATAGGAAAATAAGTGTTCCTGTTATTTCTGTCAAGATTGGAGATCATTGCTATTATGGTTTATGTGATATTGGTGCTAGTGCAAGTGCTATTCCTTTAGAGCTTTACAAAGAAATTATGCATGAGATTGGCGCTTGTGAACTTGAAGATATTGATGTGGTTGTTCAGCTTGCTAACAGAGAGACTGTTTGGCCCCTTGGTATTGTTCGAGATGTGGAAGTTCTTTGCGGTAAGACTAAATACCCTACTAATTTTCTAGTACTTGGTAAGGAGGCTAGTAAAACTTGTCCTATTATTTTTGGTAGACCATTTTTGAACACTTGTGGCGCCGTGATAGATTGTAAGAAGGAGAATTTTTTTACTAAGTTTAATGGAGAGTCTTATGAGTTTAATTTTTCCAAGTTTGCTAAGACTTCTTATGAAAATGACACGCCTAATGAAAATTTTCAAGTTGAACATCTTGCTTCTATTGCTCTTGCTCCTAATAATGCCTTGCAGCAATTCATGGAAGATCACAAAAGTGATGTTTTCAGCAAGGAAAGAGAAGAGATTGACGATATTCTTCTTCGTCAACCACCATTAATCAAGCATAATCTACCTGTGGAGGATCTTGGTACCACTTTGCCGCCTAAAGAAGATCCTGTGTTTGAATTAAAGCCTTTGCCCGATAATCTTAAATATGCTTATATAGATGATAAGAAAATATATCCTGTTATTATTAGCTCTAAACTTTCAGGAAAGGAAGAAGAAAGATTATTGGAGATATTGAGGAAACACTGAGGAGCTATGGGATATACTCTTGATGATTTAAAAGGGATTTCTCCCACTTTATGTCAGCATGCCATTAATATGGAGAAAGATGCGAAGCCAGTTGTGGAGCATCAACGCTGCCTAATTCCCAAGATGAAGGATGCGGTAAGAAATGAGGTATTAAAACTCCTTGATGCTGGTATTATTTATCCTATTGCTGATAGTAGATGGGTTAGTCCTGTTCATTGTGTTCCTAAGAAAGGAGGTATGACTGTTGTGCCTAATGAGAATAACGAGCTTATTCCTCAAAGGGTAGTAGTTGGTTATAGGATGTGCATTGATTATAGGAAGGTAAACAAAGTTACTAAGAAAGATCATTATCCTTTACCATTTATAGATCAGATGCTAGAAAGGTTGTCTAAGAAGACTCATTTTTATTTCCTTGATGGTTATTCTGGTTTTTCTCAAATTGCTGTTAAGAAGGATGATCAAGAGAAAACCACTTTTACTTGTCCTTATGGAACTTATGCTTATAGACGAATGCCGTTTGGTTTATGCAATGCTCCTGCTACTTTTCAAAGATGCATGTCTGCTATTTTTCATGGCTTTTGTGAAGAAATTGTGGAGGTCTTCATGGACGATTTTTCCGTCTAAGGAACTTCTTTTGATAATTGTTTGCACAATCTTGATAAAGTTTTGCAGAGGTGCGAAGAAACTAACCTTGTTCTTAATGGTGAATGAAGGAATTGTCCTTGGACATAAAATTTCTGAAAGAGGTATTGAAGTTGATAGAGCAAAAGTGGAGGCGATAGAGAAAATGCCCTATCCCAGAGATGTTAAAGGTATTTGTAGTATTCTTGGTCATGCTGGTTTCTATAGGAGGTTTATTAAAGATTTCTATAAGATTTCTAAGCCTCTTACTAATCTTATGCAAAAAGATGTACCATTTGTCTTTGATGATGATTGTAAGGAAGCTTTTGAAACTCTTAAGAAGGCTTTAACTACTGCTCCTATTGTTCAACCACCTGATTGGAATTTACCTTTTGAAATTATGTGTGATGCTAGTGATTTTGCTGTTGGTGCTGTTCTTGGACAGCGCGTAGATAATAAGTTGAATGTTATTCATTATGCTAGTAAGACTCTTGATGCTGCTTAGAAGAATTATGCTACTACTGAGAAAGAGTTTCTTGCTGTTGTTTTTGCATGTGATAACTTTAGATCTTACATTGTTGATTCTAAAGTTACTATTCATACTGATCACGCTGCTATTAGATATCTTATGACTAAGAAGGATGATAAGCCTAGGCTTATTAGATGGGTGTTGCTTTTACAAGAGTTTGATTTGCATATCGTAGATAGGAAAGGTGCTGAAAATCCTGTGGCTGACAACTTGTCTAGATTGGAAAACATTTCTTTTGATCCTATTCCTGTTAATGATAGTTTTCCAAATGAACAGTTGGCTGCAATAAATGTAACTTCGCGAGACCTTCCTTGGTATGCTGATTATGCTAACTTTATTGTTTCCAAGTATTTGCCTCCAACCTTTACAGCTCAGCAAAGAAGAAAATTCTTCTATGATTTGAGGCATTACTTTTGGGATGACCCACACTTATATAAAGAAGGAGTTGATGGTATTATACGAAGATGCGTACCAGAATATGAGCAACAAGAGATATTAAGAAAATGCCATAGCAGCGCCTATGGAGGACATCATGCTAGAGATAGAACCGCGCAAAAGGTTCTACAATCAGGTTTTTATTGGCCAACCATCTTTAAAGATGCCAGAAGGTATGTTTTATCTTGCGATGAATGTCAAAGAGTTGGTAATATTTCTAGACGCAATGAAATGCCCATGAATTACACTCTTGTTATTGAACCATTTGATTGTTGGGGATTTGACTTTATGGGTCCTTTTCCTCCTTCAAAAGGCTATACCCATATACTTGTTGCTGTTGATTATGTTACTAAATGGGTAGAAGCCATACCTACAAAGAGTGCCAATGGTGAGACCTCATTAAAAATGATTAAGGATGTTATTTTTCTTAGGTTTGGTGTGCCTAGATATCTTATGACTGACGGAGGTTCTCATTTTATTCACGGTAGTTTTAGAAAAACTCTTGCTAAATATGATGTCAATCATAGAATTGCTTCTGCTTATCATCCCCAAACTAGTGGGCAGGTAGAGCTTTCAAATAGGGAGATCAAGTCTATCTTGCAGAAGACTGTCAATAGATCTAGGAAAAATTGGGCTAGTAAGTTAAACGATGCTTTATGGGCTTATAGAACTGCTTATAAGAACCCCATGGGTATGTCTCCTTATAAGATGGTTTACGGAAAAGCGTGTCACTTGCCCTTAGAATTAGAACACAAAGCTTTTTGGGCAGTGAGAGAGCTTAATAGAGATTTTAAACTAGCTGGTAAGAAAAGGTTATTAGATTTGAGTTCTCTAGATGAGTGGAGAAACGAAGCGTATGAGAATGCCAGACTTTTCAAAGAGAAAGTCAAGCAATGGCATGATAAGAGAATTCTTAAGAGAGAGTTTCATGTTGGTGAGAAATTTCTATTGTATAGGTCTCGTCTCAGATTTTTTGCAGGAAAATTACTTTCGAAATGGGAAGGACCATATGTTATTGTGGAAGTGTACCGCTCAGGTGCTATTAAGATTGCTTCATTGAAAGATGACTCTACACAAGTGGTGAATGGGCAAAGACTAAACATTATATTTCTGGAGATTCTTATAATGAAGATGTTGATGTTATTGAAATAGTTTCTCCGGAAGAATTCATCCAAGACAAATTGCAGGTACCTGCAGAGTTCGTTTTCGAATAGGTAACAGTTCTAGTAAGAGAAGTTTCGGGAAAAGCTCTTCCTTTAATATTTTTGCTGTTTTTACTAAATAAGAAAAATCACGAGACAAAAACGGGCAGGAAAAGGAGTCCGTGGGCTTCTCACACATAGGTGGCGCGGGCCCAGCCCTGGCCGCGCCACCCAGGTGTGAGAGCACCCCGGAACTCGTTTCCGTCCCGGTTTCCTCATGTGATTTCGCTTCGATGTATAATTTCCGCCTATTTAACCCCCGGAGTCCCCGAGGTCTGTATATCAT
Source organism: Dactylis glomerata (assembly GCA_007115705.1). Classification (NCBI taxonomy): domain Eukaryota; kingdom Viridiplantae; phylum Streptophyta; class Magnoliopsida; order Poales; family Poaceae; genus Dactylis; species Dactylis glomerata. The sequence continues at coordinate 14,838,930 of QXEO01000541.1, read as the reverse complement.
TTTCTCGTCGTGTTTTGTTTCGAGCTGTTTCTGTCAGGAGTTGATCTTAAGCTTGGGGGAGCCATGGCCTCTTCAAGCGATGACAGAGGCAAAAGACCCTGGGAATTTGTTCACCTAGGCCAAAAGTGGAAGGAGGAGCAAGGTTCTGGAAGAGCAAGGCCGAAAAACCCTGCTTTTGAAGGACCAACGAAAGCTAGACATATCTTTTCTCATGATCTGCAGGGACCAACATATCATGTTTTGGATCTCAACTCCATGCCCGTGATAGAAGAGGGAATGCTGGTCACTTATGAGTTTTGCACTCAATATCGAGCCTTGAAAAGGGAGGTAGAGATGCTTCAAGAAGAGAATATCAGGCTTCGCAGAATGCAGGAATATTTCATTAATCCAAGGCTGCTACCAATACCACCCAAGGAGTAATTCGTCATCGGTATAGGCATCCCCTTGGCTTGTTCCAAGCTTGGGGGAGTGCCGCGGTATCACATCATTACCTTTTGCTCATTTACTTTTCAAGTAGAGTCATATCATGAATAGAGAAATTATCTTATAGAATAGTTTGCAGTTTGGAAGTATCCTCCTTAGTTGGTTATCTATGTATCCCTTGGTGTGAGTTGCGGTAATAAAATATTAATGAGAAGTTTTATCGTTTACTTTCTGTGCACTTTATGTTAGTTTGCAATCTCTCTTGTATGACTAGTCTTGTTGATCGGTATTGGTATCACTTTGGGAGCATGAGTAAATTTAGTTGGTTTTGGCAAACCTAGCTTGGTCAGTAGCAACTTTACCTTGAGGTTTGAGTAGAAAAGAATAAAGAAGTGCTTGTAGTTACATGACTTCAGTTTTCCCTTATGTTTGGCTTATAAGCATTGTTATTCCTAAAGTCAAAATCGTTGTACCTTCAAGGGAGTTTGCATGATTGTTCTTATTATATATATGTTTGTTTGTTTCATGCAACTCTTATGCTTGCTACCCAGCCTTGCTAGCCAAAAACCTGTACTGAGAGGAAATACTTCTCGTGCATCCAATTCCCAAAAGCCAAGTCACTTCCAAAGAGTCCACTATAAATTCCTATGCATGGTATTTCAAGCCATTCCAAGTAAATTTTCATGTGCTACCTTTCAAAAACCTTCAAACACTTCTCATTTTGTGCCACTGTTTTTAGCTCATGAGGACGTAGTGGATGGGTTTGTTATCTTCCATACTAAATTAAGTACCCCTCGACTAGGCAGCTTCATCTGCTCGTCATTAATTTTGCAAGGGAGCTGGTCAGACCATTATAATCTTAAAAAGAAAAGAAAGAAAAGAGCACTCCTCCATGGTATGTGAAAGTTGGTTGGCACCCGATGAATCGGTTAGCCATGGTTTGAGAAAGGAAAAAGGTGGGGAGGAGTGCAAAGCTATAAAAGAGCACCAATGTGCCAATTAATCAAACATCTCGGAACCGCTCTCACTTGTTTAGTATGGAAGATATCAAGAACTCCGTTGCTAGTCGTTGACAAAAGAAACCACCTCTCAAAACAATTTTTACCTCTGTTTTACAAATGAAAAGCTCTAGCACATGTTTAATCCCTGCTTCCCTCTGCGAAGGGCCTATCTTTTACTTTTATGTTGAGTCAACCTATCTCCCTCTGTCTCAAGCAAGCATTTGAGTTGTTATGTTTCATTCATCCATATGTTGATCCATTTAATCATGTTTACTATCTTCCTTGTTTTGTACAATGCTTTTGTCTGAAGGAATATATCTTTGAAAGCTTTCTATGAATGCAAGAGTTTATTTTGTTGAGCATATGGTCTTTGCTATATTAGCTCTGTTTTAAAAGGCTCAGTTTAAAAGAAAGAATAGCTTGTTCATCATTCTTTGACCAAGAACTAAGGTTTGCCATTGCCAATTATAGTTTACCTTGTGCATCTTTACATGTGATTCCCTTTTACCTATTGCAAGTCTATATCTTATAAAGGGAAGTTGCTGTCTATTATAACTTGTGCCTTGGTGAATGTGATGCTTCTTGTCCGTATTTTGATTATCGACACTTCACTCCATAAACCTGTGGTCATGTTTACCGAGTTTAGCTTTCGCTTGGGGACAAGCGAGGTCTAAGCTTGGGGGGGTGATACATCCATTTTGCATCACTATTTTGTATCATAATTTACTGTTATTCATTGATATATTTCATATTTAGAGTTGATACTTATGTTATTTCCTTTGTTTTCACATGTTTGATGATCATTGGAGGATTTGCTGTCGGAGTCAGGATTCTGCTGGAAAAAGGACCATCAAGGGACCATATTTTGAAGATCAGGAAAATTCCAGAAAAATACCAGGAAATTATATTTTCCCAGAAGACTCAGGAAGCTAGAAGGAGGAGTCGAGAGGAGCCAGGAGGGGCCCTCACGCCAGGGTGGCGCGGCCTGCCCCCTAGCCGCGCCAGCCCTGTGTGAGGCCACCCTGGCCCATCTCTGGTCTCACCCCTTCGCGTACTTCATCGTCCCCAAAAACCTAAGTCAAGGAGAGGCTCAGAGTTAGACACCGCCGCCTCTGCGGGGCGGAAAACACCAGAGAGAGAAAAGCTCTCTGGCAGGCTGAAATCTGCCGGGGAAATTCCTTCCTGGAGAGGGGAGATCATCGCCATCGTCATCACCATCGCACCGGACTTCATCGGGATCATCATCATCATCTCCATCACCAGCACCTTCATCTCCACCATCACCACGCCATCCCGCTGTAACATCTTGAGTTGGATCTTGTTATATTCATAGGGGAAACTTTCCCGGTGTTGATTACTCTTGTAGTTGATGCTATTGAGTGGAACCGTTGAATTAAGGTTTATGTTTAGATTGTTATTTACCATTATTTCACCTCTGATCATGATCCATATGATGTCTTGTGAGTAGTTCGTTTAGTTCTTGAGGACATGGGAGAAGTCAAGATGTTAGTAGTGAATTATTGTTGAGAAATATTTAATGGTTTGATATTGTTGTGGTGCTATTTCACTAGTGGTGTCATGTGAACATCGACTACATGATACTTCACCATTTATGGGCCTAGTGAGATGCATTGTGTATTTGGCTACCAATTGTGGGGTTGCTGGAGTGACAGAAACCTAAACCTCTGTTGGGAAACCATTGCACCAGGGAGCATAGGATCTTAGAGTTTAAGGCTGTGGTTAGATTTATCTTAATTACTTTCTTGTATTTGCGGATGCTTGCAGGAGGGTATAATCACAAGTGTGTATTTATCCTAGTAAGGGTAGTGCGCTAGCACAGGTTCACCCCCATAACACCTATCAAACCAATAAAGACTATTGGCTTTATGAAGCAAAAGCTCTTGACAGAAACTCCCATGTGTCCTCGAGAACGTTTGGTTATTATAAGTACACAACCGGCTTGTCCTTTGCTGAAGAAAGGATTGGGCCACTTGCTGCAATTGTTACTACTGTCTTTTATTTACTCGCACTTTATTTACTCGTATTACCAAATACCCCTGAAAACCTGTTTGCTAGTATTTACCGTGAATCCTTGATCAAAACCACTCATCAACACCTTCTGCTCCCCGTTGGGTTCGACACTCTTATTTATCAAAAGTACTACGATACACCCCCTATACTTGTGGGTCATCAGGCATATGCACAAGAAATCTCAGGTCAAAAAGATATTTTGAGAATTTTCATGAATTTTTACGATGCAGCACCAAAATCTGTTTCAGGACAGCAACTTCCCCAAATCTTACCTCCCTCAAATTAGAGGTTTTTCTTGGCACAACAACGAAATAAAAAGTATAAGGAGCGGTTATTACAGTAGTAATAACTTCCAAGACTCAAATAAAAGAAAAAGTACTGAAAAGAATACAATGAGTTATCTCCCAAGAGTGCTTTTCTTTAACGCCTTTGAGCTAGGCGCAGAAAGTGCGAATCAAGTAATATCAAATGATGAAGCCACAAGATCAATTGCAGAAGTCTTTTCAACAATAAATTGAATTGTGTCCAAACGAGTTTTTGAAGATCCCTTATGATCACACTTTGGTACACTACTTTTATCAGAAAGGTTTTCAAGACAAATCCAATTGAAATTATTTTCCAAAGCTTCATGCATTCCTACAAGTTTGCAAGGTATTGGTACTTTGAAATCTTCTTTGGTTGTACCAACAACATTAACAGGCGAGCCAAGCATATTAAACGCTCAAAAACTTTCCTAGCTTCAATCGCAACATCTCTAAATTCTCTACGAAAAGTCTCCAAAATAAAATCTTTCTTTTCAGAGTCTTCAATATCATGAAGCTTAAGAAACATTTGTTGCATAAAAGGATTAAGGTTAACAAACCTAGCCTCCAACATGTGAACTAAATAAGCAGCAACAACTTCATAACTAGGAGCAAGCTCAGCCAAAGATCTATCCTCAACATCTTTTTGCATACTAATATGATTAAAGAACTCCTCAATGTTACCTTTCCCAATAATAGAACCACTACCTACTGAGAGGTCCTCCAAAACATTCTTAGGGAACAACATAATGAACTAAGAGTAATAAAATAACAACTATAAAGGAAACTAATTTTTTTTGTATTTTTGATAAATGGATGCAAGCAAAAATAAAATAAAGCAAAACTAAAAACAAAGTAAAAGATTGTGTGTGCGAGACTCCCCTTGCAGAAGTCTTCTCTCTCCCTGGCAACAGCGCCAGAAAACTTGTTGATGGTGCGGTGTTGATGATGTAAATGACCAACCAGTTGGGAACCCCAAGAGAAGGTGTGATGAGCACAGCAGCAAGTTTTCCCTCAGTTATGAAACAAAGGCAATCAATCCAGTAGGAGAGAGCCAAACTTAAGAAGGTGATGCTTGCTAGCTTCGTGACACTCCAGACAATGGCACCAGACAGCTTGTTGGTGTGTCTTCACCTAGCAGCAACGTGAAACCTACATACAACACAAACAAATACTTTGCTCCCAACTTACGATGAGGTTGTCAATCTCACCGGTTTGCTGTAAATAAAGGGATGAGCGTATCGAGTGATAAAAAGGATAGTAGTAATGCAAGTAAAGTAAACAGTGCGAATAAAGTAAACGGTAAAGTTATGTAAAGGAAATTGGACCGGGGTCCATAGTTCACTAGTGGAAGGATAGTAGTAATGCAAGTAAAGTAAACAGTGCGAATAAAGTAAACGGTAAAGTTATGTAAAGGAAATTGGACCGGGGTCCATAGTTCACTAGTGGTAAACAAATTATAGTTGGGCAGTTGATAGAGTAAAGATAACGTACATACATCACGAGGATCACTATGAGGCTTACTCTGGGCATTACGACAAAATACATAGACCGTAATCCAACTGCATCTATGACTAAAAATCTACTCGCAGGGATAACATCCAAAGACCCCTTGAGTATTAAGTTGCGAACAACAGATAATTGCATTAAGCAAAGTGCGTAATGTAAACAAAGCAAATGTCCTTAGACACAAGAATGTTGTTTTCTCCCTAGTGGCAACAGCACATCTACAACCTTAGAGGTATCTGTCACTCCCCCAGATTAAATAGAGGCATGAACCCAACTATCGAGCATAAATACTCCCTCTTGGAGTCACTAGCATCTACTCGGCCAAGATAGCTACTAGCAATGGAAAGCATGAAAGATCATAAACAACATAGATATAACATAAGATAAAATTCAGCACATCAACTTGACATAGTACCAATACTCATCAGATCCCAACAAACACAACATGTATGATTACATAAAGATGATCTTGATCATGTAGGGCAGCTCACAAGATCTAAACATGAAGCACATGGTGGAGAAGACAACCATCTAGCTACTGCTATGGACCTGTAGTCCAAGGTAGACTACTCACACATCACTCTGGAGGCGACCATGGTGGTTTAGAAGGCCTCCAGCAGGGATTCCCCTCTCCGGCAGGGTGCGAGGAAGAGCTCCTGGATCATCTTGATCTCGATTCGACGATGGCGGCGGCTTGCAGTATGTTTCTGGGAAATGCGATCCGTCCCTTAGGTTTTTTCCGTGGAGGGGACTTTATAGGCGAAGGGGCGTCGTCAGGAGGTGGGCCAGGCGGCCTCACCATTGGTGGGCGTGGCTAGGGGCTGGGCCGCGCCCCCCTATGGTGTGGCCAGCCTCTGGCCCCCCTCCGTCTCATCTTCGGTCTTCGTGAAGCTTCGGTAAAAATAGGAGGTTTGGCTTTTGTTTCGTCCAATTCCGAGAATATTTCCTGTGTAACTTTTCTGAAACACAAAAATAGCAGAAAACAGGGAACTAGCACTGTGGCGTCTGGTTAATAGGTTAGTTCCAGAAAATGCATAAAAACGCCATGAAGTGTAACAAAACTCAAAGCAAATGGTGTATAAACAAGCATGGAGCATCAAAAATTATAGATACGTTTAAGACGTATCACAAGTCAAAAACCAAATGATCATAGATGCTTATGTCGACTTTGTTAGAGTCAAACATGTTGTAAGCATGCGCCAAGTCAACCCAAATAAAGCATCAAAGGAGAAAACCACAATAACATGCTCCCATATAATAAAAACAACGCATGATTTTTTCAAAGGCTCATTAAGCAATTTCAGTCATTTGAGACAAGTCATGCTACAGAAAAAACTACTAAGCATACTATCGAAACAACATCAAGCATGACATGCAAAAGTCTAAGCCGTAGTCTAAACAAGCTCCCATTTGTACCACTATTGGCATGAAAACTTTTTCTCTTTTCCAACACCATTCAAACCTTTTTGAAACAACTCTTTTGATAAAAACCAACATAGACCAGAGGTCTAAATACACCTTGATGCAAAGATATAACAAGATCTGAACAAAAATCAAGGTGAAAAAAATGAAAGCTAAATGCAGTACTAGAAAAAGAGAACACTCGTTGAACGATAAGAGTAAAAACTAGAGTGTTTTTGGCAATGAAAAACAAAGTATGTCTTCTCCAAAAGAAATTTGTTGGGGTCCAACCATTTATTGCAGTAAACAAAACAAAAGAAAATTGAAAGCAAAAGTAAAGACGCTCTTGATTGCTTGTTTGATGGTGCCAATTTGACGCACCCAGTTGGGAACCCCAAGAGGAAGGTATAATGAGCACAGTAGCAAGTCTTCCCTCAGTAAGAAACCGAGGTTTATCAAACCAGTAGGAAAAAGCCACACTTCAGAAGGTGATGCCTACTAGCTTCGCGACAGCTCCAGACAATTTATAAGGTGCCTCGTCCAGGGCTTTGCTTTGCACCAGCAGCAATGTGGAACCTGGACACAACACAACCAAGAACTTTGCTCCCAACTTATGATGAGGTTGTCAATCTCACCGGTTTGCTGTAAACAAAGGATTGAGCGTATCGAGTGGAAAGCAATAGTAGTATGTGAGAAAGTAAACAGTGTGAGTAAAAGTAACAGTAATAGCAATGTAAGGGAAATTGGACCGGGGTCCACAGTTCACTAGTGGTGTCTCTCCATAAGGTAAATAACAACATGCTGGGCAATTGATAGAATAAAGATAATGTGCATATGTCACGAGGATCACTATGAGATTTACTCTGGGCATTATAACAAGATACATAGACCGCCATCCAACTACATCTATGACTAATAATCCACTCGTGGGGAATCATCCGAGGACCCCTTGAGTATTAAGTTGTGAACAACAGATAACTGCATTAAGCAAAGTGTGTAATGTAAATAAAGCAAATGTCCTTGGACACAAGATTGTTGTTTTCTCCCTAGTGGAAACAACACATCTACAACCTTAGAGGTTTCTGTCACTCCCCCAGATTAAATAGAGGCATGAACCCAACTATCGAGCATAAATACCCCCTCTTGGAGTCACTAGTATCACTTGGCCAAGATAGCTACTAACAACGGAGAGCATGCAAGACCATAAACAACATAGAGATATAAGATAAAATTCAGCACATCAACTTAACATAACACCAATATTCATCGGATCCCAACAAACGCAACATGTAGAATTACATAAAGATGATCTCGATCATGTAAGACAGCTCACGAGATCTAAACATGAAGCACATGGTGGAGAAGACAACCATCTAGCTACTGCTATGGACCCATAGTCCAAGGTAGACTACTCACTCATCGTGCCGAAGGCAAGCATGGCGATGAAGAAGACCTCCGGTGGCGATTCCCCTCTCCGGCAGGGTGCCGGGAAGAGCTTCTGGACCCTCCCGATCTCGGGTCGACAACGGCGGTGGATCGCGATGTGTTTCTGGAAAATTGATCGGGTCTTTAGGTTTTTCCCGTCGGGGGGTCTTTATAGGCGAAGGGGCGGCGTCAGGAGTGGGCCAGGGCGGCCTCACCCATAGGGGAGCGGGCCAGGGGCTGGCCGCGCTGCCCTATGGTGTGGCCGGCCCATGGCCCCCCTCCATCTCCTCTTCGGACTTCTGGAAGCTTCGGTAAATATTAGGAGATTCGGCTTTTGTTTCGTCCAATTCTGAGAATATTTCCTATGTAACTTTTCTGAAACACAAAAACAGCAAAAACAGGGAACTGACACTATGGCATCTTGTTAATAGGTTAGTTCCAGAAAATGCATAAAAATGCCACGAAATGTGACAAAACACTAAGCAAATGGTGTAAGAACAAGCATGGAGCATCAAAAATTATAGATACATTTGAGACGTATCAAGCATCCCCAAGCTTAACTCCTACTCGTCCTCAAGTAGGTAAGTGATAACAAAGAATAATTTTTGAGGTGACATGCACCAACACAATCTTGATCATCTATGTAAAGCATTGAGTGCTGGGATCAAAAGAACTTAAAACATGGGCATGAAAGACATAATCTTGATAGAAGAAACTTAGCAACCATGTTATAACATGAAAAAGGACACAAAAGAAAGATCATGAAAAATGAAACAATGAAAGTTAAACGTGTGTTAAAATCATATGGAAAAACATAGCAAATGGTTTTCAGCTTGTCCTTCATGGAAGAGCAAAACATAAATGCATAGGACACCTTCAAGTTTAAGAGGGCGACTAGATACAAATAATTTAAGAACAAGTGAAACCATAATCATGAATCAATTAATGATAAACTTTGGGACTATGCACATTAAACTCAGAATGACAACTATGCTCTCTTAGATGGTGCATAAAGGTAGAAGGTGGAGACTCAACATAAAAGTAAAAGAAAGGCCCTTCGCAGAGGGAAGCAGTGATTGCAAGTTTTATAAACCTTCAAAAATTATGGTACTTACTAGCTTTGAGCTCTCATTGCCCCCATCATAGGCATCTTGAATGGTTAAAGTTAATGCGAGTACAATTATGAAGCATATGTTTGACAAATCATAAGTTTAAAACCTCGTGTCCCATGAAGTACGAATACCCAAACCTCATGCTACTCGACTTATAGTCCCAAGCAAGCTCTTGTCATTGTAAGTATACACGTATCATCGAGAACCGCCAACGGGGTACCTCCGTGCCCGATGACATGGAACAAGCCTGCATCAAAATAACAGGACAAACAGACAATGAACACCTCGGCATCTCTTTTATTTACCATTGGTATAGCTTTTTATTTTGAGATGCGTCGTCGAATGTTCACTATGGGCATGCTGTAAATTTCCACCATGAATTATGCATGGCTTAGATTAGCGGCCCAGGCGTTTCTCTAACACGTATACAAACTCCATGATCCCGCAAGATTCCCAACTTATTCCACATCGCGAGTATCCATAAACAAAAGATCACGATATCAACTCAAATAAGAAGTGCAATGTTGAAAGCTTGCCCCATTGCGGCATGGCTGGGCTAATTTCCAACTTACAACTTGCAAGCATAACAACTCAACATAAGAGAGCCACAATGTCAAAAAATTTAAGAACGAGAAAAGTAAAGTGTGCCATCAGGTTCGTGAGAGCTTTACTGATCAATTTTTGACTAACACCAAAAGAGTTTAATTTGAAGGATAGATAAAAGCAAGTCAAATGTACTTTGGAATAGCAAATTGATAATAGGTATGTATGGTGGACACATTGGAATAACTTGGTTTTTGGGAGTTGGATGCACGAGTAGAGCTCATACTCAGTACAAAATAAGGGCTAGCAAAAGACTAGAAGCGACCAACTAAGTGAGCAATAACGGCCATAATCATGCATAGCGACAAAACATCATTAAGAGAAGCATAAAATGGCATCAAAATTCAAAAACTAAATGATTGTAGAGGCTTATGGCGACTTTGTAAGAGTCAAACATGTTGTAAGCATGCGCCAAGTCAATCCAAATAAAGCATCAAGGAGAAAACCAAATTAAAGCTTCCAAATAATAAAAATAACGCATGATTTTTTCAAAGGCTCATTAAGCAATCTCAGTCATTTGAGACAATTCATACTACAACAAAAACCACTAAGCATACTATCAAAACGATATCAAGCATGGCATACAAAAGTCTAAGCCGCAGTCTAAACAAGCTCCTTTTTGTACCACTTTTTTGCATGAAACTTTTCCTCTTTTCCAACACCATTTGAACCTTTTTGAAACAACTCTTTTGATGAATACCAACATAGACCAGAGGTGAAAATACACCTTGATATAAAGATAAAACAAGATCTGAACAAAAATCAAGGCAAAAAATGAAAGCTAAACGCAATTCTAGAAAAAGAGAACACTCGTTGAACGATAAGAGTGAAAAACGGAGTGTTCTTGGCAAATGAAAAATGAGTACATCTCCTCCAAAAGAAAATGTGTTGGGGTCCAACCATTTATTGCAGCAAACAAAACAAAAGAAAACTGAAAACTAAAGTAAAGATGCTCCAAGAAAAATGCATAGTGCATGAAGCAATAAAAATATGGGATTTCTATTTTCGTGCCCCTGGGTCGTTAGTTGTACTCAGTTTTCCCCAGCCGCTTAACTTTTCCTCAGTTTTCCCCTCGCTCTAGTTTGAAACCCCTCGCAGACGCTCGGATGGGAGGGTTGCCGTTTAGTTGACCGTTCCGTGCTGACGTGTGGGGCCGCGTCGCGTGGGGCTGGTAGAACGGGACCGCGTGGGACAGGACGAGGCCGCGTTTGGTTGTATGTGAGAGCTCGGTTTTGTCTCTCTCGTCCCAAATTGGCATTTTTCAGAGCGCCTTTTTCCCTTCTCTCTCTGTAACAGTTCTCTCTCTTTTCACCAAATTAGTATCAAATCTAGAGAAGCTTCTATTTTTGTCTTTCTTTAATAATTGTTGCCTTTTGGCCCTCGTTTTTTGCCCAATATGTTAACAAATCTAGTAGCAAATCTAGAAGCTATTAGAGGATAAATTCACAGCAGCATAATAAATCGAGAAAATATAGGATAAGCTGCATACAGCAGCCAACATAGCATATATATATTCAGGACAGATCCAACAGTACTACCGATCCCTAGATCCAACATAAGCTACATTTTACATGGGATTAAGCTTGGAGGCTGCGCAGGTGAATCCCAAGTGCTTTGTGTTTGGCCATGAACGCATGCACATTCACGGTCGTTCCAACTCTAGCGCCGCCAGGGGCTCTGCCAATGGATTTGGCATGGTTCACCAGGCAGTTGAATTTGGTGGCGCGGAGCCTCCTGTTGCAGAAGGGGCACCTGTAAACGCCTTGAGCAAAGTGGCGATCGTAATGGCCGAACTGCAGCCTCCTGAGGACGTGACGAGTCTTGGTATGGAAGGACTCATCATCGCTGTCGACGTCGCTGCTCTGCACCTGTCACGTAGCACCAAAGATCAAAAAACACGGAGTCAATTGCAGCGATGATGGAACAAAGAGTGAACAAAAGATCATGCATGATAATATGGGCACGAAAAAAAGAAGCCTCAGTTATATTGGACACACTTATATCCAGGATTTGGGTCAGTGAACCAAAAATCATGCACAACAAATTTGTACACACCAATTGTTCACAGACCAAACCCTGAATCAATTTGTGCCCAAATATTCATCATCATCGGCACAAATTAACCGGATGGGATTGATTACTCACATAAGTTAACTGAATCTTAAATAAAAGCAAATCACAAACGCTAATAACGCTAGATCTATCATAATAATGCTAGATCTATCATAAAAGGATTGAACTAGGAACAGACTAACCCTAATAATGCTAGATCTATCATAAAAGGATTGAACTAGGAACAGACGAACCCTAATAACGCTAGATCTAACACAAAAGGATTAAAATGGGATAAGAACAAGGGAACAAAGGGTTACCTCCGGGTAGTCATCGACGATGCTGGTGTCATAGGGGTTCTCCGGTGCGACGTACAACACTGGTTCGTACGGGTCTTCATACAGGTCCCAATCGACGGGGGCCTGGACGGGTGCCTAGACGGGGGCCTGGACGGGGGCAGCGGCCAATGCGCCGGCGGACGATGCGCCGGCGGACGATGCGCCGGCGGACGATGGGCCGGCGGCCGATGCGCTGGCGGCTGATGCGCCGGCGGCTACGTCGGTAATGGGCATCTCCTTCTTCTCCATCGTCGGGGTTTTTTCTTCGGGGTTTTTTCGACGCGAAGTGGAGAAGATGATGGGACAGGAGAGGCGGTTGCAGTGAGAATGAGAGAGTGGGCGAACGTCGAGAGAGAGAAAGAGGGGCTCTATAAAGACGAAGGTGGCGTTTGGTGTACCGCAACACGCATATGCTATGCATGGCTGCAGCGTGCACCGCGACACGAGGCTAACCCTTCGACGTTTGGTGTACTCAGTTCTACCCTCGGGCCTTATACAGAAATTTTATATGTACTTAGTTTTCCCCTCGAGTACTTAGACTGGCAAGTGCAATATACTCAGTTCTACCCTCAAGTAGCTGATCAACAGAGAGTCAACAAATGAGATTAACATAGCTAATTGAGTCATTTCATGCGCAAAAAAAATCTAAAAAAATAAAAACATAGTGGCACCTACTCATGGAGTCTTCCTACGCAACCTTCCACCTTAACAAACATAGATAAATCAAGTTGTACCACAAATTGCCACTTCTCAGAATCACTAGTAGCTATGAAGATGCATGGTTTTCCACTCAAACCCCTTTGCAAAACATCTTCCCCAAAACATAGTTTGTCTAAATGAGGCTATAATTGTCACACTCATGTATATTTGAATTGCAAATAATTTGATGTAGCCCAATATGAATTATATTGTACAAAACACGCATTTTTCATTTTGTAATTCTTTTGTTTGAATCCCTTAGTCTATTTACTATTTACGTGCCCTTGGTTTCTTAGTACTAGTCAGTTTTGCCCTCAAGTACTGTCACAAATGCTCACAGAAGCCCAAACTTATCCTGATTGGTTGAGCCATTGTTACACGGATCGACTCCACCAACCATTGATCCACTGATCTAACGGGCAGTATACCCCTCTCCGTCTCTTCGTGGCCACCCCTCTCTCTCTCTTCGTGGCCACCCCTCTCTCTCTGTCGGTGGAATATAGTTTTGGTAATTTGAAACGGCCCAAAAGTGGTATAATTTTGGTATAAACATGAGGCATACATATTTGAGGGATTTTGGTGAATGGATTATTTATCACCCCTCTAACAATTATCAACTATCTTTAGCATTCCATTTATTTTAGGGAATATAGTTTTGGTAATTTGAAACGGCCCAAAAGTGGTATAATTTTGGTAGAAACATGAGACATACATATTTGGCATATTTGGGGGATTTCGGTGAATGGATTATTTATCACCCCTCTAACAATTATCAACTTTCTTTAGCATTCCTTTTCCTTTAGGGAATATAGTTTGGGATATAGTTTTGGTTATTTGAGTCCCAAAAGTGGTATAATTTTGGTAGAAACATGAGACATACATATTTGGCATATTTGGGGGATTTCGGTGAATGGATTATTTATCACCCCTCTAACAATTATTAACTTTCTTTAGCATTCCTTTTCTTTTAGGGAATATAGTTTGGGATATAGTTTTGGTTATTTGAGTCCCAAAAGTGGTATAATTTTGGTAGAAACATGAGACATACATATTTGGCATATTTGGGGGATTTCGGTGAATGGATTATTTATCACCACTCTAACAATTATCAACTTTCTTTAGCATTCCTTTTCTTTTAGGGAATATAGTTTGGGATATAGTTTTGGTTATTTGAAACGTCCCAAAAGTGGTATAATTTTGGTAGAAACATGAGACATACATATTTGGCATATTTGTGGGATTTCAGTGAATGCATTATTTGTCACCCCTCTAACAATTATCAACTATCTTTAGCATTCCTATATTCGCTAACACTAATTTTTTTTGGTAATTTCGGTGAATGCACACACTAACTTTGAAAACAACTACAAATACATGTAACTGAATAATTGATTTGCAACAAGGGGTCCCTTGTAACAACTTCTAGCGCCTGATGAGCAATGATAAGAATCCGATCGCAATTATACAACAAATAAAACAACCAGCCATCAGATTAGCTTGCTTCTTCAACTCGATCAGCTGCCTTAACTGCTTGTTCATTTTCTTCAGTTCTCCCTTCACTTCCACCAGTTCTGCATTGGGAGCATTAGGCACAATCGGAACGGCTCCTCTCTCCGACGCATTCTCTACAGCAAGTCCCCCCCTCCCAAATTGCGCTTCCCAATAGCGCCAATTGATTCCTGCAATTGAAGCCTCTGAACGTACACATCGATCCACTCGAAATACCTGCATTTCTTCAGGATCTGAAAACAACAACGTGAACCCTAAATCCCAAATTCGAGGGAATAATAAGAAAATTGAGAGAAAACAGAGCAATTGGACCGAGATCTAACCTTATCCCCTCTCTATATGGCAAGCTCTCGCATGCAAGGAACTCACATCCACGGTTGCCGTTGTCGTTCGTCTTACAGATCGACCGCTTGAGAGGCTCCTGGCGTGGGCAGTCAGGGCATCTTGTCAAAGGCACGGGTCCATACTGCGGCCATGAAGAACGGGAGGTCGAAGAGAAACTAGACATCACCCGCCTGCCAGAGAAGGGCTGCCGCTGGCGGAGAAGAAGAACAATGGGCCGCGGGGAAAGAAAGGGGAAGCAATGGCACGGGCGCGGGGCTGGCTCGGGCTCCCATTTTGCAACGGGCACCTGGGTAAGCTATGGGTCCGGCGCGCTAACGTGGATAAGTTGTGGGTCCCACGATGATCTGGATAAGTGGAGGCGTGTCCACTGCGGGGCACCAACAACGGCCCCACTTGCCAACACCAACCAACGGTCAACTAAACGGAAATCCTCCCGTCCGAGCTCCTTGTGAGGGTTTCAGACAAGGGCTTGGGCAAAACTGAGGAAAAACTAAGCGGCTGGGGAAAACTGGGCACAACTAAGGACCCGAGGGCACGAAAATAGAAATCTCTAAAAATATAGTGTGTTGAAAGGTGACCTGATTTTTGCCGATGAAGAAGGGGCGCCTCGGGGGCATCCCCAAGCTTTGATGCTTGTACCTCTTGGATATTTCTTGGGGTGACATGGGCATCCCCAAGCTTGAGCTTTTGTCCATTCTTCATCTCATCTCATCATTCTCCAATCCCTACACTTGAAAACTTCCTTCATACAAAACTCAACACAATTCTATTAGCAACATTAGTGTAAGCATAATAATGAATCATCCCTTTTTGGTTCAGATTTCAACTCAAAACCACCACATATAAAGCATATACTACTTTAGCAACTTCCCCAAAAGTTTCGTGATCAAAAGAACTCAAAAAGAAAGCGATCGAGAGGCAAACACAAATAGTGGTAGAAATCTGTCAAAAAGAACAGCTGACAAAGGTCAATTCTTTTGAGGATTTTCTGTTGCTCAAATAAAAAAGTGTAAAACTAATGAAAGTTTGGATATAACCTGGGGCATATGCACAAGAAATCGCAGGTTAAAAAGATATTCTGAGAATTTTCAAGGTGCAGCACCGAAATCTATTTCAAGACAGCAACATCCCCAAATCTTACCTCACTCAAATTAGAGGTTTCTCTTGGCACAACAACAAAATAAATATGATAAGGAGCAGTTATTATAGTAGTAATAACTTCCAAGACTCAAATAAAAGAAAAAGAACTGAAAGTAAAACAATGGGTTATCTCCCAAGAGTGCTTTTCTTTAATGCCTTTGAGCTAGGCGCAGAAAGGTGCAAATCAAGTATTTTCGAAAGAGGCATTAAGATCAATTGCAGAAGTCTTTTCAACAATAAATTGAATTGTGTCCAAATGAGTTTTTGAAGATCCTTTATGATCACGCTTTGGTACACTGCTTTCATCAAAAAGATTTTTTAGGACAAATCCAATTAAAATTATTTTCCAAAGCCTCATGCAATCCCAAGAGTTTACTAGGTATTGGTACTTTGGTTTTTCTTTGGTTGTACCAACAACATTAACAGGCGAACCAAGCTTATTAAAATGCTCAAAAACTTTCCTAGCTTCAATAGCAACATCTCTAAATTCTCTACGCAAGGTCTCCAAAATAAAATCTTTCTTTTCGGAGTCTTCAATATCATGAAGCTTAAGAAACATGTGTTGCATAAAAGGATTAAGGCTAGAAAACCTAGCTTCCAACATGTGAACTAAATAAGCAGCAACAACTTCATAACTAGGAGCAAGCTCAGCCAAAGATTTATCCTCAACATCTTCATGCATGCTAATATGATTAAAGAACTCCTCAATGTTACCTTTCCCAATAATAGAACCACTACCTACTGAAAGGTCCTCCAAAACATACTTAGGGAATAACATAATGAACTAAGAGAAATAAAGTAACAACTAAAAGGGAAACTAATTTTTTTGTGTTTTTGATAAAACGATGCAAGCAAAAATAAAGTAAAGCAAAACAATAAACAAAGTAAAGGATGTGCGTGCAAAACTCCCCTTGCAGAAATCTTCTTTTTCCCCGGCAATGGCGCCAGAAAACTTGATTGCTTGTTTGATGGTGCCAATTTGACGCACCCAGTTGGGAACCCCAAGAGCAAGGTATGATGAGCACAGTAGCAAGTCTTCCCTCAGTAAGAAACCGAGGTTTATCGAACCAGTAGGAAAAAGGCAAACTTCAGAAGGTGATACCTGCTAGCTTCGCGACAGCTCCGGACAATTTATAAGGCACCTCGTCCAGGGCTTTGCTTTGCACCAGCAGCAACGTGGAACCTGCACACAACACAACCAAGAACTTTGCTCCCAACTTACGATGAGGTTGTCAATCTCACCGGTTTGCTGTAAACAAAGGATTGAGCGTATCGAGTGGAAAGCAATAGTAGTATGCAAGAAAGTAAACAATGCGAGTAAAAGTAAACAGTAATAGCAATGTAAAGGAAATTGGACCGGGGTCCACAGTTCACTAGTGGTGTCTCTCCATAAGATAAATAACAACATGCTGGGTAAACAAATTATAGTTGGGCAATTGATAGAATAAAGATAACATGCATATGTCACGAGGATCACTATGAGATTTACTCTGGGCATTACAACAAGATACATAGACCGCCATCCAACTGCATCTATGACTAATAATCCACTCGCGGGGAATCATCCGAGGACCCCTTGAGTATTAAGTTGCGAACAACAGATAACTGCATTAAGCAAAGTGTGTAATGTAAACATAGAAAATGTCCTTGGACACAAGATTGTTGTTTTCTCCCTAGTGGCAACAACACATCTACAATCTTAGAGGTTTCTGTCACTCCCCCAGATTAAATAGAGGCATGAACCCAACTATCGAGCATAAATACCCCCTCTTGGAGTCACTAGTATCTACTTGGCCAAGATAGCTACTAACAACGGAGAGCATGCAAGATCATAAACAACATAGTGATAACATAAGATAAAATTCAGCACATCAACTTAACATAACACCAATATTCATTGGATCCCAACAAACGCAACATGTAGAATTACATAAAGATGATCTCGATAATGTAAGGCAGCTCACGAGATCTAAACATGAAGCACATGGTGGAGAAGACAACCATCTAGCTACTGCTATGGACCCATAGTCCAAGGTAGACTACTCACTCATCGCACCGGAGGCAAGCATGGCGATGAAGAAGACCTCCGATGGCGATTCCCCTCTCCGGCAGTGTGCCGGGAAGAGCTTCTGGACCCTCCCGATCTCGGGTCGATGATGGCAGTGGATCGCAATGTGTTTTTGGAAAATTGATCGGGTCTTTAGGTTTTTCCCATCGGGGGGTCTTTATAGGCAAAGGGGCGGCGTCAGGAGTGGGCCAGGGCGGCCTCACCCATAGGGGGCGCGGGCCAGGGGCTGGTCGCGCCGCCCTATGGTGTGGCCGGCCCATGGCCCCTCTCCGTCTCCTCTTCGGACTTCTAGAAGCTTCGGTAAATATTAGGAGGTTCGGCTTTTGTTTCGTCCAATTCCTAGAATATTTCCTGTGTAACTTTTCTGAAACACAAAAATAGCAGAAAATAGGGAACTAACACTGTGGCATCTTGTTAATAGGTTAGTTTCGGAAAATGCATAAAAACGACACAAAGTGTAACAAAACACTAAGCAAATGGTGTAAGAACAAGCATGGAGCATCAAAAATTATAGATACGTTTGAGACGTATCAGCTCCAAGAAAAACGCATAGAATATGAAGCAATAAAAATATAGTGTGTTGAAAGGTGACCTGATTTTTGCCGATGAAGAAGGGATGCCTCGGGGCATCCCCAAGCTTTGACGCTTGTACCTCTTGGATATTTCTTGGGGTGACATGAGCATCTACAAGCTTGAGCTTTTGTCCATACTTCATCTCATCTCATCACTCTCCATTCCCTACACTTGAAAACTTCCTTCATACAAAACTTCACACAATTCTATTAGCAACATTAGTATAAGCATGATAGTAAATCTACCCTTTTGGTTCAGTTTCAAACTCAAATATACCAACCATTAAAGCATAAGCACAAGAACTCAAAAAGAAAGCGATCGAGAGGCAAATAAAAATAGTGGCAGAATCTGTCAAAACAGAACAGCTGACAAAGATCGATTTTTTCAAAGACCTTCTGTTGCTCAAATCGAAAAGTGCAAAACTAATTAAAGTTTGGATATAACCTGGGGCATATGCACAAGAAATTTCAGATCAAAAAGATATTTTGAGAATTTTTCCTAATTTTTACGGTGCAGCGCAGAAATCTGTTTCAGAACAGCAACTTCCCCAAATCTTACCTCCCTCAAATTAGAGGTTCTTCTTGGCACAAAAATGAAATAAAAATGATATGAAGAGGTCATTACAGTAGTAATAACTTCCAAGACTCAAATAAAAGAAAAAGTACTGAAAAGAAAACATTGGGTTATCTCCCAAGAGTGATTTTCTTTAACGCCTTTGAGCTAGGCGCGGAAAGTGGAAATCAAGTAATATCAAGCGATGAAGCATTAAGATCAATTGTTTCCTCAAGAGCACCACTTACCACACTAGGCACTTTATAAGCCTCTGAAGATGATTCAACCTGCAAGTCACTCTTAGTTGAACTAAAAGTCTTACCAATCTTAAAAACATGCTGCGGTTTTGGCACAGAAAACTTG